>JANPWX010000041.1:177233-302753 GCA_024734555.1 Trochalopteron elliotii
GGAGGAGGAGGAGGAGGAGGAGGGCTGGGTAATTGCAGGCACAGCACCCCCTGAAATACAGTGCTGCTGGGATTTGTTGTGCTGGGGGGATTCCTGGGGGCCTCCAAGCTCATTCCTTGCCATCTCCTGGAGAGCGCCTGCCCATCCTTCTCCTTGCAGCCCCTTGAACCTGCACTTGCCCCACTTCCATTTAATGCTGGTTATTTTCCCATCTACAGCACTAATTACTTTCCTGCCTTTGCACCGAGGATTTCCTTAAGCCCTGAAATATTAATGTTTTATTTCCCTTCTAAAACTTCCTCTTTCAGTGTTTGCCACCACAGCATGGTAAATTTTGGCCATCCATAAAAGCAAATATTCTGCCCCTTCACACCAGGCACTACATCCAGTTGCAGTAAAGCTGGTGACCAGATACCAATCCCCATCCTGAATGAAGCAGCATGTCTCTCAATCCTTTGGGCTCTTTTCCCACACCCTCTGTAGTGAAGGGTTGCCCTGGACCTTCCCTGGCACAACAGGGCAGGAGCAACTCACAGATGTAGGATCTCAGTGGGGATATCCTCTCCCAGGGTGTCCTTGTGGGATTGTGCCCTGGCTACTGTGTCCCAAATCCTTTGATCTGAACTCGATGCTTTTTTTCCCTTTTAAAATGATTTCCATGAAATGGTCATGCTGATGTGTTCATGCAACCTCATTAGGATTCAGTTTGCTCTCTCCTTTCCTCCAGGCAGCCTTATTTTTATTATTCCCATTATTTAAGGTTGACCTTACAGCAATGACCAGTATCCTCCTGGCAGATAGGGCAGCATCTGTGCTGGCTTTTCCAACCTGCACCCCAGAGACCTGCCCCAGGGTGCCCTTCACCCTGAAACTGGCATCCCAAATCCACCACAACCCACGGTGCTGGGGGAGCACTGCAAACACCCCACAGCCAGGATTCACAGGCTGGGAGCAGGCAGGAACAGCCAGGAGATAAGACGTGGCTCAGCTTTGATACGAGCAGCTCGTACGCCTGGAGCAAAATCATCAGACATGGGTATCCATCCATTCAGTGAGGTGACTGCTGGGCAGCAAGGTTTCCAGGGACAGGGAGCAGGCACAGGAGGTTACCTGGCAGCAGGATGTGACAGCAGAAGACGTGGCCTGTGGAGGCACTTCAGAGAGGACATCTTCATGGAATCACTGATGGGATGAGCCCAGTTGTTCTCATCTCAATCCAGCCCAGCTCAGCCACCCTGGCATGGCACAGGGCAGATCCCCAACCCCTTCCCTGCCCCATCTCCTGCCAGGGTGATGAAATATTGCACTACCTGTGATGCTCAGAGTGAGAAAATCTAAAAGCATTAACTGAGTATAAAGAAGAAAAATGTGAGGGAAGGAGAGGAGAGTAAGGAGGGAGACAGGCAGCCAGAGCACATTGACCCATGCACCTGGGACCTCACTGCCTGAGGACATGTGGAAAAACCCTGTCCCAGGACTGCAGAGTTGCCATTCCACACCTACTATGACCCAGCACAACCCCCCAGGCCCAGATGGTAGGGCAAGTCTCTGCTTCTTACAGGTAAAAGCCAGCAGAAATTATCCCTGGGGCCACATTCAGGTGAGCTGGTGGGTGAGGTCAGCTTCTGGCTCCTCTGTACACTTTTTCCACCTAACCTTTCCTTTTATAGAATCATAGAATGGTTTGGGTTGGACCTTTAAATGCCAGCTAGTCCAATCCCCTTGCCATGGGCAGGGGCATCTTCAGCCAATTCAGGTAGTCGGAGCCCCATCCAGCCAGGCCTTCCAGGAATGGGATACTCACCACCTCTCTGGGCAGCCTGTGCCAGTGTTTAACCCTTCCCAGTGTAAAAAACCCTCACTCCTTATATTTAATCTAAATTGACCATCTTTCAGTCCAAACCCACTGCCCCTTGTTCTGTCCCTTTTTACCCCCTGCTGTGAACCCCTGCCACCCCACCGTCCCTCTCCTGCAACCGCCGTCCACCAGGCATAGCTGGTTCCTTCTCTATCCCTTCCCTAATGGATCTGACAGCTGCTCCCTGCCCTGGGCCGGGTTTCAGTTTCCCCACGCTGAGGTTTTCTTGCACAGTCTGTTGCAAAGCGGGAGCCGGGGCTGTCTTGGCCGGGCGGCAGCGATGCTCCCCGGCCATGGCACGGCTGCCAGGTGGGTCACCCTGCCGGCCCCCTCGTGGGCACGCTGGGGACAGGAAGGAAGGAACAGAGTCATGGGGATCAGATTATGAACTGAGCAATATCAAGTGCGGAAGAGCCTGTGGGGAAGGGGCTTCTTAGGGCTATTTTCGCCCAACGAAAGTTGCAGTTAATTTGCGGAGGAAGTCGCTCAGCATTAAGAAACCCTCCAGGCAGAGTTCGGACCCAGGGACACACATCCCATTATTTTCTCGTTTAAAAACCATCTCGGTGGTGAAGGGGGCTGCTCCCCCCGGGCTGGCGCTAACGGGGAGCCGGGGGGGGAGCTGGGGAAGGGGGGAGCTGGCTCTGGAGGGGCAGGCAGTGTTTGGAGAGGGAGAGGGAGCTGAAATTAACCTTGGAAAGCATTCAAATTAGACTGTGTAATAAGAGACCCACTTCTCTGGGTAAATTTGTTAGGATTAGGGCTCACTGAGCTGTTGAGGAGAATTCAGCATGGCTCAGAGCCAGGACGAAATGAAACTCCTGGCTTGGTCGGCTGCGGGAAAGTCCAGGCTAATGGGCTTTGGTTCAAACTTTGATAGGAAAAAAATCCAGGAACAAAGGCACTAATTCTTCCAAAAGCCCCAAAATCTCAGTTTATACATTTCTGTTTATGTTCATTCATAATAGATATACACAGCTGTTCTTATCATTCATATTCAAATTCCATATGCATCCTTAACAGTTAGTACTCCTGCCTCAAAATGAAAAAAAAAAAAAAAGCCATGTGGAAGATTAAAGAAAACTTAAAAACAACCTGTCTTAGGGTGTGAATTCTCCCAGCATCTGTGTCTGAGATCAGGTCCTTGTACATGGGTCCAACCTCGGGACAGAGGAGGAGCCCACTACCAACATGGGCTGGACATTTTAGGGACTTATTTGAGTCTCTTTGTCACCTGCCACAGACCACCCATCTGCTGAGCTTCCTCTGCCCTGTGTAGTGAGGTGGCTGGCTGGGGTTCACCCTGTGCCACCACTTCTGGCACCCATCAGCATGCCCAAGACTTCCCGAGTGATATTCTGTAACCAGAGAGGAGTGGACAAGCCCCACTTGCTCCCCAGGATGGGGCTATCTGTGCTTACACTGCCCTGTGTGAACAGAAGGGAACTTTTCCAAATTCCATGGTTATAAGCTAAAAAAACCCCAGACCAACCAAAACCAAACCCGTGATTTTATGTTATTTGGCCATTTCTTTTAAAAAATTTTCTCTGTCACATTCCAGAGGATCTCTCCTTGCTTCCTTTAAAAACTAACCCTGGAGTAAGGAACAAAAAGCCCCCAAACATTTAAATCTGGATATCTCACAGAATATTTGTATCTTAAACTTGTTTTTTGATCCCTGGAATTTGCTGTTACAGACAAATCTAGTGCTGTTGAGTAAAGCTCATTAGTAAGAACTATCTGCTAGAATGAGCAGTGGGGACAGAGATAGCACAGATACTTAAAGTGTTGTCACTAGGTTTCAGAGTTAATCCGGCTGAGAAGTTCCCCTCTCAGCTCGGAGCTGTTGTTCTGCACATCCATGACACTGCTATTGATTCTTAGGATTATTAGGGAAGGCTGAGACTCGATCCCTCTGCAGTGGATGTGTAACGTGGTACCTCAACGCAGACAGCAGGAACAGCAGCAGTGACACTGGGCTGCTACAACAGCCCCTGACCCTCCTCCTCCTCACCTCTGCACAGTGCCCAGGTGAGATGCAGGTTCTGGCACGGCAGGGACGTGGCCTGGGCCGTCCCGTGTTCCGGATCCAGGAGGGGGTGACACGTCCTGCGGAGCAGCGTGCTGCTACTCTATTTACATTCCAGCGTAAATTAGCTTCTCCTCTGGTCTCTCACGCGTCCTGTGCCCGTCCCCTCCCGCTGCGCGTTCCCCCGGCTGCCGAGACCCTCCGTCTGGTTGAAATATCCTTTAATCGGGAGCTCATGTCTTCCGGCCACAGCAGAAGGGGAGCGGCAGCCTGGGGACAGGGGACAGCCCGAGCACACCCAGACAGGGCCCCGCGTGTCCCCGTCCTGTACCCCAGCAGGGCTGCAGTGGCTGAGAGTGCACAGGATTGTACCAGCGCCTTCCCCCGTGTGTCATCCTTGACACCCAGGGCACAGCTTTAACATCTGCCCGGGACATCACCCCCCACGGATGTGTCCCCCACTCAGGCAGGGTTTGGGTGCCTGGGGGACATGAAGGGAGGCATCATCCCAAGACTGAAAGATCCCCCGTGGGCTGCAGAAGGCAGGCCAGAGGAGCAGAAAGCAGGCTCACCCAGCCGTCTTTCATTTCATGAACAAACACATGAAGACCTGGAAGCAATAAATCCAGAGCTTGGACTACAAAACCAAACACGGCTGCAGCTCCCCCTTGGAACAGAAAAGTGGGAGGAAGAGGGCAGCCACTAAGCCAGCCGAGGAGCACAGGCACAGTGTCCCCTTCTGAAACCACCAGGATGCTTTAAAGGGGCTGCTTCAGGGTGCTCTGGCCAAAAATGTGTCCCCAAAAATCTGTATGTGCTGTTTCTTTGGTGCTGTCAGTCACTGTGCCCCAGGGATGCACAGAGCATTCTTGGAAGCAGCCTGGACTGACAGGTCCCAGGGTGAGCAGCTGTCCCTCACCCAGCTGGGAGCAACAGGAACAGAGCCCAGGGGTGCAGAGGGTGCACTGGGAGGACATGTACCCTCTGGCTGTACAGCATCACCCACACCCCACACTCGAGGTGCCAGCTTGTGCAGCAGCCAGAGCCCCCTCGGGGTTGGTGGGGCATGTGTGCTGGGCCAGTGTGTGCTGTCCTGGCTCCTGCCCTGATGTGGGGCTGCCCTGGGGGTGCTGCTGTGGGAGGGGGCTGCCCTGAGCTGCTCTGTGGGCAGGGCTCTGCCTGTGCAGGGCACCCAGTCAGGCATTTCCTAGCCTGCGTGCTTCCTGCCCACGGGTGCAGTGTGGCACCCAGTGGCTGGGATGACTCCCACCTCACAGTGCTCCCTGGAAAAACAGCTGGGAGCCACCAGACTCTGTTGCTGTCAGGTCTCCCCAGTCCAGCTATCTCACTCCTGCTGCCAAGCCCCCCACTTTCCTCCTCCCATCTTGCACCAGGAGCTGAACATTTGTGATGCTGGCCCTGCCAAGACCCTCGGGCTCACTGCCACCTGCCCATGCAGAGGGAAGGACAGGTGCGTGCCCAGGCTGTCAGTATTGCCCCCAAACCAACAGAGTCACTTCAGGAATCCCTGATTCCCATGTAGCTGAGGACATCCCACCCTGGAGCCTTGGGGAGTCCTGCTCCCATCGGGCTGGAGACCCAGGGAGGAAGAGGAGAAGAGGATGGAGAAGTGACAGCACAACCAATGGACAATACGAGCCATTAGGGTCATCCCTGGCCAAATCTGCACTTCCCCATGGTCAACCTGCAGCAATCCCAGTTTTCCCACATCCCTGCCAGGTACAAGAGCAGACTGAGTGCCCACCAGCTCCCTCCCCAGGACCCCACTCACCTGTCTCGATGGTCTTACAGGTGATCTTTTCCAACCCAGATGATTCTAAGATTCTATTACTTCCCCTGGCAGCCGGGGAAGCTGCAGCAGCATCGGAGCTGCCTTCTCCTTCCAGCATTCGGGCAAACTGCTATTTGTAAAACAAAGGTGAAAACATCAAGTCAAATGGATGAGTCAGAGGAGAAGTTCAAAAAACGGAGAGCGCGGGGAAGGGGAGAAAGCAGGATCTCCATCTCCCCTCCCACCTGCCAGCAGGCAGCGAAGCAGGCAGGGAAACAAGCAGCACCTCGCCTGCTGGCAGCCCATCACGGCTTCAAAGCGGGCGCAGATCGGATCTAGCAGCAGCCAGGGATGCGCCGAGCAAGCGCTTAGCGGGGAAAGGAGATGGCTCCGATAAGCCAACGTGTGAACTCCCAGGTTTAAATTAACTAATGACTTCAGATGCTTGCCGATAGTCTGCAGGGGATGGGGAGGAGTGATTTATGGGAGAAGATTAAACAGACTAATTAGGCCAGCTTTACCACTTAGGAGTTACCCAGCCAGGCTGGGGGATGTGCCAAGGAGGACCCACTGTGCCCCAGCCTTGTGATAAAGAATGGGGGGCAACTCCAGGCCCCCCCTGAAGCCATAGGCACTCTGGCAGCTTCCTGACCCAGGAGCATCCCTGCATGAGCACAGGAGATTCCACCATGCACCCCAGCACTCACCCACAGCTGCCTGCTCACAGGTGCAGACATGGGAGACTTGTGGACTCTCTTCTGCTGCATGACCTGAACCTCCCCAGTCCTTCCCAGCCAGCACAAAGGGTCCAGGGTCTGCTCGACCCCCACTGCTTTTTGGCCACAGGACCAGGCATTAACATGGACCAGGCACCACAGCTGCCAGGTCTCTGGGTTGAAGTGCAAGGTCAACAGGACTCACACCAAGGTTCTTTCAAATCCCAGTTACATACATGCCAAGAATCAGTGATTTCCAGTGGCTGGGCAAGCACTGACCTCAGCCTCATGCTGCATTGACTCACTGCTTTCACGTGTAAGAAGTTGCCGTGGTCTCAGCCAGGAGAGCTTTTTATCACGTTATGGGAAAGCACTTGGATTTTCCTTTTCCAGGAGCCCTGCATATAATAAAAAGGCTTCAAAGCAGGAGGATTTTCATTGCTTCCTGGGCCAAGAACAAAGCACCATTGAGCACAGCCAACAGTTGTTGTCTCTGTCCCTTGATGTGCATCAAGCATCCCGTTCTCAGGCTTGGAGGGCTGGGTTCACAGGGATGGAGACAGGTTCATCCACAGCCATTTCTCTGGACCAGGAACACTTTGAGACATGTTTGCCCCCTTGAATCATCCTAGTTTCACCATGAACTGCTAGGGTGGCCATGGGCAAGGCATGAGGAGTGCTGGTGGCCTGACCCCAGGGCTGGCATCACTTCCCCATCCACCCACTCAGTACCTGTGAGACAACAGGGCACTGCTGGAGTGCATAATGTGGTTTTTAGCAGGGATTGAATGCATGACTGTGTAAATAACACAGAGGTACCATGAAAACAGCTGTTTCCACGTTAAAATGGAAATTTAACAGAGTGACAAGCAGGAGCTGCAGGGGATGCAGCATGGGCTTCCTCCAGGAACCCACACAGGTCGCAGCTTAGTGCTGGGGCATGAACTTCCCACCATGTCCAAAGCCCAGCCCTGGGGTGATGCTTGCCCAGAGCAGTTCAGGAACTTCCTGCCCCTTGCCCTGGGGCACCCACAGAGAGCCAGAGCCCTGATTTCAGCCTCGGGTCTCTGGCACTGTGACATGCCAGGGACAGACAGCTGGGGACATTTCCCAGATGTCTTCGGAGAAACAGGAGTTCCTTGTCACTGCTATCAGCATGAAGCTCTTGGGCCCTTCCCCTGCCCACGCTGGGTCTGGGACAGGTTTCCTGGAGCTCTCTGTCATCAGTGCATGGGGACTGGCTGGGGAAGGCTCTGCCTGGCTTGGTGCCACCAGTCCCATTGCTGGAAAGGAGGTTTTGGGAGAAGAAATTTTTGATGTCCCCATGGCTCCGGTGTGCAATGCAAAGAGCCAGGCCAAGCAAGGCTGTGGTGGTCTCAGGAGCCCCTGCCTGCTCCCCACATCCCCTGCTGCCAGCCCACGCTCTGTTTCAACCACTTCACCCCACTTCCCTGAGAAACAATAAACCTTCATGTTTATGCAGAGACAGAGTCAGGACAGCTCACATGGGGAAAAAAAAAAGGAATAAAAAGTCAGAGGAGAAAGCCATGATGTCCCACAGATGCCACACTGTTGCGGCTGCCTGTGAGCTGCTTCAGCTGTACACAACATCACTGGCAAGAAATTACTCACTGCACAATATTTTTGTTTCCCCAAACCATTAATGAATTATTTAGGCATCTCTAGCAGTTACATGGAGAATGATCAACCGCTGCTCAGTGTGGGCTGCCTCAGTGCCTGCCAGGGAGCAGCTTCTGGGGAAAGCAGCCCCACTGTCGTGACGCTCCACGTGCCTGAGCAGAGCCATGGCACTGCAGAGCTTGCTGTGGTGCTGCCAGCAGGGCAAAGAACATCATCTCTTCCTACAAAGGCTCCAACCAGGAGTAGGAGCTTTGTTCCAGAGCTGGAAGAGTGAAGTTCACCTGCTCCGCCTCCCCCAGCCTTTTCCTCCCTGCGACGTGCTCCAGGCACCTGCCCGGTGCCAAAACCGTGGAGAAACTCGGCACTGATTTGTAATGTGTGAAGGTAATCCAGTGCTGGAGCAAACTGCTGCACTGAGTCACAGCAAACCTTGGCTACCTGCTAACGAACATGGGCCTGGGCTGTCTGAAACCTGCAGAGAAAGCCCTGGCTGTGCAGGCGGGAGAGCTCTGGCTGCTGCCGACTGCAGCCATGAAACTTCACCAGGGTGATGCCGATCCCTGACAAAACTGCCCCTGACAACACACACATGCTCAAAGTGTCTCATCAACTCAGTGCAGCCTCCTGGAGCAAGGTATCCCTTGTCATCCTGCACTAGCACTACCAGGCACAAGCTGGAGGCTCCTGAACTCGGGCAAGGACCAGGCAAGGAGATATTCCCAACTACTCCAAGAAATACCTTTAATCCTGCCGATAAATGCAGCCAATGTGGAGAAATGAGGGGATGAAAGCACTCTCTAAGAAAACTTCAGAAGGACAGAAGTCCTTTCATAAAATGCTCTTCCTTGTTTGGAAGGCACACGGTGAGGGTGGACTATTGCTGCTCTGAAGGTGAGCACTGGCTTGCCTGGTGCCTTACTGCTGAAGGATGTGGGAGCTAATGGGACAACTAGGGAGCTAGTGCTGCCCTGCAGCATAGGGAGGCTGTAGGGCTCTCTGCCCTGTAGCTAAGGAAGAAGGCTGTGTTTTAAAGCCAAAATCCCCAGTAAGGGATGGGAAGCTCTGCTCCTGGCTGTCTCTTTTCTGTCAGTACAGTCAACAAGATATGATGCCAGGGGAGACACTGGTCCTTAGGAATCACAAAGAAGCTCTCGGGGCTTTCAGCTCAACTGTAAAGCCTCTTCATCCCTTAACTCTCTCACTCTCACACCAAGTTTACAACCTATGCCACAAACCCATCTTTAGGCTCACCCTGGACAGGCTGGAGGCTGCATGGGTGTCTGGGTGGGGGTCAGCCTCACTAGCCATCATGGATCTTGCCCCCCCACAGGGCCTGCATCCCTTCTGGCAGCCTCCTGCCATGCATCTCTCCCAACATTCTGCCTTCTCCTCTTTCTCCAGCTAAGCCCCCTGCATGGCCTCAGTTACTGGCAAAGGTTCCCACAGACCCTGGCTGCTTATACCCTTTTCAGACCTGGGGACCATCACCTGCTTCCAGCTCCTGAATGATGTCCAAATTCTCTTGCTCATGGTTTCACAGCTGCCTGATGTCTCAGCCATCCTCAGCCTGCCTAGTTCATGGCATCCCCAGCACTCCATGAGCTTGACACTCTCCTGGATCAAGGTCCCCAGTTAGTCTTTCATCTTCAGAATTACTTCCCCTGTGCTGAAGGATGGGGCAGAAAGAGCTGAGGTCTGCAGGTGAGGATAAATCTGGAATCCATGCAAGCCTGAGTCTGAGTATCAGTGTCTGGGTGCTCAGCCACTGCAATTTCCAGAGAAGAGTCCCCTCCCCAAGAAAATCACTCAGCCCACTTCAGCTGCTTCTAAATTTGGCAGAGCACCTCACTTGGGCTCGATGGTTTGGGCAGTTAGACCTTTTCCATACCCCACAACTCCCCTGGCACTGGTTCCTCTGATGTCTCATCACTGAAAGCTGAGACCTGGAGGCAGGGACTCCCTGTAAATGAAGAGGGAGTTTGCAGACATCACCGCAGCCCCAGCTTCCCCTCCCTCATCCCCAGCCCCACTGCGCATCAGGGCCCCAGACCAGAGAAACACACGCTTTTTGTCAGGGCTGGTCTCCTCATGTTTATTTCCCTTTGCCGTGGGAGCAATTTCCCCTTCCCACACAGGCAGCGATGGCCGTGGCTATATCAAACACGGCCGTGGGGATGGGGCCAGCCCTACCCCTGGCAGAGCCAGGCAGGGACGCGGGGCTGTATCTCATCCACTGGCATGCAGCACGCAGCGCCTGCAGGAAACATATGTCACTGCTTAAACAGATCGTGAAAGCTTCAATCACTTCCTTATGGCGGAGCCGGGCTGCATTCATACCAACAGCCAGCATCTCCTGCTCTCTTTCCTGTGAGTGAGAGCAGCCCTCGGCCCTGCGGGTTGCTCCCCTGCCTCGGTGCTCCCCTGTCCCCACGGACAGCTTCACAGGGAGCTGTGAAACACCATCCGGGAAAACAAACCGTTTCTTGTCAGCACCTTGTTACCTCCCTAAGATGCTCTCATCTGCCTGCAAGCCTGCCCTGCAGGAAACTCAGGGATGGAGCCCTCCCCCAAATTCACAGTCCACCCCCAGGGCCTCTCCAGCGTCTTTGCTGGGTGTACAGCTGCTATGTTTGGGGCACTCTGCGCTTGTTGGCAGCACATGGCCAGAGCCCAGAGCAGTCTCACTGGTCCCCAACCCCTCACTGACCCTTGGGATAGCTTTGGAGGAGTTCAGTGCATTTCATGGGCATCAGCTCTGCATGAAGTATGGGATGCCCCAACTCTGCCTGTACCCAGGGAACTTCATACAAAGATTTCTTGGGGTGTTTCTTGGAGAAATCTCCTTTGGAGGGATGTCAATCACACTCTCTCCTGCTCCACTGATGGGATTCTGAAAGATCCCAGTGTCAATAAACCAGATGTGGCCACAGCTGCCCCCCATGCCCCATCCCTTGCAGGAGGGTGCAGGACTGCCCGGGCAGGTCCCTCCTCCTGCAGACGTGGGTAGGAGTCGGTGAGACGATGTATCATCACAGCGTCTCTACCACTACGCTTGGTTTTCTCCCGTGGGCTGGAAGTTGCTTTTTTTGGAAGAGATGCAGGCAGGAAATCTCACATGGGCTTTGGTGATGAGACTGGCAGCTGCAGTCATCTGAGCCCAGCAGAAAGAGATGTTGGCGGCCAGGCCAGCGTGGCCATGGGTGCTGTTGTTATGGCAGACTACTGCCAAAGAGCTCCCCCGGATTCTCTGCTGCCACCCTGCCTTGCCCAGGGGTTCCCCTGTCTCCCTGTAGCTTCCAGCCACTTCTGCAACACCTCTCGCCTGGATGGAGGGGAGCACTTGACAATAACATCTTCCTTATGTTCCTGCAACAACAGCCAAAATCTTGAGCCTTTCCTGGGATTGCATTTCAGTCAAATGCCCACACCCTCATGAAAGGAAAGAGCAAGACAAGAGTATTATTTCTGCAAACACAAACACCCACATTGCTCCTTGCTTGCTGGAGAGGAGGGCACACAGGCTGGTGCCATGTCTGTGCAGCTCCCAACTTCCCAAGCTCTGCTCACCAAGACTTCACCCGAAACAGCCAGTTTGCTTGGGACAGTCGTCCTGCCTCCCTGGTTGGAGGCAGCACCATTCCTGGAGCATTGCCAGCTGATCAGCTCCAGCTCCTTGCCCTGGGATCATGTTTGCTTACCTGAAGCACCTTCTTGCTGGTGAAGGACAAGAACCAAATCCCAGCTTGATCTCACCAGTGTGATCCTCCTGGGTGCCTCTGCTCCAGGACCATGCGCTGTGTTAGCAGCCCTGGTTCTGTCAGTATTGGCAAATCCAATCCCAGCCAGAGTGGTGCCTCCTGCTCATTAAGGAAGGGAGTAGTACCTGACAGAACCCTCCCTACCCACCTCTGCAAGCCACCCTTGGGACGCTGTCCTCACTCAACCACCGTGTAACACGTGGCAGCAAACCCTGTGTGGCCACAGTCTTGCCTGAGAGACTGGAACCACCACAGCTCTGCCAGATCCTGTGCCTGCCCCAGGCAAGAGGTGGGGTGGCTGCAGCCCTATTTCACTACTGCACATCCATCCCCCACCCAAGCATCCTCAGGGTCAGGTTTGCCTCCCACCCACACCCAATGCTTTAATGGGGCAGCAGGAGTGAAGCAGCCACCTTCCCAGCAGAAAGGAGCTGGTGGAGGATTGTTCAAAGGCATGAGACAGTTCACATGGCCAGTTCTTGCCATGCTGATTGATGTTCCTGAGGAACACAACTTCAGTCCAGTTCATCTGCTCCCTTTTATTTCCAGCACCTGGGAACCATCTCCCTGCCACAGCAATTCTTGTATATCAGTCTCAAGTGCTTGGCTACACAGCTAATTTGTACAAATTAAACCAATTTTATGGGGAAGAGGAGGTGCAGATTCACTCTCCATAAACATTTTGCTATGTGGTCTACAACCTGCTCAAACCACATAGCTCCTCATGGTTGTAAACAACTCCCAATTGCTGGTTCCTGGCCTGTGTCTCCAAAAACATTTTTGGGCCGGACCCTCCATCCCTCCCCATCTGCCCACAGTTCCAGTCCCTGGAATTTACCAACACTTAAAAATATTTTACACATCCCTGTAAAATCACACACATTTAAAGCCAGTTAAGGCCTGAATTATGTTTTAAGATGTTGTCCAATTTGTAAGCATCATAAAAACCTGAAATAAGTTATCGCAGAAATAACCACAGGGAAATTACTGTCCCAACTCACAGCTGAGGAGGCCGTGACCCTGGAGCAGGAGCAAGCAGCTCTTGCTGTGGCTACTGCAACCAGTGAGTGGGAGGGCTGCCTGCACTTTTGGGGGATCTATTTTAACCATCAGGTTTGCTGTAACCCTGGGCAGCTTTAGGGCAGTCATTACACAGTTCACCTTCTGCTACAAGAACTCCATTTTAATCTGGGAACAAAATTGTCAACAGCACAGGAGAGCCCAGTCACACTTCACCAGGGAACTCCATGGATGCTTGAGGGAGGGAGGGATGGGGAGTTCAAGAAGGTGAGTGTCAGGACAATCCACTGACCTGTTGAGGTTCTACTCAACCTGTTAGGAAGCCTGGAAGGAAACACAACTTTGTTGACAGTTGCAGGAGGCAATTATGCCCATGCAAAAAATTTTCCTGCCAAACCACACCAGGGATCAGTCTTATGTGTTGTTTTTGATCAACCTGGTAGGGGCTGGTGAAGGAGGCTGGAGATCCTCAGCAGCACTAAGCCCCCACAAGCACATAAAATGCCTTCTGCTTCCCAAGTCTCCAGTTCATCTCTGCAAGGGACAATTGCCCTCTGCTACATGACCATTTTCTCCCTCTAGCTTCCTTTCCAGTCATCATCCTGCTACATCTTGATTTTTCTCTGAAATCCCCTTAGTTTTCCTGCCAATTTCCAGAGAGGTAAAGCCACCACAGAGTAGGATGCACCAGCATTCCTTGGCACAGAAAGGCCTCACTGGGTTCCCAGTCATCCTGAGGGTCTCCAGTGACACATCGGGGCCATTGGCTTCCCACCACCTCCATGTTGGCTTTGAACATTATGGATGTGCACAAAAGGTGGGCCATGAAATTAAACTGGCCAGAGAGAGACAAGGAGCAGGATCCATGCCTGAGAGCTGGTCCCCTGCATGACAGGGGCAGTCAGATGCCTTCCCCATGTTTTGCACTCTCCATCTGTCTCCAATGGAAGGCAGGAGCCCAGCCTGGAAACGCGCTGATTCTTTCCAGAGCTGCAAAATGAAGCTTTTTCATCCCAAGGATGCAGGCTGCTCTGCAAGCTGCCCTTCTGCCTCCCTAAACTCCGACCAGATTTCCCACTGAGCCTTCAAAGGGAAGGAGCTGCAGCAGCATCCCCGGCAGGCAGCACAGTGGGGACTGGCCAGCTGAGCCCCCCAGGGATTCCATGGGGCCACTGGTCCCCAGGGCAGGGCAACAAGGTCTCATGGCAGAGAGGTGTTAACGAAGGCCAAGCAAGCAGGCTGTGGCTCAGCTGCTGGCAGGGAATCAGAGAGCCCAGGTCTGTTTTGTTGCCAGGTTATCAGTGGATCCATCAAGGGATGCCTTCAAGACGCCAAATCTATCAGCTCTCCCATATGGATGCCATCCACACTGAGCCATTTCCTGCCTAATCGGTATCAGCCCTGCTCCTCCCTCCCCAAAAATTGCTCTTTACAGCCTGCTGCAACTCTACAAATATTTTTACGACAGGTAAAAAAGGCACGGAACGCATCCCCCCCGCCCGAGCCTCCCTGGGGGCATTTGCTGTGCACCACCACAACAACTGCAGGGATGCAGGTGCAGGAAGAAATCTCTGGGGTCTAACATTACTTTGCACTCTGAATTTTCGGTGTGGGTCTGCAAATGCCCCGGTGGGTGTTGAAGGTGTTGCAGGTACCCAGAAACAGGGATGCAGGTGACAGGAGCTGGACAGGACCTCCCTGGGTGCCAGGGCAGAGCCCTAGCCAGGGTGTGCCTTATTTACCAGCAGAGAGGAGTTTACCTTGCAAAGGTTTCTGTGCCTGATAGCCTGGGATTATTTTGTCTTTCATGTGGTCTCTAATGAAAGGGAGTCTGGAGCAGATGCAGATTTGAAAGAAAAGAAGAGGAGGAAATTCTTAGCATAGGGTTTCGGTTCCCCTGCCTATAAACAGTGCTGACAGCGAGAGGCGGCAGTGATAAACACGTCGATAAGAGCCCAGCTAGACAGGTAATCTGGCACAAAAGGTCTGTCTGGAGAACTTTAGGCAAAAGTCGCCATACACTGTTTAAAAAACACAAAACCTCAAGCCCTGGCCTGTGTGAGTGGTTGCACCAGGGAATTCTGCCGGCTGCTTGGCCATAGGGTACCCCCAGGTAGGAGGGGGGTTACCCTATTACTAAGCATGGTTGGTTTTCCTGCCTGGCAGCTGTGGGAATTCCCAGCAGAGGGGTTGCTCCCAGCAAAGGCACTTGGTGTTCCCTCCACAGCCCTCACACCATCTCGTTTCCTTGTCTGATGAGCTGTCACATATTCTTAGAGTTAAATGTCTTCAATGCGCAGTATTCTGGGAAATAATCCCTCCTGTTTAAAGATTCATGGGCATAGGTGTTGGAGAGAAAAACAGCAGTTTTCCCTTCCTTGTGGTCAGGAATTTCTGCAGAGCAGGATTGTTTTTGATAACAATAAACAGTGTCTCGACCCAAGGATCATCCCACTGGTGATACCATTCCCAGGGTCCCAGGTAAAGGGACCATAAATCCTAAAGCCTTGAATAAAGAGTGTAAATGTTTTAAGGCAGAAGCAGCATGTATAAATTGTGCAGAGCTTTATAAAAGCTACAGAAAATACATCCCTGCCACACGAGCAACATAAGCCTTACACAACAGCCAGGATGATTCACGGGAGTGGAGAGGCATGAATCACCCGAGGCGGGTGAAACAGGTTTTTACCCTGTACCTGTAATGCACAGCCAGCCCAGCTTCGGCAGGGATCTTATCAGCCCCATCCTGCTCCCTAGGCACTGCTGCGTGACTTGACTTGCCAGCATCATCAGTGGGGTGTGATGGGAAGAGCCAGGGCAGGCTAAGGTGTTGTAGGAGAGCCAAGGAGGGTTTTCTTTTAGACCAGCTGATGCCTAGCGGGGATAGCAGAGAGATGCCCATTATTTTCAGGTGATAACAACGAAGTCTTTCTACAAAGAGCCATGCCAAAGGAGCAGAAATTGTATGAGTCGGGCCAGCACAAAGCTTCTGAAGTTGAAAGCGAAATACCCGAAGGCTCTGATGGTTCTCACTTGCCAAGTGACCTGGCTGCTAACAAAAGAGCCAGGGAGGGAAATAGCCTGCTCTCTGGCAGGCATGGAGACATGACTCTCTTTAGGGCTGTGAGAACTGAATCGGTGGTTAGAGATGAAGGTGCTCATGAGAAGCTGAATTTTAAAACCTGTAAATTAACTAAGTAAGAAAGTAGCAAGCAGTCCTGGCTTCCTGAAGGGGGTTCATGCCTCTATATGATGGGATGCTTTCTTCCATTGTCAGGAAGGCAAACTAAGGAGAACTACTTGACATCATATGTTTGGGGTTTCAAAGCTCTTTGACAAGGGTCCCTTACGAGAGACTATTAAGGGAATTAAACGCTTGCAAAGCAAATGGAAAAAGTAACACTAATGGTTGGAAGCAAAGAGGCAAAACAGCATATATTAATGAGGGCTACCTTCCAGAAGGCTATGGTACCCATGGGGAGGCTCCCCAAGTTTTTGTGTCAATACCACGGGTGTTAAAGAGATGCCTTAATGATCTGGAAAAGGAGAATGAAAAATGTCATAAGAAAAACCTGGCAGAGGACCCAAAGTGCACAGAGTGTTCAGAACAAGCGAAGGCTACAGGGAACTTCAAAAGGCCTGGAAAGAGCTTGATGGATGGGCCAGTCAATGGCGGATGAAATCCAAAGTAGACAAATGCATAGTCATGCACGCTGCGAGGAACAGGCCCCACTAATTCAAACAGAATGTTAAAGCACAAAGGAACAGGAGAGATAGCAGGGGAAATGCTCTGGTGCCAATACCTCCATCAATAGCACCCCTTCCTAGAAATCCCTCTTGCAGTGGGACTAAAGGGTGCCATGCTCAGCCCTGGATGCTTCACTTTGGTAGAGGCACTTTTCAGCCTCACTTTCCCCGGAAGGAGCCCAGGGGCTGCACAGGCACAGAGGAACCCTGCCCATGGTTAGGCACGGGAATCAGTATGGATGAACTAGGTCTGTCAGGTGAGGCTAAGCATCTCCTTTGTCAGGAACTGCTGAGCAAGAGCCTGATTTTGCCAACTGGGATTGCCTCAGAGGGACTCTCCTCATCTCCCAGGGGAAGAGCCCAATGAGGCCTGCCAGGCGTTATCCAGCTGAATAACGTGGCAGCAAGGTAAGGTGAAACACCATGTCGCTGCCCCCCCGCAGGGATCAGCTGTCCCAGAGGAGAGCTGCTCTGAAGCAGACTGGGAAGGTGGGAAGTCCCACATGGAGCCCAGGTTCAACGGGATCAGCCGGTCTGGTGAGGTCCACATGGTGCCTGACCCTGATGCTGTCTCTCTCCTGGGACTGGGTGAGCTGCTTCTTTTCTCAACTCGGGATGGCCCCAGCTCCCCACTTCTCCCCTCTCTCTGGTGCTGCCCAAACCAGAAAAAACAACTGTGGGGCTGGGGCTGGACTTCATCAGCATTAACAGGTCCCATCAGCGGGTGCTTGGAAGTGGAAAAGATCTAAGGTGCCTTTGAAAGAGATGCAGATGTTCGGAGGCATCAGTCATTGAATGGGGTAGCACTGTGGGGGCAGGGGTTGGCCCAGGGCTGGGTGACTGATGCCAGCAGGACCCTAACACGTGGCTTTGACACTTGAGAGACACCAGGCTTTGGTGGGAGCTTTGCTTTGAGAGCTCGGCACTCCAGCCCCAGCACTGGCTTTGGGAAGCTTCCCATCACAGGTTGGGGAGGGGAGAAAACAATAAATACCCCAAACTGGACACCCCTGGGCAGTCTGGGCTGAGCAGGAACCTTGTGAGGAGCAGATGGGAAAGACCTGGTGGCAACAGTGCCAAGGAAGCAACACACACAGAGCCAGGAGCAGGGGAGGGAGCACTCATCCCCACAGGGGAAAGTAAGCAAAGAGACCCAAAGAGCCTCGCCGGGTTTTTCCCATCCATTCACAGCTTTGTCAATGGTTACTTTTCCGCAAATAAATTCAATATTTATTTCCAACAAGTGGCTGGTGGGAGGTAGAGGAAGGAAAGACACTTATTGAATAATTGCACAACCCTCAAGAAAAGCCATAAATTACCCAGCTCTGTCACTATAATTTCCAGCCAAAGTCCTAATGAATCTTTCCCAACAATAGTGTAAGGACAGGTCTGAAAATGTATTGAACCATCTAAGCACTTGGGTAAGCAAAGCAGAGGCATTAATAACCACCAGGAGACAGCCCACACAGCAGCAGGGACAGAGCATTGTGGGCTGCCTTCACCCCACAGCCTCTGCCACAGCTTTTGCTGCCCTTTAACGAGGTGAGGGCGGCTCTGGGGGTCACCAGCCCAAAAGAGCAATTGGAAGCTTTAATAGTTCAAAGGTTTTGATAATTATAGGCGAGAAAACTCAACAGCAGGAAGGCATCACTAACAGAGGCCAGTGCCTCAGGTATGTCTATGGGTAGGAGAGCTGCGACAGTTTTGCTGGTTTACCCTGTAGTTTTGGTCCACAAAGCAATAGAAGATGAGAGGTTTGTCCACACAATGAATCGTGTTTCACCTACTGCCTTCAGCCTAGTACATTAATGTAAGAGCAGATAAAAAATACTGGCAATTTTTTTTTTGCCAGACAATAGCAAAATACAATAAAAGCTGCTTCTGTGAATTGCTTTTCCAGGAAGTGTTTCTTAATTCAAACATATCTTTCTGCCTTTTCTTCTCAAACTCTTCCTGCAACCAGCAGAAAGAAAGGTAAAAAAAAATAATAAAAACGAAGTACTCATGTGGTGATGGGTGGCATGGGCAAACCCCAGCTCTCACCAGGATCACAGCCACCCTCACAACTGGGCACACCAGCACCCTGATGGCCACAGGATGCTGGTGGCCAGGGCTCCTGAACTCCCTCCTCCTAGACAAACCCAGTCCTGAGCTGCAAGTCCAGTCATGCTCCTAAGACCCCACTACTCTGTGTGCTTTCACTTCACGTTTCACTTCTGCACTTCAAATGCTGCTCCCACAGTGAAGATTTAGAGCTGCCGGGCTTGCAGCTGCCCCTCCACCCTGTATCATGTAATGCCATCTCCAAACCTCCAGCACAGCTCTCTGCAGTGCTCACAGGACCCCCATTACTGACATCCGAGCACTTCACCAACAGTAATGGATTTAAGCCTGCAACCCCCAGCTGAAGCAGGGAAGAGTTATTACTCCAGTTTACAGAGGGGAAACCACGACACAGCAGGGTTGGCTTGCCCAAATCCACGGTGAAATCTGTATTGAAGCAGGTGAGAGGGATGTGGTTTTCTGTCTCTCAGATTAGCATCTTAATACCAACTATGCTGTTTCCTTCCCATCCCCCATGGATGGCCTTCCTCCACCGAGGTTTTGGATGTTATTGCCTGCCCAGCCACACTGGAGCTTTCAATCCAAAGGGACATACCCCAGCCCTGCTCTGCTGGAGTGCACTGACAGCTCCTGGGACCCCGGGGGGCAGTTGGGAAGGGGGTCTCATGGGAGATCACAGCCTCCCATGAGCAGACAGATTAATGTTTCAACTTGTCTCGGTGTGACATTTCCATCTGGTTTGACAAACTAAACATTTGAGTTTGCAAATGTCAAAGTATTTCCATCAAAAATGTCGACGGTGAAATCTGACATTTCCTAATCTCTTTTTTGTTCCCATTCTGCGAACATTTTTGATATTTCAACTTCTTCTCGTTTTGAGAGGGAAAACACGCTGCACTTTTTAACCAGTTTAAGCAATTACATATTTTTAACCTAAGCCATTAGCTAGGTCCTGTGGGCTATTCCTGCCAGGAATAGACATTGATGGTGGCACTGGACAGTCCCTCCATGAACTCCAGTTATTCACAGAGGGGGTTCGAAGTCGCAGCCCACAGCATGCTGGGAAGCAAGCATATGAAGTTTCCTCACTCCAGGCTGCAAGCCACACTCAACCTGCCCTTCACCTCCAACTTCTTGCTCAGCTTTTTCACGGGATCATGCTGAGCTCCATCCCCAGGGGCCTGGGCAAGGGGCTTCTCACCCCCTCCTGGTGCCTTAGTGGAAGAAGGAGCAGGAGTCAATGCAGAAGAGCACGTACCGTACAGAAATCTATAGTCAGCTGCATTTTGATACAGTTCCCAAAGTACCTAATTATGCAGCTCGGATTTCTTCCTGCTCCTCATTCCAGCGATAGCTCACCCTGAATCTTTATCAGGCCTTCGGGCTGCGCAGACTGAAAGGAGACATTCCCCTCTCCCCTCTTCCCAGCAGGATGAGAGGGCAAAGGTAGAAGGGCAACATACTGCTCTTGTCAGATTTGCAGAATGCGATGTCAGGGAGCAGGCGTCTAAGTGCACATAACACCTAAATAAATGCCTGCCTTCCCCACGGTGCTTGGGCTCTGCTGGGGAAGGCTGGTGTGGAGCCAAGGAGGCAGCTGCAGCAGCACAGGAACACGCTCCGAGGGGGTCTTAGAGGGATTTGGGAGAGGGACAGCATGCATGAAAATTGCATCAGAGCAACAGCTAATTGCCAAGATTAACAGGCTCCAACAAGTGAAGGGTGAGCACTTGAAGTATGAAGTGTTGACTGAGATGCAAGTGTTACCCACAGAGCCAAGTGGGGATGATGTGGAGAGGGGCAGAGCTATTTTTGAGTGGTGAGGGGGCTACACAGCCCCAGAGGGACTGAATGGCCTACTGCCTCTTACCCATAGTAGGGAGCATGACTTTGGTGGGCAGATGTGAGGAAGCACAGAAAAGGAAACTGTGTTCCTCCAACCAGAAGGAACAGGAGCATTCCAGTTGCATACTGGAGTTTTGTCAAAGGTGGGGTCGAGGACAGGCAGCAGCACTGCCAAGGTGCCACTGGCTGTTATCCTCACCGTTACATCCCAAGAAAGGCATAGGAATGATATTTGCAGTTAAAAACTCGTGACCTAACCAGAGAAGCTTGAGCCACCAGGAGGAAGCAGACAGTGGGGCGCAGGTGGATGCCTGCTCTGGAAAACCAGAGCCAGCTGCAAGAAAAATAAATACAGCCAGCCAGCTCCCATGCTCAGCCAACCCAGGGACATATTAACTGCACAGTCAGGGAGAGCTGTGGGGTGGCTGCAGGAACTGGACAGCTTATGAGATAAATGAACACCGTGGCCAGGAGAATTTGTCTGTGTTTAAATTAAATGAGGATGGACACAGAGGTTCTCTGGCTTTGGCAGAAACACCTGGGATTGCATCCCTAGCACAAGGCAGAGGCTGATGACGGTGTGTGCTGCAAGAGGAGAGGAAGTGCCTACAAGAATGCTACCATTGTCTCTGTGCATGAGGGGAGGGAAGAAGGACAGCTGAGGCAAGGGCTGCAGCCCAAATCTAGAAGCAGCTTTGCAGCAAGATACTGCCATGAGGAGAGAGGAGATGGATGAGAAGTGCCTGGGAGCATAGGGCAGGTTGCAGAGCACACACCAGCCTTGCAATGGCAAAGCTGGACGCTTTGAAAATCCTTGTAAAGGAGTCAAGGGAAAAGATGAGATGGAAATACAGAAGGAAAACCCAAAGGAAAAGCTAAAAGGAGTGTCTTCCACCCCAAACACCAGTAGTGGGAATGAAGAAAGTGCCTGGCTCCATGCTGAGCTCCCAAGGATCATTTTAAGACAGGGGCTCAGCTGGCATGTGCTGTAAGTGGCTGATACTGCAGCAGGATCAGGAGAGCTGGGCATTAGTGACCTGCAGAAGAGTGGTGCCCATGTGAATTTGTGCCTTCAGGCCCCAGAGGTGCAGTGCAGAGAGCCATGCCAGTCTGTGGGTCTCCTGCTAAAAAACCCAAAGGAAAAGGGACTGGGAGACATCTGAGTTTGGCTTGGAAAGGCAGGAGTGCTGTGGAGGAGGATGATGATGAGATTCGCACCAAGTCCTGGAGGAAATTGATGTGGGAACTGGGAGCAACCCTTGTTTTCCCCAGTTGTCTGGTGGCAACTTACAAGCACTTCCCCTGAAACCAGGTTTGGGGCACGCATGATTCACAAACTAGAGAGAGATAAACTTCTAACAAACATTATTTGCAAACCCATCATTCATCCAGCCCTGTTTCTAGGTTACACAGCTGACAATTTTGCAATGCAGAAAGAGAAAAAAGATCAAAACCAGCCAACATGTCAAGGAACATAAGCCACAGAAGACAAAACACAGGGAAAAAAAAAAGAAAAAGAAAAATACCAGTTTTCAAAGAGAAAAGAGAAAGAAAACATTAAGCCATGGGGTGCCTGGAGATCTCCACCTGAACCAGGCTAGTCTTCCTCTTTACCAGGGCTGGGAAATCAGAGTTAAAGCCATGAAAAGTTGCAAACTCTTTGGGGTGGGTTTATGTAGGGCAGTGAACACGGTGCAGGGCACAATGGGGCCCCGTCACAGCTGGGTCCCACTGCAGGGGACAGTGCTGCTTTTCCAGTGCCTGGCATGGGGATGTCCTGGACTATTCATGTGCAGAGCAAATGGTTTGAACACAGCTGAGGTGGAAAAGAAAATGCCTGAATATCACTGCAGATATTCCCCCAAATGCATCTATGCATAATGCAGCAGCATTCAAAATCCAAATAAAACATTATAGAATATATAAAGGGTGGGATAGAAAATACTATTATATAAAGCTGTCTTCACATCCAGACTGGGGGCCTTTCCAAAAAGATACGTTTCAGCCAAACAAATGATGGAGCTTGGTACAGGGATAACCGGATGTGGTTTAATGGCCTGTAATAGGCAGGAGGTCAGGCTAAATGAGCTAAGAGTTTCTCCTGGCCTTAAAGCCTATGAATGTATGAATAAATCAGGGAAAGACTTGTTTAGTTCCAGTCCCCCAGCCTGCAAAATTATGGTGCAGCAGGAGGGGAGGGAAATTAGAGACGGGCAGTGGGCACAGCACATGAGGAAGGGGATGAGGGAGGTTCAGAGGGCGCAGCACAGGAAAAACCCAAACCAGATAAAGATGCTGGGTTTTGCACAACGTGTGACTGACCTTGGAGCTGGTGGACAGAAGGATTTGCTGCAGTGAATTACAGAAGTGGGAGGACAGCTGAGAAAAAGCAGCAGTTGCTGGGGCAGGAGGGAATATATGCCTTGGGCCAGGATCAGCCCCACGGCCAATGGGACCAGGAGGAGTTGCAGGATGGGAGCACAGGACACTGGAAGAGGTGGCACCAGTCCTCATTCCCGAATGCCCATAGACGGAGTAGGAAATTCCTTTGCCAAATACCTCAATCTGGGGCGGGTTGGGGCTGAGAAATCTCAGAATAAACAAGGTCAGTGAGGAGCTGGGAAGCACCAAAAGCAGGGGCATGCAGTAAGTGAAGCCACAGAGACAGCAGCTGACCAGTAGAATAAGTTGGATCTTGCGAAATGTTCCAGGGAATATGAAAGGCTTTTAAAGACACTGGAGAAAAGAAGCACTAGAGAGACAGAAGGATAATAATGAATGAGAAAGGGACTGGAAGGAATGGAGAGCTTTAAAATGGCTGTTGTTGAATTGCTTTTTTAAATTGCTCTTTAAGGTGATAACTAAAGAGAAGAGGCATGGTCAATTAGGAACTAATGAAGACCTTGTAAATACACTTACTGATAAAAAGCACGTAAGGGAAGCCCTGACAAGCCTAATGTGCACAAATCAGCCAGGGTGAACCACATGCATTCTGAATTATTAAGGGAATTCACTAACAGACTTAGTGAGCCTCCATCACTTTAAAAACCACCACCAGCACTGAAAATAAAATTGCAGCTGGCCAAATTCTGAGCTGGTGTAACAAATCAGTGAAGGACTTGGGGGTGGGGGGATGGTGGGAACTGCCAGAGAAGGAAATAAACAAAAACAAAATTTAAAAGAAAAATAAAAGGAAGAGACTGGAAAAGGAGACTGACAATTAGTAGCCAGGAAATTTGTTTCATCTGCCAGACAAGGAATGCCAAAAAAATTGGGGATTAAGGCAAAGGCATTTGATGCTCTCGAAGGAGAGCAAAGCCACAAGCAATTCCAAGGATGAATTTATTAAAGGACAAACCAGGGCAGTCAAAGCTGGTTGGTATTTTACAGGGCTTTGCACCCTCTCTGGAGGCAGGCACTGGTGGATAAAGCCTGGCAGGACACAGAGGATTTCATCCTGTGTCTCGTAGACAATTCCTAGAGAATTAACTGGTTCCAAAGCAAGGCTGGCTTAGAAGCCCACATGGCACAGTGGCCGGTGGAGGAACTGGCACTTGGTTTGGTCTTGTTTGGGATGAACATTAATGATCAAGAAGATAAATGGCAAAGTAATTGCATTTGCAGATGATGCTTAATTAGGTCACGCTGTGAACAGCAATAACACAACAGGAACTGGGAAGGTTTGAAACACAGGTGGAACCGGGCGAGTCCCTGGAAGGATGCAGGGACCTCAGGGAGAAGGTGTCCTCAAAGTAGGTGGAGGGGAAGATCTGGGAGACAACCCTGGAGTGGGAGGAGGCTGGAAACAGGAGATTAGGTGGGATTTCTCAATGAATCTGTCCTGCACTCTCAGCGCTCTGAAAGTTGTCGGGGTCCCTCAAAATCATGAGTGGCACGGCAGGGTTTAGGCAGGCCCTTTGCAGCACAAGGAGGACACTGATTACTGCCTTGCCTGGAGGTTTTGGGCCAGAAAGGGTGTTTCTGGGGGCCAGGAGAAAGATACTTCCTTGGCTCAAGGGAGCTAGGATGGCAGCTCTCCCCTGTGGCATGGCCAGGGCTAAATGGGCACACAAGAGAGATGACATCTCCACTCTGGGAAAGGGCACAAAGATTTCCCCAGTGTTGGAGGAAGCTCCCTCCTGCCATCACCCCGAACAGGGCAGGGCAAATAAAAGGAGTCCCAGCAGAGTGGGTGTTATTTGGGAGAGCTGTCAGAGTGCTCACTCCTGGGGCACCTCTGCTTCTCATCCGCCTGATGGAAGCTGACGTTGCATGAACCTTTCCGAGCAAACTCAAATTATTTTAATTTCTAAATCCAAACAGCTCCAATTATATCATTTCCCCTGTGCGAAGCTGGGTAATGCTCTCCCTCTGCTTCCCTGGCAGGGCTACGGCAGCCCTGAGTGTTGGCAGTGCTGGGGGCTCTGGGCTGGTTTGGGAGTGCCAGGAACTCACACCCCTCCTGTTCAGGGACAGCTCAAGAGGCACACTGGGACAGACCTCAGCAGGAAAAGTGAGATGGGGTGATGGTGAGGTGATTTAAATATACAGGAGTCTCCAAGGTTCTGTATCAGAAAAAACCCCAAAACATTAAAAGTCAGGCTTTTCAAAGAAATTAAAAATCTTTTGCATGAATATTCCTATCCACAGCAGAACTGTTTGGTTTTCCTCCTTTTGCTTCACACAGAGCAGCCTCCCTTGGCAGGCTCAGGGAAGATTTCACCATAAGGATGAGCAACAAACCATTTGGTAGTTACAGAAATATAGGGGTGAAAAAGCAATTGAGGAAATGCTTCCTAAAGAGTTCTGCTTAACTAATTAACTGAGTTTCTTCCTACACTAGCCTGTTCCTCACAGTTTCAGTGCCATCCCTTTGCAGAAGAAATATTGCACTAGAACTTATGTATCATAATTGTAATTATACACCTGCAGCTGCCTTTGGTAATTTTTTTCTCCCAGAAGGAGCTGTCCCCCTTTTCTCCAAAATTGCTACTGCCTCAGCACCCTTTCTCACCATTGTTTGACCCACAGCCCATACAGAGCAAGCAGAGCAATCCCTGGATGCAGTTTTTGCCTCTCCCTCCCAGGCCCCCATGGATTTTTTCCCCTTCCACCCCCAAAAGCCCCAACGCCACCAGCATCACCTCTTTCTCCTCCCTTCCCCTTGCCCCCTTCTCTTCTATCCCTCCCTGTGCTATTTTTACCAGGGTGCCGAGGTCTCTGCTTCCAGCAGCTCACAGAGGCTCTTCTCCAGCTCAGCCAAGTCAAATTCCAGGCACATTCCTTGCACCCACACTCAACTCCCCAAGCCAGTGAGGGGTTTCTGCCGAGCCACCCCCAGCCCAGACACACAATCCCAGCAAACCTGGTCTTGCACGGACAAGCCACGTCGGCTCTGTCACTCACAGGAAATGCTGACACTGCTGCCACCACCTCTAGCATCCCTCGCCTAGTCTTGTCCTCACTGCCCTTTAGCACCTTCGGTCCTACTCCAGCATCACCGGGCTGCCGGCAGCCCCTGAGCCCTGCAGCCTCAGCACCCCGTCTGCAACAGCTGGGGGCAAGGCAGGGGCTGAACTGCTCTCGCTCCCGCCTGGAACCCCTTTGCTCCAGGAACCGCAGCTCTTCGGCACCATTTCCCTCCCAGGCTCCACTGGTTTCCCGGAGCACCCGCAACCCCCCTCCCCCTTAGCCCCTCCATTTCTGGTTTAAATTCCCAGCCCCTTATCACATTACAAAGTAACCGGGGCGCCTCTGCAGTCCTCTAAACTTAAACACCTTTTATTCTCATTAAAGGGGGCTGCGCTTCTCTCCCGCTCTCTATCTCCCAGTTAAAAGCCGATTAATTACTGTTGACTTTCCCAGCAGATGTTCTCGCTTCGGCACTGGTCGGAAACGCGGTGATTTGTGAACCGCAGGGCTCCGGTGTGGAGGAGTGAGGACCGGGACATGCAGGCCGGTAGGGAAAGGAGCCCTTCCCAGGCAGCCTGGCTTTTGAAAAGGGAGAGAGCACGGCTGTTTATGAGAAAGTCACTAGCTGTTTTTCTTGGAAAGAGGCAAAATCCTCAGATAGGGGTAAAATCCTGATTCCACAGAAAATGAAGCAGTGTGGATTTCAGTTGGGTCTGGTCAGAGGTTTATTTCCCCTTGTACAAGAAACCTCTCATAAATCACCGCTCTCTCCAAGGGCTTTTCAAAGCAGTGATGCAAAACAGAACTTCACTGTCCGCCAAAGGCTGGCCGGCCCCAGAGTGAGCAGGGAAGTGGAAAGGAAGGGGAGGCCACCTCCACTGTCCCAATGCCCTGCCCCTGCCGTGTCCTTCCACCCCTGCAGCTCACAAAATACCAGCCAAGGGAAGTAGGGATGATGAAGAACAAATGGGTTCTTCAGGAATGAGATGGGTGACAGCGATGGATCAGAGGGAGAATGACCTGGCTGTGTGCTCCAGGGGAAGGGGCAGCAGTGCTTGGTGATGGGGATATCATTGCCATGGTGTGTACAGGTGCACTGGTGGGCACGGGCATCCCAAAGGGCATCCCTATGGGCATGGGCATCCCAATGGGCATCCCAGAAGAATTTAGGGGACAAGGATGTCCCAGTATGAATGGGCATCCTGGTGAGTGTGTGCAGCTCCTGGCTGGGGTTGGCATCTTCACCACTGCTGGGTGACAGAAGTACAGCACACTAGGGCAGAGTGGGACACAGGGGTATGGAGTCCAACAGGGTGCTTGTCAAAGGCACCTTTTTCTGCAAAAATGCTGCTGAAAATACTTGCAAACAGTGAAGCTCCTGGGCTAACAGCCATGCAAATCCCCCTGATGATTACAGTGACTTTCTAATATCGACAGAAACCTCTGTGCTAATGAAATGCACTGAAGTTAAGCAGCCGTGGAAATGCCAGTGTAAAGGAGAAAGGCCACCAAACAGGCACTAATGGAAACCCAAATCCCCAGAACTAACGGGCTGCGATTGGAGAAGAGGGAAGGGAACAGAAGTCTCCTGTGTCATTGTCCCTGGACAGTTGTGTGACCTTCTCTAGCTTTGACTGTGTGGTGCCATTGTCCTCAGAAGAGGGGGGATTCATGGGTGGGGGTGCCAGTGGATGGAAGGGAACACTGGGGGCAGAATCTGGGAAGACATGGAGCAGTTTATCCCTTTGCCCCTCAGCTCTGGCACTCTGAGGTGCTTGTCCTTCCTGAGGAGCCTCCAGTGGGAGCCTCCAGTATGGCTGGGAAGTGCTGTCTGTGAAGGAGGCTCTTAAAGAACACAGCTACTCACAACCCTGCCTGGCCCTGACAGGCTGTTTCCCACTGAGCTGCAGGAAGAAAATGGGATTTCAGCTTTTCTTTTTCATGGTAAATGTTTCTGATTCTGCCAGCCGATGTGTTCACCTCTCAAGTTAATAGGCAATAAGCAAAGTGGTGCCATTCTTGTTAAGGAGACAGAAAGGGTTCCATTTAAATGCAGTGTGCGAGCGACATGAGCTGGGATGGGAGAATACCCCAGGCCTCCTGGCAGTTGTACAGGGAGCTGAGAAGGGTGGTTTGCATTTTCTCTGACAGCAGAGGCAGGCTGTGAGCATGGCTGGAATATACCAGCACTGAAAATAGGGATTTTTGCCATTTTGCTGTCTGCTCTGCCAGGTGTTTGAATTGAAAGTGACCTCAGACATGGGTCTTCCAAGCTGCTCCCTCCTGGTTATCAGGACAGAACAAACACCCTCTCCTAACCCCACTCTGCCCCGCATGCTGCCACTCTTTGCAAGTGCTGGAGCAGCACAGTCCAGCACTGTGCTGATGCTGTGAACCTTGTCTTGGTGGAGAGAGGCAAGAAATTGGGACCAAACCCCTTCAGACATCATCCATCTTCCCGTATGGGCTGCAAGGTGCAGGCAGTGCAGCAAACCAGGGGGCCCTGTGCTGCAAGTACGTTTTCTGTTGAACACTTTCTACTAATTGCACTAAAAATCTCACACTGAGATGAGGGTAAAGGCAGTCAGCAAGAACATGCTCAAATCGATTCATTACCAAATCCCCATCGCTGATAGGGCCCCCTTTTTAAATAAGTGTGGGATTCTCCTTGCTTTATAAAATTCCATTTAAAGGAGAAATAGCAAAAGCTTTCTAGCTCCTTTGATCATTTTTAAGGGCCCTTTCCAGTGTGAGAGACATTGACTTGAAGAAAAAGGGAACAGTGCTGAGCTGAGGGAAGTGCTTGGTGTGGGTGTCTGCACTGGGCTCTCCTCACATCTCCAAGGAGAAATCCCTTGGCCATGGAAGAGCGCTGCCTGCCATCACAGACATGTTCCCAGAGCCCAGCATTGCTGGTGCAACTGGTCAGGTTTGGTTGGCCCTGGGACTAGCTGGTGAAAGGAAAGAGGGGGGGGCACCAGGGGACTGCTAGTGATTACATGTGATGTCTGTGTCACCTCGCAGGAGCCTGTGCAATTTGCTCAACAAAGCTAGAAAGTGTTAAAATTTGGGTCCCAGCCTTGACTGAAGCCATGGGTGATGGGAATGGGGCAGCACACATGGAGGCTGGGTTTTCACTGCCTAAGGCAACCCCCACATCACTGGACATCACCCCAGGGAGCCCCCACTGCCAGAAGCAGCCCTGGGTTGTGCCAGGCTTAGCACTGCTGAGGACATACAAGGTCACCACCAAAAGTCTTCTCATTGCTGTGGCATGTGAGGGATCAGTTTCCCTACAGCCACACACGTCCTTTGGCTTAAACACCAAAGCTCTGGCAGGTAAAACTCTTTTTGTCTTTTGTCTTTTTATTGAAGGGTAAAATGCACAGGGGAGGGAACGGCAGCCGGGTGTGTTCTAATGAACCCTGATTTTTAGCAAAGCCTTTAATAGTATCTCAGTCTTGTGGTATCTTGCTTGAAAAATTAATTTAAATTGGTTTGGATATAAGCCTTTTCACAGGGCTGAGAACAAGCAGAAGGATCTGAAACAAAAGGGAACAATAATATCTTGAGCTGGAAGGTGGTGTTCAGACCCAGCAAGGATTGGTGTTAGGCCTGGTTTTATCTAACACCTTCAATTAATTATCTGGGAGAGGGAACAAACAGCACCTTAATTAAATCTTCAAATGACATTACAGTGAAAAGGTGTTAGACACTTACAGGGACGTGCAAAGAAGGGGGTGGAGAGAGCCCGGCTGACTCAGTGATGCCATTTGGGAGGAGGACCTGGGGCAAGCTGCATTCTTCAGGCACCTCTTTTCCCCCTCTGCCTCATGCTGCATCCGCAGAGATGTACATGGGAGAGACCTCAGCCTGCCGGCTCTGTCCCCAGCATCCTTTGACCCCCAGATTCCTGTCTGAGCAGGTTTTGGTGCTGCCAAAATCATCACCATGGAATGGCACCTGCTTCTCCTGCCTGCTGCCCCCATGGCCATACCAGTCACACTGGACCACTGAGGACTTGCATCTCCTGTGGCTGCCTGAGCATCTTTGAAGCTGTATCTGGGCTGGGTCTGCTCAGAGGAAAGCCAAAACCCTTCAAGCAATCTGTTTGAGCTGGTGGAAATCAAGGGAGCTTAGCAGAGGTGCACCTATGGTCTTAACTGGAAATGCCAGGTTTATTAATAAAGAAACCAAGCTCAGGAATTTCTGGAGAAAAAGGTTACTTAGCTAAAAATTGAGCTTCCAGAGGAAGTTACATAAACGTACTGGGCAGAAAAAAAATAAACACACAGAATATTTTCAAGAGCATTAAGAAGAGCCATAAGCATTTCAGTCTAGAAATGAGAAACTAATATTGTGAGCACAAAATTTTCAGTTCCTTTGCAGTTCATACATTTTATAACAGAAATCCAGACATCTAAAAACCAAAATAAAACACTCCAATAACAATCATAACTCTGACTCTTTCTTCTTTCCTGGCACCCAGACAACAGCTCAGAAATGCATCTCATAACTCGAGCTTGGCGCCGGAAGTGACTTCTATAAAGTGGGATAATTAAGCAAGAGTAACGTGTTATTTTAGAAATTACATCCTCGCCATAACACGCCGGAGGAGGATGCTGGGCGGCCACAGGCTGCGACTGCTGCTGGATCCATGCTGGCACCCTCAGCACTGAAGTCCTCAGTCAGCATTTGCAGGGGGGCATTGCCAGAGGCTCAGGATGGTTGCAGTTAGCCCAGGCTTTGCATTTGGGAAGAGGTAGTGCCTAAATTGTGTTTAACTCCCAGATTCTCGGCTGCTGGGAAGGGCAGAGGGGAGGCCGGAGGTCAAAGCAAGGCTGCTCCTGGCAGACTGATTAATTCAGGCTGCGAGGAGCAGGGTTGCAGTGCTCTGGGATGACAGGCATTGACATCTCCCCATGCCTTATCCTGCTGCACTAAGGCTGTGTTTTGCATCTTGTATCATGCGTCAGATGTTTTTGGTGCGGCGTGGCCAATAAACCAGCCGCTGGCAATTCCCACTCTCCTTTTCCACTCCAGCTTTTTTATTGCTGGGGCTGTTGTCCATCTTTTACATCCTGGTGTTTATTTTTCCCTATTGTTTAGATTAGCTTTAACTTCAGGTGGACGCCAGGCTTTTGTTCAGGAAAAAAACCACAATCCCTTGAGCAGCCAGATCTAACAACATCTTGCAAGCACCTCTAAATATTTCAGGGAGAGAGTCTGTCAGGGTTGCAGGGAACGTCTCCGATCTGCTCTCATTCATAGTTTAGCGCATCCCTCGCCTCCTCCCACCTCCGCAAGTGATTGCGCCTGAGCTCAAACACACACGGACCTTCCTCATGCTGGAAACATGTCAGCAACTTCCCGCGAGGAGCCGGGCCAGCCCTGGCTGCCAGCTCGGCTGCCCCGGCCCAGTGTGGGGGAGAGGAGCAGGAGGAGAACCGCTGCCTCCAATTAATCCTGAGCAAAGTCCCAGTGCAGCCAGAGAGCTCAGATTTATCTCTCGACTGCCTGACTTGGCTCTTCTCCCCCAAACATTTGGCAGCGGCGGCTCAGGCGCGGTGGCTGGTGGAAACCCGCAAGGGTCCGCCGGCAATGGAGCCGCTCCAAGGAACCTGCTGAGGGTCCCTGTGGAGGGGTGGGACCCTCGGGGCACCCCAGGAAAGGGGTGCCTGCCCTGCTATGCTCTGCTCCCGTCGTGTGCTGCTGTCTTGTCTCCCTGACCCTCCCGCCTGCCGCTGGCAGCTCCGCCGGTCACCGCGGGCGCACGGGAGTCCAGCCTCGGCTGGGACCCACGCCAGGCAGGAATGCCGCGGGGAAGGCAACCCGCAGCCGGTGCCTAGCAGAAAGGATGAGCCGGCTGGTTAAAGAGGTGTGAAAATAACATTTTGTTTCAGTTCGGTTTGTTTTTTTCCCCTAGTCCTATTAAAAGAAAAGACGGGTGAAATCCCTGCAGCCGGGACAGAGCCAGCCATGCTGGCAGATTCTCCAACCTTAGAGCGAGGATGGAGGCAAGCGGTGCCTGGGAGCGACGCCGAGATTCTGCTTAACCTTGGAGATGACCCATCTGCCCAGGCAGCTTCCTCCAGCCCCGCTGCGTGGGCACGGAGGGATAAAAGGATTCATGCTGCCAGCGCAGAGCAGTAAGTCACACTGAAAAAAGAAAAGGAAAAGAAGCAAAGGCAGAGGAAGATCGAAAAAAGGGTGGAATAAGTCCTGAGAAGGAGGAAAGGTGAAGGAGCATTTGGGTTCAGTGCTGCTCGGGGAGGCCTGGCAGGCTGAGCAAACCCACAGCCTCCGCTGCTCAAATCCCACTGCGCCAAGAGGAACAGGATATCGCACGTCATTTGTAAATAAACCCGCGGCATTAAAGGAGCCCTGGTCTCCCTGAGCACCCATCCCATCCCGCCACTACGAGGAGAGCACACCAGTGCTCCCAGGGACGAAGCACGGGGAGGCATCAGGGCTTTTGGAGGCTTGTTTACCTTCTGCACAAGCTGGTGACATGCCAAGGGGGGGCTATCCAGGTGCCTGGAAAAGGGACGCATTTGAGGAGTGGGCTGCAGGAATGCAGCCCTGGGGAGTGGTCAAAAGCTGCCCCGCTGGGATGCCAAGCCATGTGGTGATGGCTTCGGGAGGTGCCCGCAGGATGAGGACCCAGGAAAGGAGAAACTCCCGGGTGCCACACGACTTCCCCGGGGCCCTCCTTTCGCCGCCTCCTCCCGGGCGTGCCGAGTCCGCCGAGGGAATCAGAGCTGCCTCGGCTCTCCAACTTCAAAGCTGTGAGGGAAGCATAATGATGTGCGAAACGCCGAGCTGCCAGCTCCCCGCGGCCGGCCCCACGCTTCCTTTGGAGTAAATAATCCCGTCTAACGAGATACCTTAATTGTGTCACGCTAATTCCACGAAAAAGGAGACAAGATTGAGGATGTGCGCAGTCATGGTGGGTGCAGGACCCCAGCCTGCAATGTCTCTCTCCCCACGATGGCCCGGTCACAGCGGGGCTGCCTCATGATGCTCAGCCCGGGTGTGAGTGGCAGAGACTGCTCCAGAGATAAGGCAATGACTAGCAGAGCTGTCCTGTGCAGGAAATTCTGCGGGTCCAGGGCACCCTGGGATGCCCATGGCAGTGGAGAGGTGCCGTGTGCTGGGCAGCACAAAGGGGTGAGGGAAGGTGCTATTCCACACTGCAACCATCGGTGCATGCCATGAGGATCCGTGTGAGGGGCTGGGATGCTGGGAGCACTGCCAGCTGTAGAGTGAAGCCAGAGTTCTGGCAGTGTATAAGGGATATGGGCTCTCTGGGCATTCCCAGTACAAAGATACAGCGTTGTCCTTGATCACAGCGCCTCAGGGAAGGATGCCGTTGAGCCTTGCCTACCGCTGAAGCCCCATGCCGATACCTCAAGGCCAACCTATGGGATGGCTGCAGGCAAACACCAGCTGGGAAAACCCCAGGAGCAGGACATGCTGTGCCCGGGGCACAGTCATGTCCCCAGTGATGGGCACGGATGCTCACAGACTGAGCGGGAGCATGAGCATCTTCCAGCTCTCATCTCACATCCAACCTCATTCTCCCAATTCTGTTTAAATGAGATTAAGACAAAGAGCATGAAGAGCAGAAATGTGTACAAGGGGTAAACCAAGCCTGGGAAAATCCTCCGGCAGGCCTAAGCCTAGTGGAGGAATGTTTTGAGGTGACAGTCCCCAGTTTCCATGTCCACGGCAACACTGGTTGATCTGGTGGTGCTCCCTATCCCCCTGCACAGACGTGCACAGCCCCACGATGCTTCTGGGTGGTTTGTGGCCACTGTTATTCCTGTGGATTAGCATTTTGTTATTGTCTGCAGGCAGCCTGACCTCAGCCCCCACACTGGGCTCCCAACTGGGGCTCTTGGACCCTGAAGCCCCCAGGCGTGACTTCAGCCATTGGCCACGTGTGACGAGGTGCTGAGAAGCCAACACCTGTGCTTACAGTGCACCCAGTCACTCTGGCCACTGTAAGCACTTTCCTGGACATAAACCCTTGGTTTTCAAGGCTGTTTTCTCACCAGATGAATGAAATAAACCAGTGATTAAAAGGAAAAGCAGGAAAATAAATTGCACCATGTGCAGTCGTTTGGACACCCCAGATGGCTTGTCAGCAGGGTTTGACTTTCAGGTCTACAGCACAGATGGCTCTGAAGCCAGGAGAAGAGCTGCTATCCATCGTGTGCAGCAGCCCCCAGCCCTCAGGGTGCTTCTCCTCAGAGGTCAGGGACTGTGATTCAGCACCAGGGTCTTGTAAGTCCCACCATGGTGTGCTCAGAAGAGGCCCCACTCAGGTGGTTGTTGCACTGGATGGGTGATACTGTGACAATGCCCTGATGTGCTGTCTCTTGTGCTGCTCTGTTTGCACCAAGTGATGCCAAAACATTTTGAGAGCAATTCAGCCAGGCACCATGCCAAGATCAGGATGTGAGGGCCGACTCTGGGCAGGGAGCATGGTGTTGCTGAGGGGACATTGTGCCAGGAGAAGGCTGGAGCAGGTTGAGGAACCTCGGTGGCCGTGCTTGCCCTTTGCTCCATGCAGTAGTGATGATGACAGCTGTTGTCTCCTCCCTGAGCCTGAGGCCCTCAGAGCTCCCTTCCTCCTTTTCCTCACAGATATATGGTCTAATTTGGAACAGCAACTCCTTTGAGTGGAGGATGCATCAGTCTCTGCCTGGAACTGCCAGACACATCAGTGTGGTGGCATCGGCACGAGACAGCAGCAATAATCATTAGCACTGGGACTGAGGACTCTGTGCTGGCAGTGATGTAGCATTTCCATTAGGAGCCTCATACCACTCTATTACTATGGCATTAGCAGGAACAACACTGCTGCAGCCCTGGGAATGGGAGAGGATGTTGGCTGTGGTGGGGCGGCAGCTCCTCACCAAACCTTCCTGGTCTGTTCCCAGCCAGGATGCAGTGGCAAGGCTCATGTCATCACCTGGGGGGAAATCTGTCCCCCATCATGGTGGGTCACCCAGTCACACAGAGGGTCTGTCCCAGTGTTTTGGCACTTGGCTTTGTTTCTTTTTTTTCCCCCCAGTCTCTGGTTTTCATTGTAAATCTCCAAACTTTCCCCTCCACTTCCCTGTGTGCAACAACATTTCCAACTCTCCCCTCCTTGGAGACTCACGAAGGCTCCAGGAAGAGGGAGGTTTGTGATAAACAGATGGGAAATAGGGAAAATAGTCAAACAAAGAGAGGAATGAGAAGGAGAAGAGAACAAGGTGCAGATTCCTGGCCACTGGGGTAGGAGGGGGAAGCGGGTGGATTATTACGTTAGGAGCAGCTTCAAACTCCCAATTCTCAGGGCACGAAACCTGCACAATTTAAAGTAGTCAAAACAAACCCTTTGCCGCTATTTATACTTGGGCTGCCTGCAGGCGGCAAAACCTTGACTCCATATTCCAGGCCTAATAGATTCCAGGTGTTTTCCAATAAACTCCCCTCCTCCAGTGAGAAGACTGAATAAGCTCCAGGCACCTTTCGTTCCCTCATCCCTCTCGGAGCAGCCAGAGGGAAGCGGCTGGCCCCCAGGGTGACCAACGCAGTGAGGCATCCCCTGATCCCAACCTTCACTGCTGAGGCTGGAAATACAGGCTGGGAGCCAGGGTTAGATGCTCCAAAGGGGGGCTTTGCTGACTGAGGGGCACAGGGCAGCTCTGGGGGTTACCTCTCTGCAGCCTGGCTGGCTCCCAGGGTGATGGGAGGGGGTTTTCTGTGGAACAAGTTTTGAGTGGGAGATAAGCCTTGCAGAGGGGATGCTGTTTACGCCTGTTACATCCTCTTCTCCCCATCCCACATCATTAGAGATGGCCATGGGATGTCTGCTGCCTCTGGAGGAGGTCCAGCCCCCTGGCTGTGCTGCACAGTTCTGCCCTCGAGGGTGTCTCTGACACCTTCAGCTGCCAGGGCAAAGGCTTTGTCCTGGCAATGCCTCACCCTGGTGCTGAACACGGAACACCCTGGGAAGCACCAGGGCGCCTGGGGAGAGAGTGCCCACTCACATCCCTGCCTGTGGCCCCGCTCCTGAAGGATGCTTAGATCTGGCAGAGCAGAAAACTGCTTTTTAAAGCAGCTGAGGGGAACCAGTGCTAAGTCATGCTCAGCATCAGGCAATTTATCTGGTGACAGGAGCCCAGAACAGGCTGCACATTCCCTATGCTTTCCTGCCACTCTCCCGGGATGCTGGGCACAGCCAGGCTTTCTCCCTGGCATGACCCCTGCACCCTCCCAGCCCCTCCCAGCTCACCACAGCACTTCTGGTAACGTTTGACGGATCAGCACCTATTCCCTGTAAGCCAAGTGAGGTTCATTTGCAGCTCCCCAGGGAAAGGTGCAGGTCTGGCTAAAAATGTCATGTTTCAGAAGTTACTCGAGTGGAATAAAGCCTAACCCTGGTACTTATCAGATTTACCCAGCTCTCTGGAAGGAGGGTGCTGGGATGAGGATACAATGAGCCACGGAAATGCTCTGCAAACCCTGCTCCTGCCCCCTCCATCTCCAAAGAGGTGCTCCTGAAGGAGATGGGAACTGCTTTTGTTTTATTCATGTCTCAGAGCCAGCAGAGGCCACAGGCATTAGCACTGCATTGCACGTGGCAAAGGAAACACCCCATCAGTTCCTTTAGAGTGTGGAGGAAATTAGACCTCAGCATTTGAGTGACACCCACAGATTTAAGGACCCCGTACCTGAAGGACCTGCAGCATTCCCTTGCTGCAGCACATAATTCCTCTCCCAAAAAAATATTTGTGCCTGAATTCAATTTTTTTCCTCCTCCTTTGAAACCTCCAGCTGCGGCATCCTGCTTTACCTGCTAAGCTGGAGAAGCCTCTGCTATCAGATATCTTCCCCTGGTGCAGCTCAGGTCTCCTCTCCTTTGATCAACTGATTGGGATCCTTAAATTTCTCACGGTAAGCAGGTCTTGGGGCTCAGCCCTGCCATGTATCTCAGCCTGTTTCTGATCTTGTTACTATTTTCCAATATCCTTTGCAGAATGAGGTCACCAAAATTGGACCCCTGCTGCTCTCCCTCTTGCCTCCAAGCAGCACCCACCATGTGTGCCCCACATCCCAGGCCAGCCAGCACTGCCATCATCTCTGCGGGTGGGAGAGAACCCCACAGACTCCAGGGTGTGCAGCATTCCCCACACTTGGAGACTGCCAGAGCATGGCTGAGGGCTGGAGCAGGAGCCTTGGAACCCTCTGGCAGCTCTTGTACCAGCAAGGTGTTTGCCTGCTTCCAAAACAGCCCCTGGTCATTGCATTTAAGATCAGGATTGACTTTCCTCTTTTTATGTGCCAAATTAGCTAATCTGCAGGGAAGCAGAGCCAGAGCATCCAAGACTGTATGTAAAGGACAGGAGAGGGTCAGGACCTGGGGCTGGCACTTGTGACAGGGAAGCTGCTCCCTCTCCTGAGAAGGAAAAGGGGAAGAGCTGACCCCTTTGGAGTTATTTAAAATGAAAGAAATAAAAAGAAAGCACGGCAGGAAAGACAAATAGTTTTCAGGCACTGTGTTGGCATTTTGGCCTAATGACTGATTAATCTAAAGCAGAGTCTCGTTACAGATTCCTGGATGTCAATTGGATCAGATCATTAATTCCAGCATGCACTGACCGTGATTAGAAATCCAAACTGGCAGAGCCTGTGAGGGAAGGATTAGAGACGTGGGCCAGGAGGAGGGAGTGAGGTAGTGGGAAATGGGAAGGCATGGTCATCCCTATGATGAGGGGAACACAGTGCTGTCACTGAAATAGCTGCTGCTGTGGTCCCAGGACTGATTTGCTTTGCAGCAGTGGGAAAGCATCTTTCTACTGGGAATGAAGACTGTCAGACACAATTCCAGGAAATCTTGATTGTATCCCCCAGAACTGGGGCCAGAGACACTCAGACGGGTCCAGTGCTGCTGCTCAGAGGAGGCACAGCCCCAGAGTGGTTGCCATCCGCTCTTCAGCTGTCGGATGTCAACTGATTAATTTTGCCTGGGATTAATTAAGGATCAGCCAGCGACCACTGTGCTGTTGCGGGGGGGGGCTGTGGTGACCTCTTCACCACAGGCAGTAGTCAAAGCTGGGGTCAGTGACCTCTTCCATGGACACAGCCACCACTGGGCCGGGCTCTGACCCTGGGATGTTAACCCCATGACTGCCTGGGTCACATTTCATCCTGTGGAGACCCGATGCCAGGGTGGTGTGCAGGAGCACAGCAGTGTATCACCCACATATTTCACCTGGACACTTCTTACGGGTTTCCCTCCACCTCAGTACTGGGTTTGTGGCAAGTATTTTGCAAGACTCTGTGGCAGCAGGCTCTACTGCTTGGCCAGGGTGGCTGCAAGGACGGAGGCAGGTTGTGCTGGTTGAGCTGAGCTTGCCACGGGTGGGCACTGCCAGCTGTTGGGCAGGTGCAGGTCTGTCTCACTGGCAGATCCATTGCCAGATCATCATCTGGTTTAGGAACTGAGAGTACTGAACAGAGATGTTTTGGGAATAAAAGCACTGAGGCTTAGGCAGAGTCAGTGGAAACCTGAGGGACGTGGAAGGCAGCTGTTTGAGCAAAAGCTCTAGTAAGATGTGCTACACTGGTGTAAGGTCCCCATGGGAGAAGCGCAGGTGAAATCCTGCTTGCTCAGGGTTTCCTCTCTGCCTTGCCATGCCCTGTCATTCCCCTCTTGGTCCCAGTGGGAAGATACATCCCCTCCCTGAGGAGCGGTGGGTCCTGGCGGGACGGGGGCAGATGCTCCTGCTGCGAGGGGTGGGGATGGCCACGGCGGCCGGCCCCGGGGCCACGCTGCACTTCATGGCTGGAGCTGCTCTCACCGTGGGTGAAGCCATCCCGGCCAGGAGCTCGCCCAGCCTGCTCCTCCGCCTCGGTGCTCCGGAGGCGGATAATGACAGCCCTCTGTTTCATGTGGATGTGAACGCCTAGGAGCTGCTGTGGGACGGCAGCTGGAAGGTGAATCATTACAAAAGCCGGTCCTGCTGTCCCCAGGAAGAGCTGAACAGCTGGGCGGTGCTTCACAGACAGAGGAGGTTCGAGTGATCATTAAGCACGAATTCGAGATGCAAACGCATCCTCGCACCTACAGACAGCTCACACCCTCTCCTGCTGTGGTAGCAATACAAGGCGTTCTGCTCTGCCCGGAGCAAAGTGCTGGAGGTTGCAGCAGCAAACACAGGCTGCTTGAGCCCGACCTGCTGCAGCTCCCAGGACCTTGCATTCCTGTTTCCCTCCCATACCCAACCTGCAGAGCAGCCTGCCTCACTGCTCCCAGCCTGCCCAGACGACACCTATCTCCAACTGGGAAAACTTCCCAGCAGGACAACTTGGAGCCAAGGCAGAGGAAGGAGACTGTCTCCCAGGTCCCTGGCACTTGGTCTCAAGAGGTCTGCATTAAAAATGCTTGTAGTGAAATGAGTTTCATGGCATCAGCCAAGCCATGGATACTCAGGGACCCCTCTGACAGCACCATGCACGTGGGTCTGATTTAGTGAAGCCTCTCAGATTCCATAGGAGCAAACTGCAATGCTTCTGCAGTGCTTCCAGCACCAGAGACAGGATCCAATCCCCCTTTCCCCCTCGAGGACTCTGTGCCCGGCTGCAAGGGGACAACAGACACTGTGCATGGATCCCCAGGCTGTTTCCTGAAGCAGGTAAGGGGGTGGAGGCCCCACACTGCCGGTGGTCCCCAGGCTGGCAGGGAGACCCTGCATGGGGCAGCAGTGAGGGGTATCACTTACAGGAGGCAGGCACACAGGGTGGCTTGGGGTTCTCTGCTCCTCTGCAGAGCAACCTCCATATGGGAGGGAAAATATGAAAAGAAGGGAAAGAAAAGAAAAGAAAAAAAATCCACACTATAGGGAAGATTTGCTTGGACTCCCCAGCTGGGACATTACCACTGCTATTGCAAGAGATCCCTGTCAGAGTTTTACAAAGAAAAACTACCAGGAGAAATACATAACCTTTTCTTAACATCGGCAGCTCAATTAACTAATGACAGCAAAGCATTCTCCAGTGTCACCAGCCCCACTGACTGTGAGGAGGTGGGGGGCGAGGGGGGCCACCTCATATTTATACAGCTGCGCCCGGCCTTTGGCTGGGGCTGGCTACTTACGTTTTATCTCTGGCGGGATCTCTCCTGCCTCCCGCACGCGTGCGCGCACACATGCTTTTGAGAAGTGAGTTCCACTCTGCACAAGAAGGTTAACAAATACCAGACTGCCTCTAAAAATACCTCCTCAATCGATGCCGAGCATAAGCCAGCCCAGCGTGCCAAAAGCTGCGAGAAAGGGCATTTGTTCCCCACAGGATCACCCCTTTCTGTCTCCTCTCTATGCAGCTCTGGATCAGTCCCTGATGTCCATCCCATCTGGGTGCCTCTAAAAGGCCGGTCCCTCCCTTCCTCTTCGGTGAAAACCTCCATATTAAATCATTTGTCTGTGTCGATTGATTCAATATTGAGACGCGACTTGTAGCCACTTGTATCTAAATAGAATCTAAATTGTTATTACGGCTCCATAGTCGCAGCTTCTCCAGCGTTGTCCCTCGTCTTGCCAGCTCCGCTCCTCTCTAATTGCCTTCAGCACGCTGAAAACATGAGCGCCTACAATTTGCAGGGAAGAAATTATCATCACATCTCCTTTCAGATCTCACTAAATGCTGTTGTGTTTATTCATTCACCCTGTGATTGCTCCCGGGGCAGAGAGCAGCAGGCAGGCTAATGGCAGGCAGATAGCGCGCACTTCTGATCAGAGGCCAAGAGGAACATTAAAGGAGAGGGAATCCCATCTCCACACGTGCCGCAGGGGCAGCCCCCAGCTCCCGGTGGCTGCGGTGTCCCCGGAGTGCTGCCTGTCCTCGATCTCACCTGCTGCACACTGCGGACAGCTCTGGTGACACAGAGCCCTCCCTCACACTGGGTTGGGCACAGTGTGTGATGGGCATTGGGTCCTGCGAGGCTGGACAGGCTGTGACTTTTCTAATGACGGGGAAACTGAGGCAGGGAGGGCAGTGGAGGTGACTGGGGTGTGGGCTTTGTTGTGGGGAGCGCTGCTCCTGAGGTGTCTCTGCAAGGCAAGTTATTGCGAGGCTGAGCCAGGGTGAAAGCAGCACTGGCCACAGCCAGAACAGCTCGCTGGCCCTCCTGCCAGGCTTGGCAAGTGCCCACTGTGCTGGGCAGCTCTGGCAGCAGCCCCGAGAAGGGGCACGGGCCCAGGCTGCCCGTAAATCACCAGCCGCATGTGTGTCCCTCGGCTCTGACCTCGGCGGCCGAGATTAATGGACTATCCGTTTAACCCCACTAGCCCTTAACTAGCCGTGAAGCGCAGGAACAGCTCACCAACAGCACCGGTGGGAACAGTCCCGCTCCGTGGGTGGCTGGGGCAGAGAGAATTAAGAGCCCCTCTTTTTTGGAAGAAAGCTGCCTGGGAAAGTAATTCTCTCCAAGCAGGGGGGAGCAGCTCTGCCACTTCTCCTCTGTGCGGGACATTTTTCATAATTACAAGGAAGAGCTCAGTCACAACAGCTCGACACAGCTGCAGTTAATACCTTGCCTGCTGCTGGCTTTGCAGCCGGTCCCAGCTCCACCTTCCGTCAGAGATGAATGGAGGAGAGGGCATCTCCCCACGCAGTGCTTCCCACACTGGCAGTGCCAGCTCTGTGCCAAGAGCCTGGACAGAGGGCTGGTGTCAGCCCCTGCAGTGCGGTCCCACACAGGGTCCCACACAGCTGGGAGGAAGGCATACAGCCCTCGAGGGGCAACAGAAAAGAAATGCACACGGCTCCATCCCCAAGCCCCAGCAACAAGGGACAGCTCATCTTCCCACCACTCCATCCTCTGCTGAGAGCCAGCTCATCTGCTGCTGCCCAGCATCAGGGTGAATGTGTTTGGGATTTCCTACTGGCTCCCCTCCTGGCTGCTTCTGCAGCCTGGCACTGGTCCCAGCAGCACCCAGACATAGGAGGGGGATGTGGGGAATGCCCCCGAGGCAGAGTCAGGACACCTTTGCCATCTCTGGTGGTGACAGTGGTGGGTCAGAGCCTTTGCTACAGTGCTGGTGTTCAGAGCCTCCCCACCAAAGTTGCCACCGTGCATTTTACAGCAGAAAAAGGGATGGGAGGTCAGCCTGGTGTGTCCTCAGCCTTCCTCACTTATCCTGTGTAAGCTCACAGTGTAAAGCCCAGGGCAGGGGACTCCTGGTTCTGTGCTGCAGCATAATTCCCTTAAAGAATGAACTGTTCTGCCTTTCCAGCCCAGCTCCTATCTCCTTCCACCATCAATCCACCCTGCACACCCATCCATCTATGGCATTACCCCACACCATGAGGGATACCTGCGGCAGGGGTATGGGCATTTTCCCCATTTTCATCTCACAGCCTTCTAACACCATTTTGAGCTTTTAAGGCAACTGCTTCTTGGGTGCAAATGCAGTGTCCTCATCAGGACCAGGGTACTGCTCCTGAGGGGAGGAAGGCTGAGGTACTGTGCTCATACTCTGCTCCACCTTCTTCCTCAGCCTTGGGATGACCTGAGGAGTGATGGTCAGGCAGCATCATAGCCTCACCAGGACCTGCAGGTGTTGGCTCCCTTCTGTGGAAGCAGGGAGAGCAGGAATCAGATGTCCCCAAAACCGCAGTGCTCACTCTTTCAATATTGTTATACAGGAAAATGGAGAGTAAATATGAATGAATTCAATATTACCCATGTGAGATAGGATGTCGTATATTCACATGGTTAAGTAAAAGAAAGTAAATGGAAATCTTTATCACTATAGACTGCTGAATATTAATAGTTATTGTTTGAGTTGCTGCAGCATGGAAAAGTCAATTATAACCTAAGTGTAAAAATGTCCTGAATTATAGATAAACTAAGCAAGGATAGAGACGAATCTTCACCACACAATACAAAAACTGTGATAAAAGGAAAAAAATAACTATGATAAGAACTTTAAAACAGTGGCTGTCAAAATGCACTGGACGAATCTTTATGTTAGTTGATGCTATGAGTCAACTGAAATCCTGAAAGGGTTAAATGACTGCATGTTAAACACTTGCTTTGTTTCTGCAGCCTACACAGAGACATGGGCAATGGAGGGGAACTAACATGTTTGCACCTTCAGCACAAAGCCTGAATTTTCCAAACAACTCAACCCCCCACACCGAGACCAGGGTTTTCCAGCACTCTTTGGAGGACCAAAATGTTCAGGTTTTCCCAAGTTTTCAAGAACTGAGAGTTGAAAATGCAAGGGCATGTGCCTTGGCAATGGCTGCTGGGCCCTGGGTTTGTGGGGAGACCTTGCCCTGGGTCCCGCCCCAGGAGCAGAGCATTGTCCCTCTGCTCTTGATAAGACAGGAGCTGCCTTTGGGACACAGGAGGTCACTGACTCTGAGCCTGGGAGGTGAAACAGATCTGCTGCAGCCTCAGTCCCTCCTCATGATCACACTTGTGAGACCACACCATGAGGTGTTCCCAAAGATACCCTGTGGAGGCCTGATGGGGCTTGCTACACCACACGTTCCTTTTTGACTGGGAATCAACCCATATTTTCTGCATTTATGTCCAGAAGAGACATATGGATATCTTTGGGACGTGACTTTGCTCCCCCTGGGGACAGCCTAAAGCTGGCTGAGGTCTGGCAAGGGGACAGTGTGACAGGAAGCTCTGCAGAGCACACTGGGGAAGAGGAGCTGCCATTCTCCGCCCACCCTGACACCATTGCAGGGATGGAGACTGGTCCTTTGCAAGATGTCACCATCATTTTCCATGACTGCTTCTGGCAGTGTGCAGGCACAGGAGAAGGTGACACCTTCTTTAAGCCCCTCTGGATGTCCCATCATCCCAGTCTGCTCCGTTGACGGCAGTGGTTTTGGCTGCTGTCCTGCAGCCCTGCAGCTATGCTAATCAACCACTCATCCCACCCGAATTTCCCCAGCCACAAGGAAGCCTTTTGCCCACAGATCTCGGATGCCTTTGTGGCAGGAAAAGAGGTGAACCAGGCGATCCCTGCCCCCTTGAAGGGCCAGCATCCACTGATCGTCCAAACCAGAGGTTTCTAAATCACATTGGCTGCACACGTCAGTGCTTGCAGGCGGTGCCAAGTGACCCGTTAGAGCAGGGGTAATAACAGCAGATTTCCAGAGCGAGGAGGTCTGACCCTACGCCAAAGGTGATGTGCTTCCTCTTCAGTAATTAACCCCTCCTGCTCCCACCCCTCGCAAATGCTGTGTCATTATTTTGCAATCTGGAGCCTTCAAACGAGTATCTCTGCTCTCACCGGCATCATTTAACCCTGCAGGACAGTGCTGGAGTTCATTGTATTGGCATTCACAGCTGAGAATCGCTTTCCTGGCGGAGCTGAGAGGGGCAGGCAGTCACCCCGTTCCCTCCTGCCCCAGGGGGAAGCTGAGGACGAGCCGTGCTGCCCCTGTGCTGGGACTTGCTGTGTTGATCCCAGCAGGGAATTACAGGCTCTCTCCCCGCTCCTCTGTCTGGAGGTCCTAGGCTAGATGCTGCGTGTACACTCTGCTGGCATTGATGAAGGACTTGAGGCTGCCTACATTCTTGTCTGAAGCAGAAATGGGGCAAAGCCTTAGCTCTGGATGGAGTGATCCAAAAGCTGCAGCTGGTGGGGAACATTTCCCTCACCAGCCTCAGCTCGGCTCTCTGAGAGCCTCCCACGAGCAAGAAGCCAAAGGCTGCCGAGCCCTCCTTGTCCGCCCATCACCATCCTCGGCTCAGATCTGCTGCACATACCAAACCCCACTGCTGAGGTTGCACAACTATTTCCATTAGAAGCCATAATTAAGGTCAAAAACTATTTCTATTACAACCCTGCTTTGCTCATTCAGAGCTTCTTGAAAAATTCTCCTTTTGCTCTAATTTTTTCCATGCCCTGAGCCCAGAGGCAAATTGGGAGTTAATGTTTAAATTAAGCCTATTGAGGATCATCTGAGAGATGTGAGAAGCACACTGTCCTGCTCCGGAAAGAGCCTGCATCCCCAAACCAGCTCCATGCCTGGGTCTGGAGGGGAGGCATTGCTAGATCTGAGTGGAGGAGAAAGCTGATTAATATTAAGCTTGATTAATATGGGTCTATTGTTTAGACATACCCCATAGAGCATTTATATTAATTCCACACTAGCACTGTGCTCTGACCCCATGCACCATGCCCATGTGAGGATATTTGTGTAGTCTGAATATTAAAATAATTTTAAAATAAGGAAAGCTTGGCCCTGGCCAAGATCAGAGTGGCAGTGGACAGCAGCCCGAGTCCTCTGCCCATGTGGAGAGCTGACACCTCTGCTCAGCGCCGAGTACCATTTGTAGACAAAAGATGAACCAGCGCAGGAACATTTTAGCCTCAAAGCAGCTGTAAGTGTTTGGGTCTGGCAGATCACCTGCCACAGGTCCTTCCGTGCTGCAGGGTGGGAGAAGGGCTGTTAGGAAGGTTACAGGCTTCAGGAGCAGACATTTGGGGAGATCCTATCGCTTCTGTTTGCTGCAGGCACATGGGGGTTGTTGCAATTAGTGTAATTTCCTCTAGGAATCTAAGAAAACACCGGTTCTCCAAATCTGCTGAAATTCCTACCCTTCCAGAAAGGCAGGATAGCAGCAGCCAGCCGGCACCTCCAAACCACCTCTGCTCACAGACAGAATTTGTGACTCATTAAGGCAACAAATATGAACAAGATCAATATCACCATCTTGAACAACTCCAGGTACGATTGGCACGAAAAAAATCATCTGATCCGAGCTGTGGGAGAGAAGAAACACTCTGGGGCAAGACCCTGCAGGTATTCTGCTGGTATCAGGCAGAGAGGCAGAGATGAGCTGGTGTAAAGGCGTAAGGCTGTTTTTTGGAGGAGGTCTCCATTTCAAGGGTAGTTTCTCCTCCCAGAGAGGGTGCTCAGAGGTCTCGGGTTGTGTGCAGGGACCAGGAGCCGGGCAGACTGTTCTTGTGTGCATTAATCCCCTCCGTCTGCTCGCCATACGGGCTGCTGCGGCCGGCCCCGGCGGGGAGAGGAATGCTTTTGTTAGCCCGGCGCACTTGGCAGCCGGGAGGGATCGCTGGAAAGCAAAGCGGGCACTTAACGAGCCGCGTCCTTCCATTATAATTAAAGTGAGACCCAGAAATCAAAGCTGTTATCTGCCTGCCTGCCTGCCAGGCGAGACGCTGCCCTCAGTCGCTGCCAAGCCGGGGTCCAAACCGAACTCATAGGCTTTCTGCCCTGAGGAATGGCTGTGGACATGGGCCAGGGCTGCCAGCAAGCCACCGGCACCAGCTGGTTTAATTCACAGGTAACTCGTCTCCAGCGCCGGGGAGCGGCCGCAGGGCGGAGAGAGACCTCCGGCTGTCAGGGATCAACAGGGACAGGCTCCCCCCAGCTTCTTCCCAAGATTTCAGGTGCTGGGTCACCTTCAGAAGGGAGGAAAGCCATGGTTTTTGGCAGTGGTTCCCAGAATAGAGGTGCAAGCCTGGCTGTTCACGTGCTGTCTTGTCATTCTCCACAGCAGGGCGGTGGGGTGAGCAGAGGGGATGCAGCTGAGCTTTTGCTCTTCTCAGCTCTGTCAGAGGAAGCCTGACAGCAAGTTTTCACCTCAATTGCCCTAGAACTTATGTGCATAGGATGAGGAAAGGGGGGTTTTAGCAAGGAGGACCTTCCTTGCCCAGCATTCCCAGGGCATCCCATGGGTGTCAGCACAGCATCCCGCTCCCCCACCAGGCCAGGGCTGCTCCTTGCACTGGGCTGGCGTCTCTGTGGCCACGGCAGAGACCAGACTCGGTGGGACCCTTCTGGTTGGATCAACATCTAATGGCCACAGCTGGGGGGAACAGCCGAGCTGGGGACAGAGGGGTGAAAGGGCAACGACTGATCCACAAACCACCCAGTCACCAGAACAAAATTCCCCTTCTAACAAGGCATGGAGCAAACAAATTATCTTTGTTGTTAGGAAATCTGTAAGCACTTATGGTTATAATTACCATCTGTGGTTTTGCCATTCAGGTAAAGTAGCAGCAGCAGCACTGATACGGGTTAGGCTCAACCCCGCGAGCTGCTAATCAAAACCAACCCCTTTGCCTTCAGGTTGAAGATGATGTCAAACTTGATTGAATGTCCACCTTTGATGGCTTTACCTGAGACCTAACAACATCTGTGTCCTACTCACAGTAGCTCTGAAAGGTAATACGTGTGGAAGAGAGAAGCTGCCTGCCATCCAAGCAGTGAGCTCCGATAGAAACATCACAGCTTCAGGAATCAATAAAACATAATTCAAAGAAAAAAAAGAAAGAAAAAAAAGTGTAAACAGCCGAGACCAAAGCCCAAAGAACTGGTCAGAAGATTTATATGCAGCTTAGTTCAAATTTCTGTAATCTATTTAAATTAATAGCCATGTCCCATGCTAAATTGCTTCCAGAGGCCAACAGCTTCCAGGTTATTTCATTCTTTGCAAGGGAAGTGCAGAGGGGGACCTCGCTGTGGGCTTAACAACGTGGTGCAACTCATCCTTTGAGGGCTCAAGTGCGGATATGGAAGGGCTTGGACATGTCAGTGAGCTGGAGAGATCCCACTTAGCCTGTGCCCAGCACCTCCCTGAAGAGAAATGCAGTGGGAAGCAGGTTTGGTGTTGCTGTACCCTGGTATTTGCTGCACTCCTTTGGAATGGGGACAGAAGCATTCTCCCATGCCCAGAGCCCATCCGTGCTCAGTCTAGCTGAGCACAGCAGCCAGCAGCACCAGGGACCTATCTCCCCACCAAGGAGGTTCCCCTCACCATGCTACATGCTGCAAAACCATTCAGGCTTGCCCAACATTTTCCATTTTAAGATCTTCCCTCAATTCCTTATAACTGTGCCAGCATTTAGTTTTCAAAAATAAGAAAAGCCCCTAGAGCTGAGGGCATAACCCAGGCCAGGAAGATTTCAGCCAATGTGCCAAATGAGATTCTGGAAAACAAAGATGGCCAAATTGAGAAATTCTTGCAGCCGCTTCAAGGAGAAGCTTGAATTCCTCTGCATTTGTGGTGGAGCTCTGAATTTCCCTGGGGTGCTACAGCAGTTTTCCCAGTGATAATTCTTCCAAGTTGTGCAACATTTTAAGCTTCTGAAGCTCCTGGGTCACCCGTGCCAAATGAAGAGCTCACCTTTGCTGACTGACAACTCAGAGGATTTATCCAAGCCCCAAATTGTGACTGCTGGGAGAGCAGAGCTCTCTCTGCCCTTGCACCTTGCAGAGGCTGAGGTGACTCCCATTTCATGGTGAAACTCTCCAAATCCTAGGCAGGGAGAGAAGGGAGAGGAAAACTGCACACATGCCAAGGGAAAGGGAGGAATGTGCCAGAACCTGGTTGAGGAGGGTTGGGACTTGGCAGGGGTAAGAGGAGTGCCCCAGAAGTGCCACAGGCCACACTGCCACTCAGGCTGGATCATGGGATCCTCAGCCTCCTGCAGTGGGAAGGCAAGGCCATTTGTCAAATATGATCTCTTATTTGTGCTAGGAAGAAATATTTAATTCCCTGTGGGTGAAATTCCTGGTGTCAGGGCCTACAATTTTCATAAAACAGAGTAGCATCAGACCACCAAGAGGGGAAATTGCACCCAGCCTTTTATCCCATATCTGTGAGCTTTTGAGAAGGAAGAAAAAACAATTCAGAAAAGTCTCCTCCCTTTCTCCATCACACACTCGGTATCTCAACACAAAACCCCACCTAAGCAGAGTTTGATTTTAACTCATTCTCTCTACCACAACCCATCTCTGGTAGAAACTAAGCCCTGGGAATGAGAGCTCCAAAAACTGAAAGCAGGAAAATCTCCTGGAAACCATTACACAACCCGGGACTGTTGCGACACGTCTGAGGTATAATAAACAAGGTGCTCGACATACCAGCAATACCAATGCTCTGCCCTGCGTCACTGCCACCCACTTGCAGGAGACTTTTGTCTGTCCCCAAACCTCTTCTGAGCCTCAAGAGATCCTGCTGAGATCTCCAGTCTGAGATCCTGCTCCAGTGTTATCCTGGTCACCCAGCCCCAAGCAGCCACCATCCTGGAGGGAGGTAACAGCCCTGGGAATATGGTGTTGCATGGATTTGATGTTGCTGTTTTTCTGGGTGGGACTTCTACTGAGGTTTCACTGATACCATTCCTATCTGTAAGCACAGTAACCACTCTTATTGTGAATGGTAAAGGACCCTTCCCTGCACCTTGTCTGCTTTGGGGGGTGCAGATCCACATACAGGGACTGCAAACCCCTACATCTGACAGCATCCCTCTCCCTGCACCCAGATCCAGCACCATGGGTGCAAAAACTTCACCAAGGACAGAGAGGTTACCCCTGCTCCCAGTGCAGCTGTTCTGTATAAACCATGTCCCACAGATTTCCATCTGAGGGCAATATTTTAACCACAAACTATTATTGTTTATCCGTTAGAGAGGCAGGCAGGTGCAGGAGGCACTTCACACTGAGTCAGGAGTGTGTAAGTTATGGCCACGGGGATCAAAACTCTCAGTGGCACCAAGAGCTGCCATTATTTTACTGTGTTACCTGGAGATCTCCTGCAGACAACTCCTCCTGTTTGTCTGTGATTCCACCCAGCTTTTTAACAAACTGTTCCCCCAGGCACAGCTTATCTTCCTGCCTTCTCACCGGCAGTGCCCTGGAAGGAGCCTGACATTGCCCAGATCCAGCAGCCATCAATGTGGTGCTGATCACAGGCATCCCCCAGGAAGGCTCAGCTCCCTGTGTCCCCAGGGAACAGGCAGCTCACAGGCAGGAGCCTGGCAGCTTTGCAGTCCTCATTTAGGCACCACTGTCCCTGAGGTTGGGGGATGCTGCAAATGCCCCAAATTGAATGTACACTGAGGGAGAGGGCCACTGGCTGGAGGGGGACAGCAAGACACACAGAGACTTTGGCACCTTGGCTCATTGCTGTTACCAATTCACTGGGGGAAGGGAGGTTTTGGGGACAGACTGGTGGATGGATAAAGAGCACAGTCTGGCAGCCAGCCTCATGCTGGTCATCCTCACACTCCCTCTTCTGCAGCCCCAGACACTGGCAAATTTCTTCCTGGAAATATTTGCAAAATGTAGGCAGCTCTTTTAATAACTGCCACATGGCATGATTTAAAAAAAAAAAACAAAACCCTAACGGAGTGTCAATGTCTCCTCCAAGCCAATATCATGCTAATGCTGAGCACAGTGAATGGTGCAAGAAGGTGGATTTACAATAGAGGCACAAGGTGAAGCACTGAACCCCCTGGGTTTTGGTCCCAGCTCTGCTGCAGCCCTGCCTGTGCTGGAGGAGATGCCTATGCTGGAGGAGATGCCTGTGCTCACATTCCAACCACACTGTGCCTCAGTTTCCCCAATGAACACAGGAGGAGCAGAGAGGCTGGGAAGCATGTCCACACCCTCCGAGACCTTGTGGAGAGATGAGTGAGGAAAATACACATTATTGATGAACTATTCTGGGACATCTGTTACCCTTCTGGGAGCAAAGAGTCTGGGAGAGACCAGGACTGTGCTTCTTCAGAATCTGATGCCTGGTGGTGGGGACAGTGTAGGCTGCAGAAGTCCATCTCGAGGGGTGATTCCTCATGTCTGCTCTTGGCCAAGAAATGAGTGAGAAGAGATGCTTCAGTCTCCGTTATCAGACTGGAGAAAGGCACAAGCAGCAGGGTCCCAGTCACGGCTTCCCATTTCTGCTGCTTCTGCCCTGGCACTCACCCAAACCAAGCAGCATCCCTCCCTGCCCTGAAGGAGGGAGGTGAAGGGGCAGGATGTCACTTTGGCTGGGTAACCCAGGGGCTTGGAGAACAGAACAGAACAGAACAGAACAGAACAGAACAGAACAGAACAGAACAGAATAGAATAGAATAGAATAGAATAGAATAGAATAGAATAGAATAGAATAGAATAGAATAGAATAGAATAGAATAGAATAGAATAGAATAGAATAGAATAGAATAGAATAGAATAGAATAGAATAGAATATCCTGAGCTGGAAAGGACCCACAAGGATCATTGTGTACAGGCTCTCTCCCTGTACAGGACAATCCCAAACCCTCTCCACTGAGCAACCCAAGAAATAAGGTTCAACCCCCAAACAAGTCCTTTCAGGGAGCAGTGAGAAAAAGGCTTATACTCTGAATGACCCTCTCCGTGCCAGAGAACATCTCCCTGCTCTGCTCAGCCTCCAACACCAGGTGTCAAAAATCCCACAGTGCAAACACCTCCGTCCCGTTTCCCCGAAAGCTTTTCACACCACCCGCCTCCCTCCACGTTATCACACTGGCACGAGCCTCTTCATCCCAGGCTTGTTAAAAGCTTCCAAGTGGGAGGTTGGTGCAGCTCACAGCTCTGGGATGGAGCAAGACAGACTCACATCTTCCCTACTTTTCACATGACTATGAGTGCACAGCTCCAGGACGACTGAGTCTCACCCTGCCACGATGGCATTCACCAGCACAGGGAGCATTTCCTCTGGGTAATGCAGTGGCTCTGCTGGGCTCCCAGACCCTGAGATTTGCATGTCTGACAATTCACATTGGGGAATGCTCGTACATTGATATTTCCAATATTTGGGTACTGTAAAGCAAGTGCAGCTGAAGTGGAGTCATTAATATGTAATAAATGCAACTCCACCGTGGTGCTTTGACAGCCACAGTTTTTCATAAGAGAATGACTCTTCTGAACACATTTTAAACCCAAACAAGCTTTTTCCTGGCAGCTGAGAGAAACTGGGTTTTTAGGAGGTTTCACTGCACGCAAGATTTCAGGTGTGCCGTTGCTGAGGAGCCATTCACCTTTAAAGCTCTACACAGGCACGAGCAAGTTGTGCAGGGCTGTAGGGGCACAAACAGGGGAGTGGCAGCATGGTGGGGGATGCAGGTGGGTGAGCTGGGCTGGGCAGGGGTCACCCCGCTGCCCCCAAATGGGCTGATGGTGTTTCAAAAAAGGGTCCTGCAGCTCTAACCTGCATGGATAGCACTGCCTGCTGGCCTGGGATCCGGTGGGATTGTGCTTGGGATGTTGCTGCAAGGGTGGATTTTTATTCCTTGGTTGTTTTTCCTTTAATTCCAGAGCCCTGGTTTCAGTCTGTGGACTGACACTGGATTTCAGTGCAGACATCAGGCAGAGCAGCTCCTCCCGCATCAGCTCACACCTGCTTCGCAAAGCTGCTCTCCATCCAACACACACGGCCTGTTTGCAAGCTCCGTGTATGTTTGCATAACCTCGGGTTTTTTTGGCCGGAAACCAGGCTTTTGGGAGGATTTCTCAGGCTTTCAAAACCCATCATGGTGCTGGGGCTGTGAGTATGTGTGCTCTAACCACACAACGTGACAGGCAGGAGGAAGGAACAGCAGCCACGGGAGGGAAAGATGGGTCTGTCCAAGCTGTGAAAGCAGACTTTTTGGGATCACACCTTGCTTTTTTTTCCTCTCCTCAGAGATATTTTCTTTCAAACATCATAAAAAGGTATTGGATATTCTTTCAAGGATACCCAGGAGAGAGAGCAGAAGGAAAGCCAGCCTGCAGCGTGGCTCTGTGGATAACTGATTGCTTTGCTCATTTTGGTCTGACCCAGAACAAATATGTTTCATTTTTCCAATGAGCTGGTAAAAAAAATACAGTCCCCTTATTTCTAGTTTACTTAGAGCTGGCCTTTTATTTTTTTTTTTTTTAATTTTTTTTTATTCTTTTCTTAATGCAGGGCAATTTCAGAACAAAACTCCAAAATCGAGACTTGAAAAATCACTTTTCAGGGTTTTCTCATTCTTGTCAATACGATTTTCCCCGTTCAGCCTGATTTCACAAACCATTTACAGTCACCTTGAAACACCTTTTTTTGGCCCTTTCATTGCTCACCAGTCACCCTGCCCAGCTGTGGTCCCAGTGCCCCCCAGCACCAGCAGCTCCTATTCAGGATGTGTCTGGCAGTGCTGTGCTCCCTCCACACTGGGATGGTGCTGGCAGCTCAGCTTGACGCTGTTTCCCCAGCGAAAGACGCTTCAGACTAAAACTGAGATGTGGTTTGCCAAAATATTTGACAACACGAAATGCTGCTTGGCCGAGTGCCAAAAACCCCATTTGAAAAGTGAAATTCGGCATGCTCCAGCCCCAGGAGCCATTCCCACATAGCCAGGGAGGGCAATGGCAGCACCTGGGCATGGGGATGGAGCAGAGGGTCCATTGCCTCCCATTTTGACCCTGGTGGAGCATGAGCATCCCCAGAGCTGTGGGAGGCGGTCTGCACCTCTCCTGCCCAAATGACAGGGTTGAGGTGATCCTACAACTCAGGCAGCCTCTGGAAGGGCAGAGGGAGTTTTCCTGAGATGGGGCATCACCTGGGGCAGCCTACCTCCTCCAGCATGGCTCCTGGCCACCAACCCACCCTGACATATCCTCTAGGTCCCACAGGCTCCAGCACAGCCTGCAGCTGAGGTGCCAGCCTGAGTGAATGAGCCCTTGCTGAATGCCAACATTTTCCCCCACTCACAGGTGGCTCAGGGGGACTGTGCCAGGCTGTCAAATGGTCCTGGCACGGCACCATTCCCTGGTCCCTGTTTGGGAGCTGTGTGCCATATGCCCTCCTTGCTGCAGCTTTCACGGGACTCCCACCTGCCAAAAGTGATGTCTTGGGTGAGAAGCAGAGCACAGTGGGCAGCAAGGCTGGCATGGGGCAGAAAAACCTCCCTCATGTCACCAAAAAATGTAGAAGGGGCTCAAAGCCCCTGTGGCAGCAGGACAGGATGAAGGCCAGGGCACAGACATGCTGCTTCTTTCCTTTGTAACTCAGTTAGGATTTAACGCCGGGTAAATCTGTCACATGGACCTCATCTTTTTCCCTGCACTGTAAAGTGCTGAGCACACATCAGGGTGCTGTAAAACTAACTCATAATAAGAAATAAGGTCTTCCAGGATGAAAAACTAATGCGTTATCCTTAGCACAGGGAGAGGTGTGATAGAGGTAAGTGGTTTTTTTTGGGAGGCATCCCTGCCTTACCTGCACTTTGTTCTCCAAACCTTGTTGGGGACACCCACTTCTGCCCAGGCTGTTGCCCCTCCATTACAGCCCTCACAGGATGCCCAGAGCTGCAGTGGCTGCATGGAAAGATGATGCCCATTGCCCTCCCACTCCCTGCCAGCCTCCACTTGGAATAGCCAGGGTTGGGTTTTGTGCAAACCAAATACTCCAGCCCTCATTTGCATTGCTTCGCCTCTGTGCCAGAAAGAGAACAATAAAATTAAAGAGCAAAGCACGGCAGTAAATACAAATCTAAAAGCAGAGAGCAGCATCCCCGGCAGCAGTAACACATGTCCAAGAACTCCAAATCCCAGCGTAGAAAGATGGCGCTTCTGGAAAGAGGTAGCAGAAAAGAGGAAAGTCTTCTCTGAGATCCCTGAAGCATAAATCCCCGATTTGAGCTATGAAGTAGAGCATTAAGATGGAAAAAAAAAAGCCCAACCCTTTGCCAGTATGGTGATGTTCATGAAAAGAATAAATATCTGGAAGGAGAGTGGCTGTTATTGCTGGAATAACACAATCACAAAGGAACACACCGCAAAGAATTACACTGGAACTAAGAGGGATGGACGCTTGCTCTGTATGCAATTAGGCACAGCTCTGAGGCAGGGAAACACACATTTTTCTAGAAACACTGAGCTTTTCCATAGCACAGAAACCACCTCCTGGATGGCAGGATAAAATATAAAAAAAAAAAAAAGAATAAAGGGAACAGAAATCTGCAGTATCATAACAGAAATCACAGATCAATGTGTTTGCCCTAGGAAATGAACAGATACACATCAGGACTTGGCAGATAAAGGAGTCTCCCAAGCAAAGCAGAAACAGCTCAAAAAGAAAGGAAAAAAACTGAGAAGGAAAGAAAGGGAAGAGGGAGCAGGGTCTGGAGCAGACACCATCAATCTGCACATGTGGAGAAGGAGTCAGTGGCAGTACCTGCCTCCCGACCAGCAAAGGCTGTACATGCAAAGAAGGAGGACAAACAGCCCTGAGAAAATACAGATGATTTGCTTCCAAGGACTTTTTCTTGCCAAAATTTACAGGCCTGCAGTTCTCAGTTAATAGATGGAGCTCCCCTTAGAGCTTCTAATGGAAGAGGCTGAAATGAAAACCACCCGCTCCCCGAGGGAGAGGGGGGCCAGATCCAACAGCCCACTCGAATGTGTTCTGCATCATCTCTGCCGGGACAGACCCCTGGACACCTCATCACATGCCCTGAGATAACGAGCTATGTGGAAGTGGGAATGTGGATTTTTAAATTAAAAAAGAAGAATAAACGGCCTAGCACAAAGAAATCATCAGAAGGAAATCCCAGTCTCCCGGCACGCCTCAGATGTGCGAGATTTTGCCTCTTCCCTCCAGGACACCTCCTGCCTGACTGCTGGTGAATCCCATGGGATTTCTGTGCCTCATCTGCTTTCTGGATGGAGAGGGTAAATCCATTAAAACCATGCAGATTTTGCCTTACAGCTCCACTCCCCAACAAAGAGCAGTTTCACTTTTGTTCCTGTTGACACAGGGTGGGGAGGGCAGATCACCTCCCTCCAGGGCACATTCCCTGAGGTGATGCTGCAGCGGGTGGGCAAGGGGACTTTGGGACAGTGGCCAGCGAATGCTGTGCCTGCGGCAGCTGTTTGGAAGAGGCACCCACTGCCAGCACCCAGCCAGCAGCGACTCCAAACACGCCGCAATCAATAACTCTGCCCAGACAGAGACGAGCTCCCAGACCTGCACAGGCTGGCAGGCAGCAAATGACACAATGGTAAAAAGAGGGACCCCAACAGCTATTAAACACAATAGGCAGCAAACGCCTCCATCGATATTCTGGACACACAGGCTAACTCTCGCCATAAATCACTCCGATCACACTGAGAACACAACCTTTGCAGAATTGGCGAGGTGTCGTTCAGCTCCACGGGCAGCGTTAAATGCAAACTGTTTAGTTAACGGCGTGACATATTTGCAGTTTGCCTGCATATGCCCCGAGTTGTCAGCCTGTTCCCAAACATACAAGGCAGTTGGAGTTCTGGCACCAAGCAGGGCACTGATGGATCCAAAGGGTAAAGGAAAAGTGAGGTGCCATGGAGGAGCAAGGAGCAGAGCAAAACCCAACTGGCCCATTATCCAGGCTGCAACACCAGCTTAAAAAGTCTGAAAAATGGGTGTGAAGGGATTATCCTGCCCCATGCATGCCCCCAGTTTGCAAATTCAGACCCCTCTGTCCCCTACGACCCTTCTAACCCCTGTGGCCAGTTCTCTCCACCCAGACAATCCATGGGTAGCCAGACAAGAGATGGGGAGGGGACCAGGACAGAGCAAGCCCCACACTCAGCTCCCAAGGAACAAGGTGACCATAACAGTGAATTATCAGGCCAAAGGCAGGTGAGTGAGCTCCCACTGAGTTGGGACTGAAGAGTGAGCTGCCATCAGGAAAAACCGAGTGTAACCCAGGAGCAAAACCGACACACAGGACCCAAGGGCACGTCATGCAGGAGAAAGGCACATGCAGCCATACATGTAGCATGGAACGTGCATATTTAATATATTTGCTTGGCAGATGGAATAACTTTGTTAACAGACTATTTAAATTCCTGAGGGGGTACCTGTAACTATTAGAAATTGATTTTATGAGCCTGTTATACAAACATTACACTTCAAGGTCTAAAGCATATTGAAATTCTTCCTGTTCTCTCTCAAACAGATGGTGCTAGGAATTTTTCTGAACCTACTCGTATCCATAAATACTACCCGCCAATCCCTCTTGCAAGACAGAAACGATCATAATTAGAACGGTGAGCCCTCACCATCTTTTCCTCATCACACAGTTACTATAAAAATGCTCCAGAATAGGACAGTTTTGGCAAACCCCTCCCTGGGCAAGCGGCCGTGAGTACTCCCCTATGTTTGTCTTGATCAGACAGAATGAAAAGGGTTTCAGTGCCTGGAAACAAGGCAGAGAGAATGAGTGGGATGGCAACAGGAGTAGTCAGTGTTTGTAGGTAACAGAGGCTTAGAGCTGGGTGAGGATGAGGACGCAATGCCAGCAGCATCACACCTCCAACCCCAGGCTCAGCAATACACTCAGGGCTTCAGAACACACCAAGAAATTGCAGAGAAACTAATGTGGGGGGTGATATTCCCTACCACAGAAAAAAAGGGCTCGAGGGATTGGTTTCTAAGGAAAAATTAAAAGAGCTCAATTTGCCAAGCTTGACTAGGCATCAGCTAGGAGCAGGCACTGTGGTTGGGAGAGCCTGATTAGGAGCCACTGGTGCCCAAGGTATTTCCACACCACCAGGAGCTGCCTTCCAGGGCATTACAAACAGGAATGGGGGGGAATCAGAAACAGGTTAGCACAGTAAATACAGCCCTGAGCTCCTCTGGGAGCCACCCACTTGTATCTGTGTCTTCCTCGGTGGGTGTTCAACCAGAAATGAAATTTTGCTCACTGAGATATCTTTCAGGGCCGGCAACAGATTCATTTAATCAAGCAGCCAGATTTGTTGCAGGATGAAATTAATTTTGTTCTGGGTAGGAGTGGAGGTAGTTGAGGGAGATGAGAGCTCCTATTCAGGGGAGAGAAACAATACTTGGTGTGATAAGGTGCCCAGCCTCGCAGTGTGAATAGCAAACTGCAGCTCAGATAGGCCACCGGATATTTTTTTTTTTTACTATACTGCCATTCATGAACAACCCTGTGCTCAAATACTGCCATAAAGAGCATTCACTGAATGGAAAAAAATCATTAAAAATTGTGGTCTCTTCCTGGACAACTCAGCAACAGAAAGTGCCAGCTACATTTCTTGAATAAATTGCTCGCAGGGAACAGTTTTAACTAGGTCTAAATGGGATGAAATTAAGCGTAGGGGGATGAATGCCAAGCACCACAAAACTGTTCCTGGGTGTGAGAGGTACAAAGCAGGGAGCAGCCTCTTCAGGCAGACCTCGACAAAAAGCCCTGTCCAGACCCCTGGTACACCCCTCCCGCAGGCATCCCAGGGATCTGGGGCTGCTTGGTCTGAATTTGGCACTTCTGTGTCTCATTAGAGGGCAGAGGCTGGCCACTGGGTCAGACACTGGGGCCATGTGGTTGAGCAAGTGGGCATGAGATTCTGGGGGCTCCCTGCATGCCCTGCAACAGCCCAGCAGCAGATTTGTCCAGGTATCTCTCCACCAGTCCCAGCCCATTGTGGAGATTGCAGTGGGTTGTTTGGATTTGGGAAGCTGAGTGAGCATCTCATGCACATGGGAGAGAGGCAGAGCTTGTAAGAATAAGTCCACCCTTCCCCTCCTTTGGTTCCCCTGCTCTTCAGCTGCAGCAGCCATCCCCAGGGTCCCACGCTCAGTTCATCCTCAGTGCTTCCAGCCCATTCTCTGCCCTGACTCCCAGGCTCACCCCAAGGAAGCACCATGACCCTAAGAACAGAGGCAGGCCTGACACCAGCAACAGGTGAAGCTTTTCAACCAGTTATTTTCTAGGACTTTAGAGATGGTAAGAGAAGAAGGTCTTATTAAAGAAGAGAAAAAAGAAAAAAAAAAACAACCCAGATTATTTGCTTATTCCATCTTCTGTGTTGTTTGGTCAACACAAAGTAGGGGTTATCACAGGCTGAGGGCTGGCACCCACTAAGGGAACATTAGAAGGTTATTTCGCAACCTCCATCTCCACAGAAGAGACACCATTTTTGTCCCTTTAACAGCCATTAAGGGACAGAGCAGCCCAGGGCAGGATGCTCACAGACCCCCAGCCCCCATGAGCGGGCTCTCTCCAGCCCCAGCAAGGCGTTCCAGCCTGGCCTTTTGCCATTCACACCCCAACCCCAGCACCTCCAGGACAGGCACAGGTTGTGTGAATACCTGCAGGGTTTCCCTGGGCTTTGACCCGTGTGTGAAAGGCATCTGTGCGAGCAGCAGCTCCTGCCATGCCCCGGGGCGATGGCGCGTCGCAAATTGCCACAGACTGTAATGCGACCCAGCAGCGGCAAAGTGAGCCAGCATCCTTCCTTCCGTCTGAACGCACAAACGCGTTGTGCCATGGAGCAGGGAGCTGACAAACCCTTGCCAGGCACAATGGAGAGACCATGCGGGTCCAGGCCTTCCCTGCAGGGAAGGGAGGCTCAAGGGGGATCAGGCTAATCAGCCTCAGGATCTCCTCAAGATTCACAGGGCAGGAGGAGCAGCAGGGCTGTCCCAGTCCCACCCTGCTCTCCCCTGCCAGTTTGCCAGCACAGGGACTGGGAGTCCCTTAGAAAGCAGCTGGAGGAGGATGGGTGCACATAAGGGTCAGAGGACCCTGGGAATAACAGCTCACCTTGAGCAATTTTGAGATTTTTGGCCAGACACAAAGAGTCTGGTGTGTCTTGACCTCTTGGAGCCTTGGAGTATCTCAGGGGCCCCACGGACATGGTGCACCCATACAGCCCCACTGGCCACGGCAGGAATGGGAAAGGAGAGAGCTTTAGAGATCATCAAAGATGCCTAAGGACTGTAGTGACTTCACATCAAAGAAGCACCACCCTTTCCAAAAGCAACTCAGCACCAGCCACATCCTACCCTGCTGCCACAACCAGATAAAAACTGAGCTGAAATTGGTGCCTCGCTGCCTACCCCCAAATTTTGCTTATTTCATGGATGGGATGAGATCCTGAAACAGAATGTTTCTACACGTGTCCGACTCCAGGTTCCTCCAAACCACTGCTGGAGGACACTGATGGGAGGTGCTGGGCAACCTTGGAGCAACAGCACAGCTCTGGGTCCAAAAACCCTTCCCAGGAAGCAGAACCAGTGGCTGGGGATATGCCATATGGGATATGCCATGGTCACGGAGCTGAGAAGAGTATCCAGACAATTCCTTGCCAGCCCCACGAGCATTTCCATCACAATGGTACTGCAATTACAGAATCAGCCAAACAGTTAAAGAGGCTGGAGGGTTTGATTTAAATAAATAATAATAATTTAGCTTCCAAATTGCTTCCACACTGAGGTGCTTCAGGCTTTGTGCAATGCAATAAAAACCCTCTCTAAAAACAACAAAACATGCTAAAATGTTATCAGAAAAACACTACTCATTAAATTTAACAATTAAAACAAATTAGAAAGGCTCTACTGACACGAAGGGTGAAGGAGAGCATCCAAATGAGGAAAAATGCCTAGTAATTTTTAGTCACTGATAAGTAAAATAATAGTCTCATTTAGTACTGATTACCTAGAATTATTTAATTTTACTTCAAATTATTTAATTTTTGGTTCAAGTTACCTAGTAATTTTTAATTACCGATACATAATGTGATGACGAATGGCTCTTATTTACCTCTGTCTGCACAGAAGCGTGCAAGAAATCAATAGGCATTTCTGGCGAATTATTAAGCGACTTAATGAAATGACAGGAATGCTTTTCCCATTAGCAGAGCTGCCGAGCCCCAGCCCGGGATGAGCTCCGGGGCTGGGCTCAGGCTGAGGGAGGAGAAGCCAGAGCAGCTCCAAGGCAGGGAGGCCTGGAACACGGAGCAGCTTTCGGGAAGCGAAGGGGTCAGAGCTGGGAAAAGGCAAACCCACCCCGCTGCACTCAGGAAAGAGGCATTTGGTCCATTTTTAGCAGAGAGCAGGCTCAGCCACAGACTCTTGGCTGCCTCATTGATTTTTCCCTCTTAATGGAAACAACCTGCAGGACTGAAAATATTTGCAAACTGCTCAGGACAAAAAAGGGAGCAGCAATAACAACAGGGGCAGAGGGGAGGCTCTTCCAGGGCAGTGGCATGCTGTGCCCCTTTCCCAGCAGCTCTACGATGTTTGCCTTCCCCTGGGCATGCTGCCTATCTTTTTTTTGGTTTTTTTTTTAATCCTCAAGCAAGAGCATTCCTTGGGTATTTGCCACACATGGACCAGTCTTGTTAAAGATATGAGGGTGGAAAAAAGGGTCAAAGGAAGAGGAACTGATTGTCCTTAACCTGTGCATGGCCAAAAATCACCTCTTGTCACCTGCTGGAGAACTCGTGCCTCCTGCCAGAGCCAGGAATGCTCAGGCAACTCATCTAGGCAGGATTAGAGCTCAGAACAATCTTCATAAATCAGAGACAGAGCCAGGAAAAACAGGAGGGTGTTCACCAAGACAAGTGCAAGGTTCAACTGAACAAATACAGGGCAGAGGGGAGGAAGCCTAAATAAATACAGGGAGAAGCTGGCAATGCAGCTGCTCTGTAGAAAAGAGCTGAGGGATGTAATGGATTGCAGGCTGAACACAAGGCAGGAGCCTTGTACTGTGACAAAAAAAAAAAAGATTAAAAGATTAAAAAAGGAGTATTGTTGGGAGATACAAAAAGAACATCTTGCCTCCAGCACCCTCCCCAGTCCTGCCAGAGTCACCTCTGTGAATATGTCCTATTTTGGGTGCCAGCCTGTAATGGAGTGGGAAGAGAACAGTGAAAGCTGGCCAAGGTCAGCGAGGTCTGCCAGAAGTCTGCAAAGCCTTGGACTGGTTGCCTGGCTGGGGTCAGCCATTCCTCTGCAATGGAGATGGGATGTCCCTCAGGTGGAGGGATCCTGCAGGGAGGAAGGGGCTTATCTGTGGTGACTGAGAAACAAGGGGCTGAAGCTTCAGGGAGGACAAGCTCCATTTGGCTGTAATATCCATCAGGAGTGAGTATCACCTCCATCCCAGAGGGGCTGATAAACCTCCCACAAACCCAGCAGGGGTTGAGCTGGTCCTGCCTTGGTGCTGGGCTGTAGCTCTGGCAGCTGCTGCTTCCCCCTTGCTTTCCCAGGTCACATCCAGCCACGTCTTGCCCTGCCCAACATCACCACGACTGTTTGGCTGCTGAAGTGTTTTCAGCAGTCACTCCTATTATTTTTTTTAAATTAAAGAAATAGCTGTGAAACACATGATAAAAATCTATAGCTCTCCTCGCCAGCTTGCAGATAGAGTCCCATGACTGTTCATATTGGAAATTCAATTCCAATCAGTGTATTGGCAGGAAAGGATTAGGGTCAGTGCCAAACACATTCATCCTGGCCAGCACTTACATGATTCTCTGTGTGCTCCACCAGCTACTCCGGTACCTGCAGAGGGCCCATCTCAGGAGCTGGCTGCTGGAATGACTCCCTGTGGGGCTCCCATGCCAGCACCCCATGATGTGCCCCGTGGAGGGTGTGGGCACATTCCTTGGTGATGCCTCCACATGCCCAGGCTGTGCCTACTTCCCTTCTTCCCAGCAAAGCTCCCATGCAGATCAGAGAGCCCTGAGGCATCTGCTCTGGTCTCGGCTGCACAAGCAATGGGACCTGGTGAGCAAAACCTTCAATGGTCCTTCCAACACTGTTCTCTCTACTTTCCCCAAGGATCAGCCCTGATATCAGGATACATATGGACCATCTTAACACACTGTAACCGGGATTTTGCACACAGTAGGAGCCTCCAGGACCCCCTTCCACCATTTCTGGGGCTCTGTCCCATCAAGTCTCCCAGTCCAAGCTGCTCAAATACATCACAACACAGAGCTTGGTGTTCAGTAGAGACCAGGACATCAAACTGCCTTTGGGCATGTGAAGGCAGGGCCAGGGAGAGCTGTCCAAGGCTAAGGCAATACAACAGCAAATGTCTCATCAGGTTCAGGTGCCTCATAGTTAAGGAGATATTGGAAATAGAGTCAGCAGTGGAGAATTTTGAGCCATTGGGGTTTTTTCAGGAGAGTGGAGATAAATCTGAATAAAAATGAGTAAGGTAGAGGCATTACCCACAGGGTCTTATCTGATCTGGCATCCAAACCTGCTATTGCCTCCACTTCCCTATCTCGAGGAGCTTTTTAAATGTGCACAGCTACAAATCACACTCTTTCAGTTTAAGTGTCAAATTAAATCAAGACAAACGTTCCCCTGTTCCACATTTCCTTTGGTCCTTGGCTAAGCCCTGCAGCCCTTTCCCAAACCTCCACCTCCCACAACCTGGCACAACCCCAAGCCTTTGCCTTGGGAGACATCTTCAGCCTGAACTTCCCATCCCTCTGGCATGCAGAGCTGCTCCGCTGCCAGCCCCTCTTTCCAGCAAGAAAGTTGCTGAAGACTTTTGGAAAGAGGAGTTTTACTGTCAAACTCTTCCAGTCACCAGCTTTAAAAGCCCTTTACCAGAAAAAGTCAGGGAAAACCAGAGTTCATCTTGGCATCCAGCTCACTCCGCATTGAGCGTCCATCTCTCACACAACAGTGAAAGCTCTGCTGGTGAAATCTAAAGAGCAAAAGCTAAAAAATGATAAGAAACTCATTTTTACACCAGTACATGATTTATATGTGGAACTCACTGCCGTAAGATACAACGAGGCAGAGAGTTTTGTAAGATTTTGAAGAAGATCTGACATTTACGCAGCTAATAGAAGATTCTGTAGCTCCATGAGTCAAGGTAGATAAAAGGAAGATGCCTGGAGGGAAGATAAGGCCATGTGCTTCGGAGCATAAGCTAATGACTAATAGCAAAAGACAAAGAAGAAAGCACCCCTGGGAGGCTGGGTTTTTCCTGTGTACCAGGTGTTTGCTTGTACCTTCTCTGAAGGTCCTGGCACATGTTTCTGCAAGATCAGATATGCGACGAGCTGCATCCCAGGCTTGCCCCAGGACAGCAACTCCCCTGCTCCTAAAATTCTAAGTTTTGTTTTGGTTTTAAATTAGACCCAGATCTCAAAGCCCTAAGAAGCCTCTGTCATTAATCCTCCTGACACACAACCTGGCCGCATGCACTGGAAATCATTGCTCAGGGGTTGGCAGTGCTCCAGGCAGAGGGGACTGAGTGCTGACTCATAGGGGCCCCAGGGATGCTGACACCGAGGGCAGGCACCAAGGATGTCATCTTAGTACCTGCACAGAGAGATCTTTTCTGAGCAAGAGCATGGTGCTGCCTGGAGGCACATGGATGATGCTGGCAGGACAGATGGGTGCATTGCTGACTGGGCCCCATCTCCACAGAGGGGACTGCAGACTCCTGTGCACTCTCACTGTGGCACTTGCTGCAAAGCATGAGGCCAACATGCCACAATTCAGGAGGCACAGTGGCAACTCACAAGCCTCTCCTCTGTAGTAGGGTTAGGAAAGGTATCACATATCCTGGGCTGGAGCTGAACCAGAGGCACAACTGCTTCAAATGTACTGATGCTGGGTGTGGTGGCACTGGGGCTTTGTGTTCACTTGTAGCCATGTATTCCCACATCCCATCTCCATGTTCTTCCACTGCAGCAACACTGCCACAAGCCCACCTCTGCCAGATGTGCTGCCTCACTGCCTTCTCCTTTGAAACCCCTTGTGCCTGTGCACTGACATCCGGAGCTGTCACTGGCCGCCTGCTGGTATGTGCTTCGTGCCTTGGTCCAACATCTCTTACCTTTGCAATGTTTACATGATCTCAGCCTCCTCCTCCCCCAGCCTGTCTGCAGGCTCTGTCCTGCCTGTCAGCACACAGAACTCTCATTGTACAGCTACTGTCTCTGAGACATGGATGTTTAGGTCCCAGGACCCATCCCCTTCCCCTACATCCCTGCATCCAACCCCCCCCCGAGTGTTTCTGGCCATGGAGAAGTTCCCTCAAGCTGCAAGAGGGAGATGAAGGTCAGAGCACTGGAGGATGATGATTTCAACCCTATTGCTCAGACTCACCACGTTCCTTGCCTTTATTGCCACTTTCCCACACCCACTTTTCCACTGTAGTGGGTTAAACCCTTCTATTGCCCTGCAACCCCATGGCTGAGGTTGGGTATTTTCCCGGTGCTGTCACTCTCCTCCCCAGCTCCATCAGCCCTGCCACAGTTCCCTCCCTCACCCCACCATCCAGGGCTGCTGCTCCCCCTCACACATCCTCACTCCTGGCAGGGCTGGTCTCTCCTGAGCTTCTCCACCTCTGGCAGGAGACAAGCTCAGCTACAGCACTCCTAGTCTAAACAAAAACACAGGTACAGCACCCCCATCTCCTCCTCCTCTTCCTCCTGGTGCTCTGCCCATATGTTTGTTTGTGCCTCTCCCAGCCACAGTCCATCATTTACTGATGGCGCTTCAGCCTCCCTAATTCAAGATTGGGAGAACTCTGGGGAAAGATTGCTTTTTCTTTTATTTACATATTTCCACAGCACCCAGCAGACCCAGTCAACACAGCAGAACACATACAACCCCACTAGAGCCAAATGGATACTGGCTCCATCTCACACTTGCATTCATGCCATCAGTGGAACAGCCACATTCCAAGGGCTACCAGCACTAGGAAAGGAAGAAACTCTAAAATAACTCCCTCAGCCTGAAGCTGGCAGCACCCAGAGCTGTCGGGGAAAACCATCCCATCCTCCATGCCTCGTCAAAAAGGCTCAGCTGCCACTCAGCTTGCAGGACCCAGCTGTGAGGGGCTGATTTTAGCTTTTAGCATCCCGGCAGATTGCAGAGAGCGGGTGTGCTTTGCTCCATCCTGACGTAGCAGAAAGTTGCAGCTGCGGGGAGAGCTCCGGCATTTGTTACAAAACAGCTCCCCACCCTTCTTTTTTTTTTTTTTTTTTTTCCTTCTTCTTTCTTCTTAAAAGCAAAAATATTTGCCTCGAACAGCATTTAGCGGAGCGCTGTGGTACGCGGCGGCTGTCCCTGGCTGTCGCAGCCCTGGCTGCGCGGTGCCCATGGCCCTGCTGCCATCTTCAGGGCATCTCCCACCCGCTCCCGCTGGCCCGCGGTTGCGCCGGCTCTGCGGGAGGGCGTTCCTGGCCACAGCTCCTCCGAGACCAAAGGCATGGGGAAAAAAGCCAACAGGCAACTTCTGGAGGACTTTCCACAGCCCGATCCAAGAATTAAAAAAGCTAAACAGATTTTACATATTAAGGCTACAACCCTTTAGTGCAACATTAAAGACTATTTACTTAAGAGGTTGTGGATGTTACGCTGGGAAGTTTTCCCTTCCACAGATGCTCTGAGCAGCGATGGGAGAAGCTTGCAACCAGCAGTTCGTGGTGTTTTATGGCATCTTTGCTGCTGCAGCCAAAAATGCTCGTTATCCTCTCAAAGTGGAGGTTTGCCAGTGCTGTGGTGATGGGCAGCTGGTCTCTGGGTGGTGGCTGTGGGTGCTTTTCTTCTCCAAAATCACATGTAGAGCACACCTGTGGATTGTCACAAGCAAGTCACTGCCCTTATGGTTATTTACAGAGTTGAGGATCTGGAAAAGCATCCATAAATCTTATCCTGTGCCATTTTCCCAACATGACATTGCCCAACCTTTCCCTCCTCCCCACTCCAGCTTCTCTCCCCTGGATGACCCTTGGGAAATCTGAAGGAATTAACGATTAACAGGGAAAAATATTTCACCTAATCAAAAAAAAAAAAAAAAGATAAAATCAGAAGATTTTGTTGTGAGCCCAGAAACCTGATGGGTTTTAAAGCTCCAAGTTTTCCTTCTGACCGCAGGGAGCCGTTCCCACTCCTCTGTTGAAGGCGAAAAGGAAGGCAACGCCTCCTGCTAAATCCAGATAACCCCGTTCATCTTCTGCCACGGATCTTTAACGTTTTTACTGGAGACGAGCCAAGCACTGGGAAATCCAAGCCTCACCTCCAGCCTGCTCTTGGGCCACCTGTGCTCCTGTCGGCACAGCCACGACGGCCCTGTGCCGCCTCCCGAGCCGTCCTGTGGTTTCCTCCCACCCCAGACGGCGCTCCTGGAGCTCTATCTCCAATTCATTATGCTAAATGAGAGGAACCAGAAAGCCAGACTTTGGGTCAGCAGATTTTTGCTGGGGGGAAAAAAGACCTAAAAAAGAGCAGGTTTGGCTCTTTGTAGACACACTTCCCGCTACAAGAAACTGTGGCAAACCCCAGTGGTGCTAAAGGAGCCATTTTGCCCCAGTTTTTTCAATTCTCTTCCCTGTCCAGGTCTGTACCTGCCACAGACCCAGTGATGTCTCCATGGTTTTCAAAGTTACGACCACCTGAAATTGTGTTTAGATGAGAAAAGCAGCTTTCATTAATGTCTAACATGTCCCCTGTGTGCCCAAAATGCTCAGAAAGCTGAAGAAAAATTAAAAGTCATAACGTATTTTTTTTATTCTTATTGATTTTTAAGCCTATTTCATTTTGGGGACCTGGCTTGTAATTTTGGAGCACTTGTGGGATAATATAAGTACCCAAGGCCTCATGGCAGGATTGTACAAAGACTTTTACTCATGTTTTATTTTTCAGTAACCTTGATAGCTAAATACAGTCTTGTGGAGAAGAGCTTTTAATATTCAGGCTGCCAAAAATAATTGCTTTTCAGTATTATGTGCTAAACCACCTGATGGGGCCGCGGCACTGGAATTCACGTGGGCAAGCTGGCCAGGACAAACCTCTAGTGAAATGTGGGGACCAGCCACCCCATCCCAGGGCTGCCCTGCTTTTTCCTGTCTTTTATTGCACAATCCTGGACTTACCACCAGAAAACTGGAAGCCCCAGGATGTGGTGGCATGTCCCGGTGTTCATGGGGAGGCTCAGCTGGCTGTGCAGGGCACACTGCGGGCCCAGCAGCTCCACATGCACATCCTTGCTCAGGAAGCCGTGCTTTAATCAAGGCTCTGGGATCCTTCCTTTGCTTGCCTGGGGCGGGGGGATTTTAATTCTAAACACATTAGTGTGCGAGATTGAAAGGTAACGTGTCCTCCCGGGGCTGCCGAACAACGGAAAGGAGCCTGGGTTTCATTTGCACAGAGTGTGCAGTGGGAATTTCCCTAACCAAATAAAAAGAAAATGAAAAACTCACTCTCTCCAAAAGTTTAATTCTCTTAATTACATTAATTGGAGAAACACATCAGCCTCCTTTGCACGCCTTTCCTCTCTGCAGAGGAGAAGGGCTGCAGAAAGGGATTTCTCTTGCATGAAGGTGCAAGCTGGACTTGCATCTGCTGTCAGGATGAGATGGGGATGGAAGAGGCACAGCAGGGATGCTCTGTGGTCAACCTCGCCCCCAAAAAAGAGCCTGGATGACCCCTGCACTGTCAGATGACCTATTAATCCCTGGAAAATGTAATGGGGATTTTTCTCCAGCCTTCACCTGCTCCAGATTCCCATCCGGCATCAGAAGGAACATGGGGAGTGGAGAGACTCGTCTCACTCCCAGCTTCTCCAAGGCATTTCATCAGCCAGGAGATGGCACGTAGCCCTGGAGGGGGCTGTGCTGTGGGCTGAGGTCCTCTGACAGGTCCTCTGTCAGCTGCAGCCATGGGCACCCCCTGCCAGGTGCTGCCCACCTGCATGGGCTGGCCCCACTGCCCCATTAGCACACGGGCTCATTTAATGCTCCTTGGGGAGAGCAGGGAGGTGACATCATGGCGAGCAGCAGCAGAGAGGGGGGAGCGGCTTCCGCCCTGCTCTGCACAGCCATGGCCCCCCAGCAGCCCCCTGGGATTCACCCTGTCAGCTTTAACCCCTTTGCTACCACAAGGAAGGGAGGAACTTGCAGAACTGCCACGGCATTGGATGTGTGTACTGCCTGTCCCTGCTGCTGACCACCCTGAGCCAAGTGGGGATGTCCACCACCTTCAGTGGTGGGGACCATACCCCTGATCCTCACAACAGAGAGATGACAGGGAGCAACAGCATCATTATGTCAGAAATGCCTACAAAGATATATTTTCCAGCCCTACTTGGAAATCAGTGCTTTTGTAAAATCTGGAAGGAAAAGGGGTTTTGAACTTGAACCCACACAAGGCTCCTGCTGAGACCAGCCTGGCCCCCACCTGACCTGCCTCCAGCTTGCTGGAGGAAGACAAACACTAAAGTAGGAGCACGTATTGTTCTGCTCTTGGGCAAAATGTCTTCTTCAAGGGTCGTAATTCAGGTTTTCCAGGGCACCTGAAGGGCTCTGGGGAGGGTAAGTGTTTGGGTGAGCTGAGGAAAACTGAGCTGGGTTGGACAGCAGGACCCCCCTCCACACGTCAGCTCCCCGGCGGTCGGCCAGAGGCCTGCTCCCCACTGACACTGCAGCAGGAAAGGTGACTCTATAACTATAATTTTAATGTATAATGAGAAAAGTCTGTGTTTACTAAAAAAAAATAAAAATAAAGAAAATGGACATGGCCAGACCATTTGGCTGAATGCTTTTCCTTGGTTAAAAAGGAAAAAAATAAAGAAAATAAAAGGAAAGAGCCACCTTTGTAGGGGAGATCACGTCTGGAAAATTCCAGCCCAAATGACATAAGTTATGAGCAATTGAAAATTTGGATTAGAAAGGAACTGAGCAAAAAACCTCAAGTATGAGCATCAGCATCCTGCACACAGGTCCCCATTGCCTGAGCAGAGGTCGGCAGTGGGTGGCTCCCAGGACATTCCAGAATGATTTAGGGCCCAGGAAGGGGAGAAGGGGGAACCTCTAAGTGATAGCAGGGTGCTGGTAGAGCAGAGAGGATAGGGGACAGCCTGGATTAATCCAGAGCCTCCACCTTGGGCAGTCAGTATCAGCAAAGAGCTGCTCAAAGGTGACATAAATTACCCACAGCAAAACCCCTCACCCCAAACACCTCCCGTTCTCTCCTGCCATCTCAGGGCAGGGTTGTAGCTACAGCCCAAGTTTGGGCTGCACATGAGGCTGAACCCACTGAACTCCTGTTGTTTCATGCTGGCTTAACTCAGCTGGGGCAGCTTTGTGCCAGAAATCTCCTAACTGAATTTACTTCTGGCTGGCTGCAGGTTGGGCCGTGCCAAGAAATTCACAGGTGCAAATTAAATCAATATACCTGGTGTGGGGAAGTGCTGGGGATGTCTTTGTGGAAGGTTTGCATGGCTGTTACCAGACTGGCTTTATAGCCAAGTGAAGCTGAAGAGCTGTGTCTTCCATTTCAAAGCAGCTGGTGTCTGCAGGGCTTTGCCATGCCAGCACAGCCATTCCTGCCTCTAATGAGGGGTAGAAACACAACATGATACCAGCAGTAGCTGTGACACCCTCAGTGTCCCTGCTCCCAGGGGACAGAGATGTGCCTCTCTCATCTGGCATAGCTGCAGGAGCACTGGCAGCTCCGTGGCTCCCTGGCTCTGCTGAGGCTGCTGCAAAACATGAGGGTGGATGCAGCAGGGACTTCATCTGGGCAAGGCCTCTATGGGGTCAGGGTAACCCAGTGCAAACCAAGTCCCATGAGGGCAGCAAGCAGGGAAGTGCTCCTTTTTCTGGGGAGGATAGGACTGCTCCTGCCCCAGCTCCATCCCATGGTGCTCCTTCCCTGGCAGTGCTGGTGCTGAAGATCTTGCTTTCCTGGGCTGCCTTTCATGTCCCTCCCTCACTCCATGTCCTAATCCTGCATTTCAGCATCATCAAGAGGATGAAGGTGAGAGCTCACAGTCCACCTTGCAAGCTCCCATGGTGGGAGGTTCTCTGATCCCAGACTCCGGAGCTCTCTTGATGGGGCAGACATGGGCCCATAATTTGATTCGCACTAATGCAGAAGGTACAGCAGCCTCAGGCTCAGGCTCAGCTCTGCTCTTGCAGGTCACTATGGTCATGTCCACAGTAATGAACAAAACAGTGCCAGGGAGTGGGAAATTGTTAGCACAGCTCTGCTAACGTGACTTTGCTAAACATGACTTGGAGTGGTGTGGGACAGGGACCCTTCCTGGGTGACAGGGTGGACGTGGCCCCATCTGGGATACTTTGAGATTTGGATACCCTGGAAGTGATGCAGTTTGTGGCTTCAGCCTCTCTGGAGAAGCTGTGGCCAACAGCCAGGCAACACCTTGGACTCTGGGTCTGATTCACCCAGGACAGCACCTACTCCATGGTGCAGAGGATGGGATTCAGCTATCCAAATACAACAGTTCCCACCAAAGGGGGTGTCTGTGCTGCCTTCATGGCTCTGTCACAGGGATAATCCTGCCTGTGACACTGTGCTCTAAACAGGCAGATACCCACAGTGAGAGCCAGCCAGTTCCCAGGCCCCTGCACAACGGGAACTGGAGATGCCCTTTGTAAAGTGAGGGTGCAGAGACCTCATGTGGGAGCTAAGCCTTGGGCTTGGAGTCAATGAACCCAGCCACAGACTGCCCCCAATTTGTTTTGTTATCTGCATTGTTTATGGGCACCCAGACATGGTCCTGACAGTGTGAGGGGCATTGCACCACTCTGGCCGTGTTGTGCACACCCTGCATCAGCCCCAGAAGCCAGCACTGGACAGGATCCATGGGCAGCATCACCCCCCTTAGCGAGGGCTGGGAGAAAGGCAGGATCGGTGGTGTTATTTTACTTAATTTATGATTAAATGCCCCCAGAAGAGTTTAGCCCTTATTACTGAGATATAATGGCCTATTAAGGGAGCAGCATTCCCTGGAAAGCAGCCCAGTGTCAGTGACTCCTTATTGCGATAAGAACTTAATAATCACACGTGGGGCGAGGACAGGAGGAAGCCACAGCCTGCCCATGGCCCAGCCTGGGGGCTCCTGCCCGCGGGGGAAGGGGAGTGATGGGAAGCCCCTCTGGGAGCTCTGCTGATTGAGAAGGAAATCCCCACGCTTGTAAATCTGTAATTCCTCACTAAATGCTTCGTAACGACAACAAATGTAAAGTAGTGTCAGAAACCTCTCATTTTCTTTTACGGTAAAGTCATGTCCTGAAGCCAAAGAAAGGAACTAGAGAAAAACTAATTGCTCACTCACTGTTTAAAGTGTGCTGGTCTTCAGCATCTTTGCAGTTTCTTCGACCTGTTTTCCATGTTGTCCTACAGGCAGGGTGGAGAGCGTGAGCCCTGAGTGTCTTCTACCCTTGTAATCAATTAATTTCAAATTTAGCTTTCAGAGAGGGGACGCCCCTCCTCTCTGCCCATTGCTCAGCACATCACCCCTAAGTGCGATGGTCTCGCTTGCTTCTGGGTTTGTTATTGAACAGGGAACATTTTCTCAGCAAAATGTGAGGCTGGGTGATAAGGACTGGGCAGGAACTGATAGAGACTTCGCAGATCGAATATGATGTTGTTTATTTGACTATGATGTATATTTAAAGGTCTCAGTTACAATTGGCCCCAGGCACTCTCTAATGAGCTGCAGCTGCCTGGACTCTCATTAGCTTTAATGACATCTTCTCAGTACATTTTTCTTGGGGTAAGACCTTGTCCTCTCTATGGTTGTGCACACACTAAAACCAAGAGACATCTCACCCTAAAAGGGCAGCCAACTCAAAACAGTGGAGCAATGATAAATGATGCAAGTGCCCAGAAGAGACAAACCTTTCCTGGAAGAGTCATTGTTTATTTAAGGCAAACTAAATGTAATTTACTTTGGCACGCCTTAGAATTAGCCCGGGAGGTATTTGCGCCGAGGCTCAAAAAGCGGGTAACAAAGTCACTGTGTGTGTTCGGCAAAGATCAATTTGCAATTTCCCTGATTTTTGCCATTTGCCCCACTCAATGGGTAACCATCTGCCTTCCCAAGAGCCACTTTTGGAGGCAGAAAAGCGGTGAGAAAAAAGCCTGGATTAGGAAAGGAGGTGAGAGCAGCAAACACAAGCCCCAGTGTTAGGCAACACCTCCCCGCTCCCGCTGCAATCCTGCGAGCTGCCGGCGCTCCGGCAGGCTGCTGCCTATTGATCCTGCCCCTCCATGCGGAGCCCCGGCCTCTTTTTTTCACTCTGGGTATGTCTTCTGGTGCTCTGCCCCTACCGCCAGCAGAGGCCTTATCCGACTTCCATCTCTTCTTCGGAGAATTGAGGGAGCAGTCATTAATCATCCGAGCTGTCCCCTCCGTGGGAGCACAATGGCCTTCTTTATCCTGCACTTCAACAGCCCTGACATGTACAATAACAATCAGCCTTGACGTATCTGTATTGCACCAAAGAGACTTACTCAAAAGGTTCTTTTGCAACATTTTGGGTTGTAGTTAAAATATATTGGTGTATTGTGAGGCGAGTGGTACAGATCATATCGGAGATGTATAAGGGTTTCCAGGCAGCAGGGCAGCATCTCGCAAACATTTTTCTGGCCGTGTTGCTAACCCTGGCAGAGGAGGTAGAGTTGGCTGCTGCAGGGAAGGTGATCCATGGTTTCGTGGGGTGGTTTTCCATCCTGACTGTTTTCTTAGGGAATCTTTCTAACGGGGAAATTTGGCTGCTTCTGACTGAGACGTGCAGAGCTTAGGAAATTCCTGACCCAAACTGAGTGCTGCTCTCATGACATGACAGATAGTAAAGCACCATCCCAGTAACCCTGGAAATATCAGATGAAACTTGTATCTCCCAGCTGATGTCTTCAGACTAGTCCCACATGCAGGGATTTCTCCTCTACAGTGCAATATAGTGGAATTTTGTCCCCAAAACTCCATCAGAGGTACAGAAGTCTGCAGAGCTGCTCATAGGGTTTGTCTGAGGGAATGTTTGGATCTCACTGCCACCACCACAAATGCACCAAATGTCCATGGACACGGGGCAGGAGAAGACAAGCTGGGTATCACAACTCCTGAGCATGAGGGGGACAAGGGAGAGGTCAGGAGAGGGGAAGGGAGACACAAAAGAGAAATGCTGATTGAAAAAGCTGCTTTCATCCACATTGAGCCAGTTGAAACTTGCGTTAGGAATTTCTAAGCCCTCCTTAAATTCCTGGGCTCCAAAATGCCACTGAACTAGCAGAGGTATTTCTGGACAAGTTGCAGGAGCTCCCAAACAACCAGGGAACACTAAGAAAATACAGAAAGGTGGGGGTGGGGGAAATAAAAACAGGAAACAGGTGGGATTTACTTCTCCCTTTCCCCCCCTCATTGTTTCACTGCTTTCTGTGGGGGCAGGCTGCGCCTCTGAAGCTCAGATTAAACAGTTTGCTACAAAATAAAAATGCATCTGAGTTAACAAGCTTTGAGATTTAGGGAGACTCCACTCGGGGAGATACACTCATAGGTCACCAGGGCATTTCTCAGCTCTCCAGACCCCATGGGTAACTGCTTTGCCCCTTGCATCCTCAGTGAAACCTAAGCCTGTCGTTTGCTCACGGCCAGGCAAGCTGCACTCACTCAACTGTCCCAGCAGCCCAGCCTCCATTTGGCTTCACCACTGCAGATCCAACACCCTGCTCTGCCTGAAAGCAGCTGGGGCTAAAAAGGCAGCAATAACAGAGCAAATATTGGGATTATTACAGTTCAACAGCCTTCCTTGAAATTACAGATTGCTTTCAGTGCTCTGTACTGGATAAATGGGTGGACAAAGCAGCTCTTGGGGAGTTGCAGGGGGGTGAAGCTGTCCTGGGACCCCCATGGTCTCCCTGCACACCTGCTGATCTGCTCCAGTGCAAGCAGACATGGCCTCCCCAACACCAAGTGAACCGTGCCAGGCAGAGCTGCACATGCTGCCCTTTTGCTCTTATGCAGGAACCTATTTTTTTAAATACATATTTTCTGCTGGCTGCCTCCATGGACTTTTTTTTTAAAAAAAACTTATTTATTTATTTCCTTCTTTCTGAAGAAATGTGGGAATCAAAAAGCACACGGCTCACAGCACACAATGACCTGGCAGCACTGTGGGATCCAGTACAGCCAGAGCCAGGCTGTGGGCATGCTCTGAGCAGTACCAATCCCTTGGCAGCCCCAGGAGCAAAAACAGCTTTTCCCTCTGACACAAACTGCACCCAGGTCCAATCTCCCATTCTCACTCCTCGATTCTCTCCTGACCTCTCCATGAGCAGCCATGGAGCTCTTGCTGCTGAGTGCCACAGGTGGATGTGGGTGATTTCACTGACTGAGCCAGAGGCCCAACAGATGCTTCCTACTTGGTCATGTTTTGGTGCACTGGTTTGATGTGTAATTAGAATTATAAATTTATCCCATCCTTCCTCCCACAGCCATGAATTATCCTGATCTCCTCACCAGGCTTTCATCATTTACAAATGTTTGCAGGGATGACTGAATGTGATGTTGGGAGGGCAGCTCACCCCTGGCCACGTGCCATCATCCCACCACCCCAAGCAGGAAAGGCATTTCAAACTGGGAAAGGCACACTATGGGCAGCTGGCAGAGGAGAGGGAGATGGTTTGGGCAAAGCATCCCAGGAGCACCAGGTGAGGCTGAAAGGACTAATGAGCTCTGTCCTCCTTGTGCTGTGAGCTGTGGACCCAAGCAGAGACATTTCAGCTGGTAGACACTTGCACATCAACATATCCATTCCTCCAGGTTTTCCTTTCCAGCCTTTCCCCAAATAAAGGCTCATGCTGCTCTGCAGCAGGCTCAGGCCCCAGGCTTTTTATTATTTCCAAGGTCATTTGCTCTGCAGCAGGGCTGGAAAACAGAATTGCCTTTCTTGTGCTGTTTATGTCTACCAGATACACACTACTTGCTTTTTCATTTGGATTCATTTTCTGTGCTGTCCTGAGAGAAAGGAGCAAAGCAATTTTCTATTTACTGCAAAATTCCAACTGAGCAATTTCGTGGATCTGGAGATTGTCAGGAAGAGGTTACTGGACTGTGTACACTGAGGAGGAGGAGAGCAGAAGTGATAGGAGGAGTGCACAGAGCATAAGAGGCGATAGCTAAAGCTGTTTCAATCCCATCCCTGTCTCAAGAAACCTTTGCCTAAACACCCAAGACTGGTAACTATTACTGGATGTGTGAGTAATTCCTAGATAATTTTTTAAGAATTTGGAAAAAAACAATGCATAATGAAAACGTTACGTTATTGTTGTGCTGCTGACACTGTTGGCCAGATTCTCAGCTGCTGTGAATCATGATCTTGCCTTTGACTTGAGCAGAATTATGCCTTATTTTTCCCAGCTGAGGATCAAATCCATTGGCCAGCACTCGTGCTATCTTTGCCTCACAGGTTAGAGTGAAGTTATGCCTAAAAAGCTGGTAAATTTGGTGATGCCTTCCCGTGGCTTGGCTCTGAAATGCAGCCAACGCTGCAAAGTGCCAGCTACAGCTGGGTGCTGTTGTGTCCAGCCCAAACCTGATGGGGTGATCTTTGTGGAGATCTGGTACTGGTGAGGGCAGGCAGAGGCTTTGCTGGATCCCAAGGATGGGAGTGCAACAAGGACAGGGCTGCAGCCAGGGACCTGGTAAGTGATGCTTTGTGAGGCTACCTGGAACAGAGGCTAGACAGTGTTAAAGAAATAAAGTAGGCATTTACTAGAAAGGCCTTCAAAGGATGACCCTTGGGCAGTACAAGAGCCCAGCTGTGGCTCCCCCCAAGACGGATACCTGGTCACAAGTTTTCACCCTTTTATAAGTTTTGGTCCATTTACATATTGGGGTTAATTGTCCAATTACAGCTTCAGGTTATGAAGTCCCATCCTCCCAGACTGCTCTCCTCAATTCACTGTTGTTTATACTTTTTGGTCCTGAAGCTGCAATGGTGTCCTTGGTTCTCAAGCTGGAAAAGAATTTTTTTGTCTAACTAAACTGTGAAGAGCACTTGCTAACACTTTATATGAGGTTCAGAGTTATATACCAAATGCAATACAGAATCTGGAAAAGCTAAAACTTAAGGCACCAGGAGCACCCGGCTGGCAGGAGGGAAGAGTAAACAAGAACTGGTTAGCAGTTTGCACATATAGATTAATTCCTATATGTTTTTTAGAACTTAGAATAATTTATTGTAATTACTGTTGACTGAGTTGTATTTGAAGGAGGCAGCACTGTTTAAAAGGATTTTTTGAAAGGTATTGAATTGAGAGGCAATTACTTTTTTTTTTAAGATATGTTTAAGGATTATAAAAGTAATTACTGCCCTCAAGCCAGGATGTCTAATTATGTTAAACTGTGGCTTAAGACAGCACAGCTTTCAGTCTCTTCCTTGGGTGGCTCATGCAGGAGCAGAGCACACGTGGCATGGTCGGGGAAGGGTGTGGCACCATAGCAGTGCTGCAGCCCTGCAGGGACAAGGGACAGACACAGGGGATGAACATGGGACCAGAAGAAAGGGGAAAAAAGTGTGGAAAAGGGAGAAAGGAAAAAAATTGGGAGGGCAGTGGAAACGAGGGAGTGTGGGCACCAAAATGGCACTCCTATCACCCCAGTCTTTGTGCACAAGCCAGCCTGATGCCTGCGGGGAAGGGCTTGTCCTTGCTTTGGGAAATGGGCACACTGACCCCTCCGGGGCCTCTTCCTGCCCTGTTTCTCTCTGTTTTCCTCTGGGAGTCCTTCACGAGCAGCAAGAGAGAAGTATGCGTTTATTTTTCAAGCTTGCCTTTTGACTCCAACTCCCCTCTGTTCTTCTGCCAACGTGTGAGAAACAAGTTCAGGTTTAAAAGGCAACCTGAAATGTGCATGCACGCACAAAACAGTTTTATTTTTATAATGCCGTGATTTATGGGCCAGCTTGGGGCAGGGGGGGATTTCACTGGTGATTTCTGAGCATTTGAAGGCTGCCCATAGCAGGAGAGACAGCCAACATCCTACGTGCCAGGGATGTGGCTGTCACAGGCAGGGACAGAGGGCAGCAAGGGCAGCAGGGGGAAGGGCACAGAGGGTCTCTGCCAGGGCACTGCAGCTGCACAGGGCCAGGCCTGGGTGGAATGTGGGGACATAAAAGTGGGAATGAGGAGTGGAGCTGCAGGAGTGATAGGAAAAGCAATGCCTTAGGGATGTCTTAAGAGCTGCTGGGATTTGGGCTTAGCCCGGAGGTTGGGGAGCCAGGGGGAGGCGATTGCTCTTGTAGCTGACCAGGATGGAGGCTGGTGTGCTGAAATTTGGAGCCCTCCTTCCCCGTCCCCCCCAGCACTTGGCTTTGCAGTGTGCTCACATGGCTGATCACACACATCAATTCTGAGCACATATCACCTGGCTGATCCCTCTCACCCCACACTTCTTCACCCCCAGGCAGCAGCAAGCCAGGAGGCCGTGAGCTGGTGGGGGCACACACACACACACACACACACACACACACACACACACACACACACACACACTCCTCTTCCACTGAGTCTCAAAACAAATTCACCCCATTTAACCCAAACTGTCAAGCGGCGTTGACCCAGAAAAGGCTGTTCCTGGGGGGCAGCAGCAGAGCAGGCTGGGGCAGCAGGGAGGTCTGTGTCTCACTCAGTGCTGCTGAGCAGGCTGGGTGCAGGAAGGGAGTGGTGACAGCATCCTTGGCCATGGCTCCGCAGCCCCAGGCACTTCGTGGTGCAGAGCTGCTGTCTCACCGGCACTGGGGAGGTACTGCAAGGAGGAGATGCAGCGAGAGGCAACGGACGGATAATATCTGCTTTCTGGGAAGAGCAAGTGCTGTGCTGCCACAGAAAGCAACAGCTAGAAAGCAAACCAGGAGCTGCCAGCGCTGGGAGAGGAACAGCAGGGCAGCTTCCAGCATCCCACGAATCTGTCAAGTGTCAGCCCTGGGTTTATCTCTGGCTCGGCTGCGTGAGATAGACTGGGGAAAATGCAGTCCTGACACAAGGCTTTTTTCAAATACAGAAAATAGTTGTTTATTATTATTATTGTTGCTGTTGTTATTATTACTAGGGTTATTATTATTTCTCAGTCTGGGTCCCCAGTGTCTTTTCGTGATTTTCACCCTTGGAACCTGCCAGCTGAAATAGTCAGTGTGGTTTCTTTTCCAAAGCCACACATGGAAGCAGTTCTTGGTGGTTTGGGTCCTTTGTATTCTGTGGATTATAAAAGGTCTCTCCTGTAAGTAGCCTGGAAAAGGAGAAGTACTAATTATTATTAACTCTGCCAAAGCCAATAATATCCTTGGGTAATTATCAGTTTACCCAATTTTCCTGTGAGCCTACTGTGTAAATACACCATTGTATGAGGCTATTATTTCCTCCATGCTCCACCTCACCATAGCACTGACAGTCTTGGGCTTGTCACGAGCCTGTTGTGTTCAGGGCTGTTAATTTTGGTGGACAGTCACCACCAAGAATCAAATATAAGACAGGGAATGGCACGAGTTTATGTGCTCCTGCCACCCTCCAAGTCCAGCCCCTTCTCTCCACTGCAGCCTCACCAAATGCTGCTGAGTCCTCTTGCCCCAGCTGGGTCCATTTACCACTTTCATGCAAAATCCAGCAGGATGCTCCCCGGGGAGCATGGCCACCCCTCCAGCCCCTGGGCAAGTGGCATGCAGAGCAGGGACCGTGCCATTCACTAGCTGCCTCCACGCCCGATCCTGATCCCGAGCTTGACTTTCCCTGCCACGCTGAGGTGAAGCCGGGCAGGGAGTCGGCGGGGAGGAAGCGTGTCTCACGGCAGGAGACCCGAGCTGCTTTCCCTTTCATCGCCGCTCATTTATTTGGATTAGAGTCAGCTCTCTCCTGAATCCTTTGTTCGCTGTTTGTTATTCCACATGCACCCAGTGCTGCGTGTTCATCTTTATTAGCTTTAATTGCTTCCCCGTTCTAATGGGATCTCGCTATTCGCATACAATTGAAAGGAAATGTATTCATTAAAATAATTCTCCTCCTAACTGTTGTTTAGAGCTGGTGCTGTCAGTGCTGCTCGCCGTGATTTTCTCCCTGCCCACCGTCCACTGCCAGACAGGACCAGGACACAGGCAGAGCTTCACTGGTGATTTTCTGTTAATGTGTACCACAGGCTACAGGCTCAGGTCAACTTGGGTGATGTTTGCTGACAGAGGAAAGGTCACATAAAGCCACCTGGCTGCTCTTCCTGCAGAGCCTGAGGCACATGTGAAGGGGCAACACGTGTGTGCTCCCATCCCCGGGTACCCTTCCACTCCCCCGGCTGCACCCTGGCCCCACTCACACCAGGGCTCTCAACCTTCACCTCCGAGGGGAAGGAGTTAAATGGGAAAGTGGAAGAGAGACAAAAAGGCCAGGAATGCTTGAGGGCTGAGACCATGCTACAGAAAAGTCTCCAGCTGAAATTAGTGACAAGAGGTGGTTCCAGGCAGCAGACAAGCCATCTCCTGAACAGCTTGGCTTCCTCCCTGGCACTCAGACCAACTTTTCCTCCTTATTTGTTTCCTCCAACCAGCACTAGTTAGGGGTCTTTAGGGAACAGTTTAATGACCCTTCTTCCTCCTGGCTGTTTACGCTGGGCTCTCCCTCCCCTACCTGGGGCTGCTGAGGCACCATTGCCACTGTAGCTAAGCAACCTCCCCATTAGCACACTGGTGGCTCAGACCAAGGCATCTCCTCACCAGCTTTACACAATTAGCCCCTTGGTTTTTGGCTGCAGTGCCCCTCTCCTCCCCTTCCAACACCTCTGAACAGTTGGTTTCTGCAGCACTGTCCATTCAAATGAGTAGGTCTCCCTTTCGATGAAAAAAAATCCCGTTTTATGACATTCCCAATCCTCTGTGAAAGCTGCCTTCCCTTGCCTGGCATATTTATGCCATAGTTTGTTAAGAAAATCATGTAAGGCCAGGGATTGGAAACTGGCAGTTTCAGGGCTTGCATAGCTGTTTCAGAGGAGATGGGCAACATGTTCTCCTTGTAAGTGATGCAGACATGCAGGAGTTGTCCCTGCAAATGCAGCTGGCAGAGTCCTTCCCTGCTGGCCACCCCATGGGCTACATTTAAGTCACTAATGGGCCATGAGGGAGTATCAACTCAGGCCAACAACACCGTCCTCGAAAAAACCCCGGCAAAGATGAGCCCTGCCAGCGTCCCCCATGCTCTTGTTCTTGTCCCATGTCACCTCTGTAGGGTGGCTTTGCAAAGCACAAAAGCCGAGCCCCTGCAATGTTTGTTGTCACTAGCAGGGTATTCCTGGACACCCCAAGGCTCCCCAGGTGCAGACACAGTCTTGCAGGTTTCCTGAAGCTAATCCTGGACTGGAGCTGGTCTGGGAGCTTAGTTTAAAATGTAAATGACTTGGTGTTGCCTAACAGCAATGGCATTAATGGGATGCAAGTTTGTGCCTGCTAATAGCATCCTGCAGGACTTCTGAAGGGAGCGTCTGCTTTGTCTCTGCCTTTGTCTGTCACAGAAGAACATTGCCCAGGCCCCAGCTCCCAATCTATTCATATATTTGCTTGATTACACTGTACAGAGCGAGTGCCAGGCTGGCAGACAGACTGCAGAAGCTCTGCTATCACTGGAAGTGCTCCTCTGAAGAAGACAGTGATGACATCACAGGCAGGTGACATCAGCCCCATGACACTTCTGCTCTTCCATCCAGCTCTGCAAACCCTTCTGACCTTGCTCTGCCAGCCTCAGTGTGAATATGGATGGGGGCTATCAGGTTGGCCCCCGATAACAGACACGTGCCATGTTCCCCAACAACCTGCCCTGCCCATCCTAACGCTGGCATTCAGCTGCCAAGCACTGCCCTCTTCCCCCAGTGAGGGCTGGCCGTCTATCTGCATTTCAGAAGTGTCTATCAAGCCCCAAAAGACAGTGCTAGACAGACAGTAACCATCAGCCTGCAGGTCAAGTGGCTGTGACAGGCATCCTCTGGCCACTAAGACAGTGAGACAGTTTTGAGACTGTCTTCACAGAGACTCTGGCTGACTGCAGAAATCACTACCTGTTCTGTCACTTTTTATTCATCCTTGGGATGTACTTGAGAGCTGTCAGCTCCCTGAGTCACGGGGAGGCTGAATGTTTTGCCAAAATGTGGGTAGCAAGAGCATGATGAGCACTTAGAGCAGCCCCAGGAGCCCTGCCCTGGGCCGGGGCATTGTCCCTGGCACAGGTCACTCACTTGCTCACACACACAGCAAGGGGGTACCCCAGCCTCGATGGCCAGAAGCCCCCAGGCAGCACTAGTTGCTGTGGCTACCTGGCCCTTGCAGGTTATGCCAGAAATGCTCCTGCACAGCATCACTGTGAGCAGTGTGAGATGGTTGGTGAACCATCCAGATGTGAACAGGGTGGGTGGCTGCTCTGCTGATGCTTTTTTGGGAGCCTTGCTATTCTTCTAGCCAAGCAGTGGGACAGGAAGGAGCTTTCATCTCTAACAGCCCTCCTGAGGTGCAGCTGAAGCCCAGGTCTCCTTTCCTTCCCTCCCTGCTTTCTTCTTCCTAACTGAAGTTTTTTCCTGATGCCTTCTCTGCTTTGATGCTTCACTTTGATTTTCACTTTGGACCCCTCGTCCTCCTCCATTCCTTCTTCAGCAGAACAAAATGGTAGAACCCACCTCAGCAGGAGATGCTGGTGGTTGATCCAGGACAGTGTGATGGGTGGGAATTAGTAACAGGTCAAAATAGAGAAAAGTAATCACCTCTATCAAAAAAAAAAAAAAAGAAAAAAAAACCCAGAAAACCCAAGCCCCAAACCTAGAAAGGAACAATTATGATACCACACAGCAGCAAAGACAGCAGCTTGTGGGAGAGACCTCCTGACCAAGTCACCTCAAAGCCAAAGAGGCTGAGCAGGGGTTACCAGGGGTGGTGTGGGTGTCCTCAGGCACAACCACTGAGGGAAGGAGCTGAGCAAGGGCCAGAGCAGCTGCACCATGGGGTGAGAACCACTCCTGGGCCCTGGAGCTCTTGCAGTGACTTACTAGGACCAGTTCCTGAAAGATCCTGGAGCATCTGCAGGTCCAAGGATGTGCCATGCTTACAGGGAATAACACTTCAGGCTCTGGAAATGCATACTGGCTGCAAGAGGAGCTCTTCCTCTCTTCCCAGCCATGGGGAGGAAGGAGAGTCAAGGGGAGGGAGGGGACAATTCTTGCTCCAAAGAGAGTAAAATGAGATTATTATTTTTTTTGCCTTGTTCTGCACATAAACCTAACACTTCCTTTGAGGCAGTCCCCTAGGACTTCCCAAACTCTAACTTCATCAAAAAGGAGAATATTTTAAAAAAACTAAGCTGCTCCACCAGAACTGGCCTCCTGAAGCTTATAAACATGAGATTTGAGGGGCAGAAGAGATGGGGAAATGTGTGCCTGATCCTGCAAAGGGTGGTGGGCAGAGAAAGCAAGGAGTGGTGCTGGCAGGGAGATGGGGCAAGCAGGGAAAAAGCTGAGAAAACAGGGGCCATCCTTTGGGGAAGGAGACCTTGACCCTGTAGGCAGTGGGGGCACATCTCTGCAGGCATCATACAAACCCCTCCCTGCTCCTGGTGCCTTTGAGACAGCTCCTGAGGAGGGCACCAGGGCCACAGCAGGAGAGCCAGCAGCTGTGCCTCATCCTGTGCAGCACTGGAAACCTTGGCTGCCCCAAAGCCTTGGGGTTTTGGGGTTTTTGGCTCCTAATCGATCTTCTTTCTAAGCTTTACTCTGGTTACAAACCTGCATGGGTTGTTGCTTTTGTTGCTTTACTATTTTTTTTGCTATTTGCCAGGTTTTTTATTTTCTTGCCTTGTCTGACAGTCCTGTTCCCTCACTGGGGTGTCCCCACTCCCCAGCAGCACATGTGCTCCCCACCACTGGCACTAGCACTCGCTGCTGCCTTGGACACATGTCTCCCACCAACCCGATGATTCTGTGGCATCTCCCGCATTCCTGAGCTGAAATAATCCCCCAAGCTTTGTCAGGTTTCTGCACCAGTGGCCCCACTGCAGTTTAATTAAGGCAAAACCCCTCCTTGCTTTAGAGATTTTCGCTTACCAGTGGATTTCCCTAAGGCCTCATCAACCGGAACGCTCCTCTCTGCCTGCTCCTCCTCTACCAGCAGCGCAGCAATCCCTGGCTGCCCAGGGGGAATGGGCAAAGCCTGGATTTAGGGTTCCTCTGAGGGAATGTGTGGGATCCTCCCATCCTCTGTGTGGGATGTCCTGACACCCAGGCGTGCACCTGGGTGCATCTGCTCATTGAACTGAGACTGGCCTTGGCCTGGGAAATTATATTTTTGGTCTTAACCCTGGCTTTGCTTTAGGCTCAGTGCATTGCAATTTAGCTCCTTTTTTCTGCAAATGCCTTTGTGGCCATTGCACAGGCTGGAATTTGTGTTTATTCTCCAAAAATGCGTGGAGCTGGTGGTGTATCTGCAGCTGGAACAGCAGACAGGATTACCCAATTATCATTTTTTTTTCTCCACTGAGCTCGACAACAAGATTTATGAAAAATTAAGAAAGGGCAATGCTCTTCCCTGCTTAGAGGAAGAATGAGAGCCCAACTGCCATAGGCTTCCAGATGTCGTTTTATATTTTCTATAAAAATTTATAGGGAACCCAGCTGGCCCTAGAGACACAGTGTGAGGAGCAGACAGTGAATTGCCACTTGGCAGAGATGACCATGAAGCACGTGCTGGCAGTGCTGCTGCCTTTCCCAGCTGGGGAGTCATGGCTAAAGCAATCCTGGCACCAGCCGAAGCCTCTGCCCTGTGCCAGGCTGATGGGGCTCGAGTGGGCAGTGGGAGGGCAATGTTTTGAAAGCAAGGTAAGCTCCTCCTGTGGTGGGTGGATGAGGCCCCCAGGCTGCTCCTGCTCTCCATCTTTCCTCGCTCCTCGCTGCTGCTGGACGTGGTATTCCTCTGGCAAGTGCGCTGGAGCGGAGAGGGGAGCAGGATTGGCCCCTTCTCTGACTTTGTTTCACATTTTCAGGAACATGAATTGCCATGGTTACCAAAGCCTGGGCTCCTCATTAGCAACATTTGCTCTCGATGTCAGATTAACGAAGTTGTTCCCTCACAGCCCTGGCGGGAGCTGCAGCTGTTCCAGCGCCGTTCACCAGCGCGGGCCATCGCTTCACCTGCAACCACCACCCGGCTGCGGGACCAGAAACCAGCCCGGGAGCCTGGTGGGAAGAGATCCCAGCCACAGGAACCTGGCACCACTGTGGGAATACAGCAGCACGACCAGGGCACAGGCTGCTCTCCAGCACTTATTCTGCTGCTTTTCCCCAGATCCCAATTATTCCCTGTGTCGTGTGGATGCCTTGCACCCCCCCCCTCCACGAGCTGCAGGAACAGCCCGGCTTTCATTTTCCCTATCGCAGGCTGCCGGCAGAAGTGCCTTTGAAAGCACAAACCGCATCTGCTGCTCGTATCATTACTCGGGGATGGCTACACAGAGCCACGGCCATTGTGCCTTTCTGACCCGCTCTCTCTCTCCAAAGAGGAGCTATTTAAAGCATCCTATTGAACCATATCATGTGTCCACAGAGGAACTTCGAATGCTCCCACTATTGTACAGCTCTTGCTGGTGCCAGTTATGAAAATGCTGTTTGTGCACTCTTGTCAGCAAGGAGGGAGCAACTGCTGGGATCACACAGCCCCTGCCAGGGAGAGGAGAGGACCGATGGACACAACAGAGTGCTGGGGATGTGCTGCTCGGCTGGGCATTCCCAGGATGCTAATGGGGGGAAGAATCATCAGCTCATGGACCTGACCAAATGCCTTCAGTGACATCAGCATGTACATCGTTACCCCGGCGATGTCATGTCATCAAGCTAATCCCCAGCGGCGTGTAATCCCCTGTCACTAGGACAACACCGGCAGAAAGCAAACCTGGACCAATATCTCCTCATTTACCCAGACCTACCTAATCCCAGAGAAGCGAGTTAATAACATGCATCAGCTCAGTATCTGCAGGTTTTTTATTAAACTCTTCGTGGAAGTTTTATATTATTTTGATCCTTGCCAAGTCAAGCTGCCCAGCTTCAGAGCCAGTGAGGATGTGCTCACAGGAGATGTTTCGTGAGCAGACCTCAGGCTAAAACTTATTTCCTCTCACTATCTGATGAACTCTTATTAATAATGAAAACATTTGTTTAAAAAATAAAAAAAAAGTAGGTCAGATCCCAAGCATTTTACAGGTGGAACAGGCTGAGAACAATTGGCTGAATGATGTTACAACAGGTTGTCCGAGCAGCTCCTCTGGTGAGCATCTCCTCCTGGCACCCAGCAACTCCCTGGTGCTCACGGGGCCCTTCCCACTGGTGCCTGGCACGGTGGCCACATAAGCCCTTACCCACATCTTTATCATCCCAGTGTGGATGAACAGGCCTTTCCTTACCCAACTGTGGCTTAATAAGCTTCTCCAGTGAGCGCAGATCTGTAAACAGTGGTATCAGTTATTCTGTCTGACCTGCAGCACAAAATTGTTTTCCTGCTTGTGAAGGAAATCTTCAGAGCAGAGCTGGGGATACACAAAAGCAACTCCATGTAGACCATAAATAAATATATATCGGTGCACGTGCTCTTTTACTTTTCACGCCTGAAAGCTAGAAATAATGTCTGATGCTTAGAAGAAAGGAAATATTTAGTTAGGAGAAAAAGAGAGAGCTGTAAGAAAAAAAGAAAAACACTATATATTTATTTTTTATGGCGTAAGTGAAAAGCCTGTGCTTTCAGCTTTGTTGAATTATTTTATGCTGTATCTCTGGTAGAAATTGAAAAAAGACCTTCTCATATCCAGCCCCTCAATTATTGCACCTCACTTTTCCAAGTGCCAAAATGACATCTGAAGAACTGGCAGGAAGATTTGCCTCCGCGCTCTCCCTTGCACGCAGGAAGGCAGCTCCGCCACGCTCAAAGGTGTTGGGAGATTTTGCAGCTTAGGTCAAAGGATGTTAATAAAGCACTTGAGCCTCCATATGGTATTTTGGCACTAAAATGTCAGCTGCTTTTCAGACACTGTACTTTAATAATTTCAGACAGGCCCCTTTTAAATGGTTTGTTTAGTTTGCTTAGAGAATAATATTTGTTATTTGGTTTTTAGAATGACTAATAAATGAACTGTCTTTGCTCAGGGAGAATAATGCCACTTAAGCAAAACCTGGTACTGCAGTTCAGAGCTATTTAATAAGAAATACCTGTCAGTGTCAGAATATATTTAGTGTGCATTAGCTTTGAAGAATTGCAGAATAGGTTTTCCCCTCGCTAAGTTTACTTTATGTAAAATGTAACACATGAACTGTGAATATGTGGACAGCAAACAGACTGTATCAATGAATTCAGCCTCCCCCGGAAAATGCTGACAGCGGCAAGAGAAACACCTCCTCACAGACACAACTGACACCATCAAAAGCAGAACGTGTGACAGCTGCCAAGGAGCCGCAGCCTCCCGCCTCCCTCCCCTTGTTTAAAAAACAAAATCAAATCCAAAATAACACGCTGTAGTCTATTTATCCTCTTGTTTAATCCGCTGGGAAAGCATCAGCATAATTAAATGCTTTTAACCTTTCGGTTTTAACTTGCGATCAGATAGAGGAGCAAAAGAGAAGCCGTAAGGAGCAGCAGCTCGGCACTGCCGGCACTGCAGCACCCCAGCCCAGCCACGGGGCATCCCCATCCCCAGTGCCACCAAAGCACCGCCCACCTGTGCTAGACCCACACAGGAAGGGGCATTGTGACTTCCCAGCAGTTCTCCATCCCAGATCCGGGGCTGCAAACAGAGAATTTGCTCGACCAAGCCACAGCCACCCCGTGTCTATTATTCATGCGTCTCAGGCACTTCCTTTCACAACCCAGGTACCGTCTCAGATGCTCCAGCCATCTGGGGCAGCTACTTGGGAGGCTGGCAGTGGGTTGCATGAGGAAGCAAGTTATTTACTTAGAAACTGTCTCTGTGGCATCTTGACCATCTGGAAAGAATATGGAAATGAGACTTTTAGCGAGATGGAGCTTCTCAGTTGATAAATGAACCAAGCATCTCCAAAACTAGGTAGAGCTGATAAAAGTGAGCATTTCTGAGCACGTCCCAGCTCGCACACACATTTATAGGTGTGAGCATTTGCAATTTCCCATCTCACCTACACATCAGGGGACCTAAGTCACTCTCCTGCAAACTGGCTGAGTTCCTGGGCAAACAAAGCCTGACTTTCAGCTGAAGAATTTTCGTGCAAAGCAAGGAAGGGGCAGGCAGGGCTGGGTTACACAGCTTTGCCCCCAAAGCTCTGCTTGCATCACCAAACCTGCCCCAAGGGGACAAAGCCCAGTCCTGCAGGGAGAGCAGGGCTGTGAGTGTCCTGCCAGGGTGGCTGGCCAGCAGGAGCTCCTCGCCCCATCGCAGGGAAGCTGAGGTGCAAGTGTGCACTCCAACTTGGTCCTTACTCACTCCCCAAAGCTACAGCAGTGAGCAGGAGCCTGGTGCAGTGGGGGAATAACGCTCTTAGCCTGTCACACACACAGGAACCTCTCGGCTCTTATGCCAGCCTCTTACTAATCAAAATATCATGCTAGGCTGGAGTGGATCTGGCTTCTTTGAACGTGAGTCACATCATTTGCTGATTGCCAGGAGAGTTCCCAGGAACTGGGGGCAGCAGGACAGAAATTGCAGCTGTCCTCAGAGCACTGTAATTTGTGCTGGAGCTGGATGGCTCTCCCAACCACCCCGAGACAGGGCAATTAAGGCTGGCTTCGAGCCAGATGCAGGTCGCTGGGATCAGAGCACGGAGCCCCAAATTAAGCACTATGAGAACGGAGCCAGGAGACTGTACAGAAGAAGTTAGTGAAGTAGTGAAGTCCCTGGAACAGCCATCGTGCCTTTCAAATGCTAATCCCATCCAAAGGAAAGTCTTTTGTTCTGCAGCTTCAGAGTGCTGACTTCTAATCACCGAGCAGAGAAAACACACTCAGGAATATCAGCATGGAGAAAAGGGTTTGGGGGTGGCTCAGAGCAGGTCACTGGTACAGGGAAACACATTCCCACCAGCTGAGGCAATCCAAGGGCACACATATTCAATAAAGCCCTGCTCTGTGCCCACCAAGGGTCAGAGTTTATTCGAGTGCCCCTGTCATGCTGCATAAAATTACCTCCTGCTAATGCATCCCTAACACTTTCAAAATGCAGTCTAAACTTTCCAAAAGCAGTTGAGGCATCTGGTACATGTTGTCCTTTCAATACCATGTACAAAATGTGATGTACAACAGCAGGCAGCTCCTCCATTGTCCACTTCCCAAAATGGACAAAGTTGGATGGATACCCGCAATCCGATTATCAACTGAAGTTAAGAGATGTGAAACACCAACAGGACTCTAGAGAAAGGAACAAGTCTGTGATAATCTCCAGTGGGGGTGAGGGTGTTGCTAAATTCCCAAACAATTTTTAGTTTCCCAAAGCTTCCTTTCATCTTATGGGATCAGCCAGGGGTCCTTCTGCCCTAGGATGGCATCTTTGTCCCATCACCTGCAGGTTTTTACATGGGAGCTATGGCTGTGGTGGAGTTGGAGGTTGTATCTGGCTGCACCTATGTGAACCTGTTCTACATCAGCATCGGGCAGGTGGATGCCACTGGTCCCTGGAGCCTGAGGAGGTGAGACCTACCACAATTTCAGGAGCACCTGGAGGGAGCTGGAGCTGCCTTGGCAGAGCACTGAGCAGGGAACAATATTCCAGGGTGACACATACTTAACTCTACCGGGCAGAGGACTCTGTTGGAGAAGCCCCGCTGTGCCCAAGCCCTGATGATGGTCAGCAGACAAGCAAATTCCTCAATTAAGGCTCAGTGTCCTCTGAAGGTCTCCTTCATACAGTAACTCTGGTGTGATGAAGGCCAGTGGCAGAGCAGCAGCTGAGCATCTGTCCCCTGAGCCTGCAGCTACAGCCATCCATTGACATTTTAAACACTTTTCTCTAAAGAATTTTTTTTTGCCTCAACACAAAGGAATGCATTGAGCTTAGGTGTGCCCGTATGGCTTGAGGAAACCCATGGGACCTCAGACTGGGATTTACTGGCCATAATACTTTGTAAACATGTACATATTTTAAAATCTGTTATTCCATTTTGTTAATTGACTGAAAAAAGTGGTGCATTAAAGCAAACTAAGATCTGAGCAATGTCAGATGACCTTAGATACAGTGCCAGCAGGGCTTGAAGCTAGACTTGGTGGAGGCTCAGCCTTTTGGCTACTGAGCTGAAGGCTCTCCAGGTGGACTCATCCTCAATCTGTCCAATGCAGCAGCTAAACAACATGGGGAAACAAAAGCCTCTTCAGCGGGAAATATCCCAAGGGGCTCAATCCTGGGTCCTTTGCTGTGTTCCTTTATGAGCAGTGATTTGGGCAGTGGGAGATTTTGCCATTGCTGGTGTTTCCCAAAGTCATGAGGCCCCCGACCAGTGATGGGCTCCAGCTCCCTCTACACCCACAAGTGCCCTGAATTGTTTCAGGAGCCGGAAAGGTCTGAGAAGAGACCCTCTCCCCTTTCATCCCAGGATCACAGGCAGCAGTGCTCACTTTCTGAGGAGCAAGGGTCCTTTTTAAAAGCACTCCTTAGGTTTAACTCCCATGACATTCATAACCTCTTTAAAGGCAGGAATTAACCTGCATTTCTAGAAAGAGTCTCTGAAGCTTTTAAGCAGTGTTTCAGAGGCAGAAATGATCTTCAGAATCTTCTGACTTCCAGTTTTGAGAGAAACCCTTTTTTTTCTTTGAAATTAGTCCAATTAGAAGATCACAAAATTAATTAAAACACAAAATGAAATGCAACATTTTGCATCAGGTCAAATTAAACATTTTCTCAAGTTATAAAATGAAATCAGAGCTGGTTTTCACTTTGATTAAAGAAACCTCCCTCTCCCTCCCCAAGTTCTGGAAAAACATCAATCCAAGGAAAATCCTCCTCTCCCAAACCTGCCCATTCCAGCAAGCAGAGGGGTACAGCTCTCCCTGCCCTGAAATATCAGCGACCAGAGATTCCACTTCACACTCAACCCTCGGCTCTCACCACAGGCACTTTGGCTGGATGATATTTTAAGTGCTCCTGCTTGGTGGCAGCAGCTCGTTTAAAATTAGCAGCACCCCTAATTGGGAAGGGGGAGCTCTGCCTGGCAGAAATGGCACCGCTGGCCCCCGGCACAGTGGGGGCAGCCCAGTGCCACTCTCAATAGCCATCACTGTCAGAGGTGGGTTCCTGGCCAGGGCTAAACTGTCCTCCCGTTTAAATATAGCAAATCCCAAAATGTCAGGAGTTTTGTAGGCGGCCGCAGAGCAGTGGCAGGGGGGAGGCAGGGCTCAGTGCTGGGTGCTGGCTCAGAACCTGTCCCTGCCATGGGCTGGGTCACTCCCATGTGCTGTGCAACACCTGAGCTTTAATTGCCTCTGCTGTGGCCCTGTCCTGCTCCCAGTGGAGCTGCTGACACAGCCCACTGTAGCTCTTGGCACCAGAAAACACATTCTTCTCCAAGACCAAAAATATCAGTTCACTCTAAACATCAAGAAAGCGGCTTGTGATTAAGCAGTTGGGGTTTTACAGCATCCTGAGGAGGTAAAGTGCTATTTAAGTGATAGCTATTTTTACTGTGGTTATTTATTATGTGGGGCTGGTCAGTGCTGGGGTCCGGCCCCCTCTGCATAGCAGGTGTTCCCAGCACAAAATGCTGGTGTAAGGTGGGCCAGCCCCAGGCAAGCACCACAACAGCAGGTGGCCATGGTCCTCCTGCTCCTTCAGCAGGCTCCCAAAAGCAGGAATCACAGGTGAAAGACCCTTTTGGCCCTAAGGAGGGTGGTTAATGCCAGACCCTCGGAGGCATTCATGTTGCTAAACCCACGGGGGAACCATGGCTACTTCCCCAGAGCCAAGCACTGTAATGTGGCTGCAATGGGTGCTGGGTTTGGTTGGGCTTGATGAATTTGGAGGTCTTTTCCAGCCTGAATTCTATGAATCTATGGTTCTATCCCTACAGAGTGGGGTGAGGCACAAGCAGGCATTTCTTTCAAGAGAAATGCTTCATTTTTTTTCCCCCCACCCTGTGATCTGGACAAGCCAGCCTGTTCTGCTTGTCCCATGGGGATGACAGCAGGACTACAATCTCCAGCTCAGGCTCTCAGCAGCTGCAGAAGGTTTGGGTTTTACAGCTCCCTGATGGCTCCCCTGCTCAGCTACCAGACATGAGGTCCCTGGGCAGACTGATGGACACATCCCAGCAGGAGGGCAGCCAAACGGGCTCTGTGTGGAGGGACTGAGGAGCCAGGGCATGCATCACTGTCCCTGCAGCCATGGCACTTGTGGCACTTGTTTATTTGTGCCCTAACATTGCACAGTATCACTTGTGCGTTGCTGCAGCCCTTGGGGTCATTAGGCCTGGAGGAGCTGAGACTCCCCTGCACCAGGCATGGTGCCACTGCAAATCCCACACAGGCATGGATGCTCCGGCATCATGGCAGAGACCTGTCCCTCACTGTGGCCATTCAACCTCCTCCCCAAATGGGATGCTGTGCTGCAAAGGCCCAAGGATGAGCTAAGCCAAAGCAAACCCCCAAGCACCTTCCATGGGGTTAAGCACACCCACTCTCCCCTCTGCCTTTCCAACCTCCTCCTGCAAAAGGCAAACAAAGAGGCTCTCCTATGAGTACCTTGGCCTGCCATAATGGCATTAGGGGAAGGGCGGAAAGAGATCCTAACTCTCAGCTCACATTTAAGCATACAAAAACAAACAACCAAAAAAAGGGAAAAGTTAAAGCCATCTGAAAGTGCCTCCCTCTCTCCCAGAAGAGTGATAAAGGCTTTTTGGCAGAGTGAGGTGATGTTTATTTTGGTTTGTGTTGTGTTGCTGCTCTGACCCCCTCAGCTGTTAGCTGGCAAACCTGACAGGCTGATTGTTTTTACTGGACTGCGCCGGAGTTTTTCGCTTTGCGAAAGTGATCTGGGAGCAGTTTGCACTGATTGCACAGAGGGCTCTGCCCAGGGCCCACTGCCATGTCCTGCGCCGTGCCCCGTGTCCCAGCCGGGACTGAGCTGGGCCCAGCCCACAGCTGGTTTAAATCATCACTTTCTTCCCATTTCACTGCACAAGGCAGTGCTTGAAGATTTTCCTTTCTATTCTGCTGAAATGTGACTCTAATTAGATGATAACAAGGCTCTGACATTTTCTAATCGTAATCCTATCCGTGCGAGGGGACATTATTAAAACGATTAAAATTATTGATAAAGGGGAGGAAGGGTGCTCAGTCAGAGAATTTGGTATTTGGCCTGCAGCACAGAGGGGTGCACAGGTCTGGGTGTGTCCCCTGGGATAAAGGCACCACTGTCCCCAAGGACATGCCACTCTCTGAAGACTTGTTTGAGTAACACAACACTGCCCACCAAGGTGGAGCTTCCCATCATGACTAGGACTTAAAGGAAAGGTGGCTTTGGAAACAAAAGGTGGCTTTCATGTAGAGCTAAGGAAGCACAGCTTCACCAGACCTGAAGTTACCAAGGAGGTGTCTGGACCCAGTGTTTTCCACACCTGTATGTGGTCATGTGGAAGACACAGTGCAAACATCAGCATTGCACTTGTGGCTTTTAGTCCCTATTTTGGCAAGGTTTTTGCTTCATGGGATTGGCATGAGGGATGAGCAATTGTGCTCTCATTTGCTCAGGTGAAATCAAAGGGCACCATGTCCCTGTCCACAAGGTGAGCACTATTTTCTAAAGCTGAGCACCTCTCCCACAGGCAAGAGTCAGAATCAGAGATGGAAAAGTCTTGACGGCTGAGGTTTCCACAAAGTGATGGTGAACAGGGCGAGATTTTACTACCTTTGCACCCCTCAAGGCAATGCATCAAGCATCTTCTCTCTGACCTGGGGGACAGGCATGTCCTACACCCCCTGTCCCACATCAGCCATGGGTCCTACACACAGTGCCCTGTGAGGGGCATGCCAGCTATCCTGAGGGAGCCTGCTGTGCCATACAAGGAATGTGGATCTCAGCTGGAGCCTGCTGAGCAGTCCACAAGCACAGGGCCAGGCCCTCCAACACCACTCTTGGTGGTCCCTGACTCTGCATTGCTCCTGCAGGATCCCATTGATTTGTCAATCAAACATCCTTCTCTGCGGGGCTCTGCGCCCAGTTCTACGTCATCCCTGCCTGGCATGGAGGCAGGCAGCTCTGAGCCAGTTTTTTGCTCTGGAAACCTCGGGAATCTCCCTCAGTGTTTCCCAGAATAGCCCCAAGGCTCCTCTAATTTCCTGCAGCTGCTGCGTGGCAGCGAGCCGGTGGCTCCACCCGGAGCATCCCCCTCGGTGGTGGCAGGAATGTCGGTGGCACAGCTCGGGGATTCCTCATCCCTGGGGAAGTCCCTACACCTGCAGAGAACAAGGCTCATTTTTTATCACCAAAAGAAACATCAGCAACCCAAAGGGGACAGGGACACGCAGGCAGCTCAGCCTGTGCACTGACACTGTGGACGTTTCCGAGCTCTGACACCAGCCCTCCTCACTGCTGAGGGCAGGGGAGACACAGCACTACCCGCCCAAATTAGCCCACACGTTCTCGAGGATAAAACAGAGCACGAATTTTTCCAGCAGCATCTGTAGCCCTGCTCAACATGGTGATCTCCAGCTGAGGGGGAATATTGCCCAGAGAGCAGGAGCCAGAGGCAGAGCGGGTCAGAACAGTCAGAACATGCCAAAGCTTGAGGAGTTTCAGAAGCCTCCCCCAGCACTGGTTTGCATGCAGGGTCAAACCCCCAATCCACAGAGGACCGAAGACCCCAGCACTTCTCAAAGAGAAAAGCCCTCTGGAGCCAGCAAACCATTTGCAGAGAACAATTTATTAATCCAATTTACATCTTATTTCTCTTCACAAGCAGATCATAGTCTTCATGAAATTGCCCATTGCTAGAAATTATGCAGCAAATATTTTAGGATATGAATCTCCAGCAATTTGCCTGCTGCCAGTGCTATTTCCCCATCCAGGGTTGGAAATCTGAGCTGTGTTGATGGGACATGCAGCTCCCATAGCACTGTGCATTCCCCACAACAGAGGCGTGGTGCTCTCCCAGCCGGGCACAAACAGGCAGCACTTCCTTAGCTTATAAATAAAAAGCTACAACAGAATCAACCTTACAGTGCAAATATTCATGATTCTGAATTTGAAAATCACTTCCTATGAATAAGCCTGCATCGTTTGCATTAAAATATGCTGCTTCAGCACCATTCCTGACAGTGTACATGTTTGCTAGAACAGCCACATATAGCAAACCTGAAAAGGTCAGGAAGGGAAAGGGAACAAATTTATTGAGGAATTGAAACATATGTTTGGTGCTGGTTTAAAAAAAAATCTGCTCCAAGTACATAGATGGTGTCTATGTCAGGGAAAGTGCACCATGCAGACCTTGCTACACAGGGACAGAGGTCTCAGCTAATTGAAAAAATGATTAATTTTTACACCTATGAACTTTGGTATTTGGAAGATTTTAATTTCTCTTTAAAACACTGAAGATTCCTTTGAAAAAGATTTAGAATTCATATTAAAAACCCACAAAGGAGTTTTTAAGACTCTACCTTCTTATTTTAATAAAATGTAGTTTAGATTTTTTTTTTCTTGGAAATATCTTCATTAAATAGAAGAAGAACTAAAGGGCATGGTAATATAATTCACAGATGATACTAAATTAGGATATATTGTACACGGCAGTGCGGACTGAGAAATAATACAAAGGGCCCCAGAGAGACTGGAAACCTGGGTAGAAAATAAATGAGATTCAATTTGGAAAAATGCTGTCGATGCCTCTGGGGAAAATAATTTGAAACACGCAGAAACCTGGGAAGCACGAACGGCTAACATGGAGTTTAAAACAATAACAGAGAGAAAATTTTCTGCAAAGCACTACGGACCCCCTCGAACGCCCGCTGGTGTCAGCAAAGAGGTTCCTGCTCCCTGCCGGGATGCCCTGGGGACGGTCACTGCTGATGGCAGAGGCACAGGCAGCCACAGGAAGAGGCTCATCAGCACAGCCCCGGGCAGCGCTGAGGTGACAAATCCACACGGAGGTGACCAGGGACAGGATCAGGGCAGGGGAATTCAGGTGTCTGGGGGGAACGACTAGGGCTGGGAGCTGGGATCAACCCCTGACAGGCTGGTGTGGAGGGACAGAAGGGTGAGGATGCTCTTTGGGACCCTGATAAAGGTGTGGGGGAGTGGGACAAGAGACACAAGCTAAATTTCGAACCACTGCCTCAGAGGATCTCCCAGCAGTAAAGACCAAAGGCACAAAGAGGTTTTGAGTGCACAAATCTCTGTAGACACGTGTTCCTGCATGCAATCCTCTCCTGGGCAGGAGATGGGCTGGGACCCAGGTGGTCCCTTCCCACCTCAAGTGTTTCCTTCTCCTCTCTTTCATTCAAACTGGTATGTGTTTATCAGAGCTGGATAAAAGGAAGAATAAGGAGCACAGAGCACGTGCAATCATGGATCACATGGATCCATCATGGGATGGATCATGACCTTGCTCAAACCCCCTTTGTCCCCCCTGCCCCATGAAACACGTGCTTCCCCCTCTCTTGGGACCACAGTTTCAAGAAAATGGAGTGGGGAGGATGAGGCTCCTCAGCTGCTCTTGGCCCTGCTCCAAGGGCTGTGAGAAAGGGGCCTGACCCTGCAACATGTCCAGGGCACAGGGGCAGCTCCATCACAGCCCTAGGTACAGCCTGGCTGTGCCAGGGCTGCACCCACAGCCCCAACCCTTTCATTCACACAGAAAGGCACCAGGTCAGTCTACTGCAGGATAACAACTATTTATTTTTTTTATTATTATTTTCTTTTCAAAGGGCTGGGCATTATTTCTCCAGGGCATTTAGAGCTCTGCTCACCTGTCTTCTGTATTTCAAGAAAACATCTAAGCCTATATATTCCAGATGATAAACTCCACCTAGCAATTTTCTCCTTTTCATTAAAATTATTTACACCAGAAGAACTTAAAACAAAAATCGATTTCAGGAGAAACAAGGAGGGACAGACCAAGGACTCTGGCTTTACACTGCTTTTTTAGCTTCTGAAAGGCACACACTTCACTTATGAACTTGAGCATCACATATATATTTTAAAAGGTAACACAGTAGCAACACTTGTTACTGTATCCATCATTTTTTCTTGACCTTACAAAAAACAGAGCTCATCAAGTAACAGCATTTCTGACATTTTGAAGTTGTTTTCTTTCACCTTTGGGATAGAAATAAAACCTTTAAGCATTCTGTTGAATGAGCTTTCAGAAGTATGGCTTTGGAGACACCTAACCAAAAATCAATGTTTTTGTTTAGATAAGGTTGAAAGTATCCAAAACTTCCTATCAAGTCTAAAAAAATTCTGATTTTAATTCTGATTCTAAGAAAACTTATAATCTCCTAAGATCATGTAAAATTAAACGCAATTTTTCTTTTCCTCCAGATGAAAACTAGCATAGGAGTGGGGCTGAGGATGGTTTTGATGATCCTCCCCAGAGACATCATCTCAAATCAGAGGGAAGTTGTTTACTTTTCTCCAGGACTATTGATTTTTAAAGACATCTCCGAAACAGTTTGTATCTGCCTCTCATGAGAGGGGTACTTAGGAATGAGAGGTGTGGATATACAATTGGCTCTTGAATTCCCTGGGAAACAGGGAGGAGGTTTGAAGAGGCATTTTCCTGCACACCAGGACTGCCACAACACATCCTCTTTCCAGTCAGCACTGAGCTTGAGCCAGCAAATATTTAAATCTTTTGAGGGCAAGAGAGAAATGAGGAGGCCTCTGGACCCCAGCCTTGTATAGCACAGCCTTGACTGTCTGCTCTCACATCAGCCACAACCAGGTATTTCAGAAAGGCCAACATCAGGTGATGGATGTGGGATTTTTAGCAGGTTAAGAACTCAGAAAGGAGCATCCCTGCTTTCAGAAGACAGGGAACCCTTTGGTTACCCTTTGATTACTTCAGTACATTGGGTCCCACATTAGAGCACCATGTCAGTCTTTAGACTGGAACAAAGGATGGGTTTTTTTACTACAGTGCAAATATCTGCACATTTTGTGACACAGAAAGCTCATCTCCTCATGCCACCAGTTTCCAGCCCAGCTACCAAGTGTAGGGCAAGGTGCTCTTCACCCAGACCAGCTCAGATGGAACTGGGAAAACAGGGAATCAGTCTCCCCATCCTTGCTCACCTGGCAAATCTGAACCCACAATGGAAGTGTGAGAGCTAGAAATTCTAGAATTTCGGGGGGAAAAAGCCACACAAACCATTCCAAAAAGCTGTAGGTACTAAACCAGTAAATGTAAGACCTTGCTCTCTCATAAATGGCTTCTGGAAATGCTTTTCAGGGCTGCAGAGGCCCTGGATGATGAAAGGCATCGTCCTGTTGTGACCAGAATCTGTCACATTCATTATCTTGTACTCAATCACTGCAAAATGCAAAACATAGTTTGACAAGTTTAATTTCTGTATATAACCAGTTTTAGAAGTATATTGTTTATTTTAATTGCATACCATTCTTCATTCAAGTGCAGTCCAACAAAATTCAAGCTAAAAACCATCTCAAGGTTATGTTCACTTTTAAAAAAGTGAAAAAGCTGAGGTTTTGAATACAAAAATTGAACTATGTAATTGTTTAAATGAGCATTCCTTTACCATATCATCCTCCCTAGTAAGAAGTAATGCCATTTTTAATGCAAGCAGCTATATTTGGTTACAAATCATGTTTTAGCAATTATACTACACAGCAAGAATGAACAACTCTGTAGTCTTTAATAAAATACACGAGAAACAGGATCTTCAATTTACATTTATTTTTATCTTGCTTATTCATTGAAAGTCTAGCTCAAAAACTACTTTGTCTTTCATGAGAGCAAAACGAGGATGTTCTTGAGCCCAGTGTGGGACTCGCCTGTCCTGACCGGCTCAGGACGGAGCCGCTTCTGCAGGTCTTCGTGGCACCTCCACGGTTTGCAAAGGGAAAGGGACGTCAGTACTGCAGGCTGGGAAACACTGTTGGAATTCAGGGCTGGGAAGTGGCAGGACCCCCTCCCTCGAGGGGCAGCACCCTGCTCTCAGCTGCATCAGTTGCCTCCAGGGGGTTTGGTCGTTCTCAGCCTCGCAGGTTCCCGTGATTTCACACAGCCGGGACCTGACGCCTACAGAGGTGAGAGCTGCACCTCACAGAGATCGTGCCACCTTGCCTTCCTGATGTGCCTCATGGACAAACCAAGTACTCCTGCTACTAAAATGAGCCTGTAAAAGCAAAATTCATCTCATTTTAAAGCCTACAAAAGGCAGCAATTAATTCCCATTGGCAACAGACAGGATTCTTAAATCTACTATGTTTCAGCCCTTAATTAAGACTTGGGGTAAGGAAAGGAGGAAGACAAGGAAGGGAATAAGAATGTAAAATAAAATAACAGGGCTACATGGAAAAGAGATGAACAAATCTCCCTCAAAACCCCCAAGTGATGAGTAGCAGCTCATTATCCTCCAGAACACCTCGCTCTCCTGCTGCCCCCATGGTTGGTCTGATGTCAGAAAGGATTCTCACATCAGCACAATTTACTCCCACTCTAGGACAGGCAAGGCTTCACCATCCCTGCTCCAGCAAGTACATTGACATTTTTTTATTCAAGGTGATCATCCAGGTCAATAACTTGAGGAGAATGATGACTTTGGTGGACTTGGAACCACAGAACTGGATACCAAGAGCCAGGGCAGTACCTTCAGAGTGTTCCCAACAGGCTCACTCAAGTTTTCCAAGACAAAGCCTTCTCTGAACCCAGAACTTCAACAATTGGGATGAGGATGCTGCAGGTCACTCAACCCAAGAAATCCCATCAGCAAAGGAGAATAAAAGAACACAAGAGTGAAGCCATGGCAGTGCAGTTCACTTTCGGTCCATCACGGAGATTAGCATAATTAATGAAGTATTTAGAGGCTTTTAGACTGGGAAGCAATGCCACCTAGTGAACAGGACGGTGTGTGACAGACAGGGGACACCTCTCTGGAGGTTGGTCTCTGGGTGAGGTGTCGATGCAGCAAGTCCCACTGCTGCCGTGGGGTGAGCAGGGCACTGGATACAGCATCTGTGCAAGGACCATCCAGGAATCCCAACATCTGCCCCCGACTCACCAGCTACACAAACACAAGTTCAAAGACATTTTACCAATGAATAATTTAAAGAAAAATGCATTTTCAGTAGGCCATGAATTTAAATTTTCCTTCAACAAGACCTTTCAAAGCTGGAAAATACACAGCTCAAAAATGACAGATGGCTTTAAAATTAGAGATCAGATTATATGGGAATTTATAAAGGTATTGCAGAGAAAAGTGAGCACTGAATGTTACTAAATTTAGGATAAAGCCTGAGCAGACACCAGCAATTAAATAAAAATTCAAGAAAATGCAAGGCCCAGAGGCTGTCACAGTGTTTGGCAGTAGTTGACAGCCACAGCACAGACCCAACTCACTAACAGAGAGCACCCAGTTCCCATTCCTGCACTGAACCATTTTCCATTAAAAGATCCAAATTGTGAGCAATTCAGACTCTTCACACAAGATATTTGATGCAGCCTTTTTTTTTCAGGTTTGGGTAGGATTTTTTTCTCCCCCTAAACGAATTCCTGGTTTTGTTTAGTTATTTGCAAAACCATGTCAAGTTATAAGCACATGACCACAAATCAGACAGGAGTTGCTACTGATGTGGTTTCTCCCCCCTCCCAACATTTGTCATGGTAATACAGAGTTATAAAAATAACAGTCATGATCTATGGTAGGGCAGCACTTTGATCAGACTAAAGACCTGTGGTATGCAAGGCTTCTCTACCAAAAAATGCTTCAGCCAATTTGTAAAATTGATGGGACTCTGGAGTAATCGCACTGGAGCCAAACACTTACATGTTTGATACAGAGGGATTTTCAGTGGATTTGATGGTGGGTGGAAGGTGGTGGTGGAGGGGTTGGTTTAACACACACATTCTTTCTGCAAGTGCAGCACAGACGTTGCTGAGGAACGTGTGAGGAGACAACCACTGACGTGGCAGTGACACGCAACCAGGAGACACCATGGCTTGGTCAACCCATGAGCTGGGAGCTGGAGCACAGCAGCACACCCTGTTCTGGTGGTCCTTGCGTGACATCTGGTGGCCAAAGAGTACCCTGGGAAGATCCATCTGACTCAGGCTGCACCCAGGGAACCCCCACAGCCCCAGGAAAGGCCATGAGCTACTGCTCTGCTAAGAACTGCACCAGGACTTAAATGCTCTGTTTCTGATATTCGTTCGGGTAAAATGATCAAAGGGTGAATTTGGGAGCTGGACCTTTATGCTCCCTGCTTTCTAAATAGCATTGATCCCCTCAAAATACTTCCCAGCCCCTTCTAAAGACTAGGACATTCCATCTGGGGACAATCAATTGCTTACAGGAATATTAAGTGGCCATTAATTCAAGACATTACATTTCATTACTTAAGAATATTTTAGCTATATTCATGTTCTTAAAGGAAAAGAACCCATTCACCTGAAGAGCCATTCACCAGAGGACAAAACCCAAAACTCTGTCAAAAATTCTGCGCTGAACTCTTTTCTGCCCATTAATAGTGAAACAGAAGCATTTCAGTATGGAAAACTGAGAGCAGATCTCCTAAGCCAAGTTTCCTGAATGAAACAGGAATATACCAATTGAAGAATCACCCCAAACTCTCTGTACTTCAGACTTCTTTAAAAAAAGACCCCAAAGAACACCAACTCCCAGCAAACCCAAAACCCCAAAGAAGCCAGACCTGAAAGGTGAGCTGGAATCTATTGGATTTGTGAGCACCTTCCCTTGGAGCAGCGCCGTGTTTGCCTGGAGCAGCAATGCCTGCCAGCTCTTCAATGGGCTGGAGCTGCCAAGAGATGCTGAGGATAAACTGTCAAGCCCCAACTGCCCTAAACAAATGTGATGCTCAGCTGAACACTGCAGAGGGAATTTCTTCCTTTGCTGCAGTTGCTGCCTGCATTAAGTTGATGTAAAATGCACGGGCTTGAAGCAAGACAGAATGTCCCTTTGTGCAGAGCAGTGATCCCTGCAGAAGGCATCTCTTCCCTCCATTTCTCTCCCACTCAGCTCAAAGGTTTCCATAAACAAGATGGCTCCTTGTCTGCATCAAGTTCTATACGTACCATAAACATGACCTGACCCACATTATCCAGTTAAATACATCTTTTTTAAAGCTCAGTTTCTCCCCTGCCCTTCCTCCCACAAAACATTTATCACAAAGTGGTGCAAACAGATTCCCCAACAGATTTTTGATCCCTCCTCCTCTCAGCCACTTCCTAAAGTTGCCTGTAAAGAGCCCCAGGTAACCTTAGTGTTTAGGTAAGGTCTGGAACCTTAAAGTGCCAGGTTAGGGGAGATGAGTTACCGGCAATGCTGAAATTAAACCCAAGAATTAAGAACTCATCAGAATTTCAGGCAGGAGCTGGAGCTGCTTCACACATGTTCTGCTTACTTGTGTTGAAAGAAAACAAACCAGTTGATTTCTCAAGATATTTCACTCGGTTTACAACAGTTTTTAGCTCTATAGTTTGTAATATTACATACTCTGAAATGAAATTCAATCCCCAAATCCTTCTAGCTGGTTACTCATAAAACCCATTAAGTTCAGGCATAAGCAAACCAGACTCATCTTTTTCCCTCCCAGTGCCTATTACATATAAATAGTAATTATTGTTCCTGGCAAGGCTCTAGTGTCTCTTATGATTCTGTACTTTAATGATCTGATTTCTCAGTACTTTCCACTGAAGAATATATTTAACAAGCATCCATGTTTCCTCCTCCATGATAGGATTTTTAAATTATGAATGTAATAAAGACAATGATGTTGCCAGTCTCATGATTAATAGCTTAAAGAGTCATTTGCTAAGCCTTCATTCTCACCATTATCACAAATTCACAAGCTGTATAGCTTTGTAACATGTGGCAAAGACAAGATTTAACTCTATAGTTACACGGCTAAATCCACAAGCAATACAAGAAGGGCATTAGTGTAGTTTGATCTAGAAAAGCAATTTAAGTCCTACGTGTTCTGTTGACAGATTTGTGTTTTTTAAATGCCACCTTAGAAGAAAGTGTCTAATGCAAGATTTCCACCCTTATTTATGCAATGGGTGACACCTCCAATCTTGTATGTTGTCAGAACTTAAACCACAGTAAGTTAGATCACTGCGAGACAGAGAGCATCATTAGTGTTCAGCTCAGAGTTATTGAACTAATCAACTGGAGAGGCTTCTCCTAGTAACAGAGATCCCAAAACAAGCTGCTACAAACATTCCCTCAAACATCACATCGGTTGCTTTTAAAATTAAAATGAAACCAAACCGCTGAAAGAAAATAGGGTTTATGGTAAAACTCAATTTTATTACTTCACAGGAACATGGGCTTCATTCAATGCAAGAGCATACCCACAGCAGACAGTCATTGCTCAGTGGAGTTAACTCTGCAGCACTTCCCAAGGCTTAAATTTTCACGTTGAATTGAGTAAATGCTACAGTAGATAACGCCAATCAAAACTCTGAGAAAGTAAAGGTAGGTTAAGCATTACGCTGGAGATTCAACACAAGCCAGCAGCTCTGTGCAAGCCTATCTGACTCGGTGATCAGTGCATGTGAAACATTCAAAATATCACCTTCACACTCAAGAGAGCCAGGTAAGAACAGAACAACTGCATATTAGACAGCACAAAGGTCCAGCCTCCATTCTGCAAGTACCAGCAGCTCAGCCATAGGCATCTCTCCACTCACCTTGCAGAATCAAGGCCACACTCTGCATTTATTGATTTGTATCAGGGGCACAGTCATTTAAAACTATAGATTAAAGCAAACGAAATGGAAACTGATAATTCATTTTCAATTCTGTTTAAGGTTTATTACAACTCAGGTAGCTTAAATTTGTCACGCACAAGGCAGAGGCTTCACCAGTTCTGGGACTATTTGTATAAATCAGCACAGCGAGACAATCTCTTTGGAACAAGTCGTGAAATTTAAGCATCCGCCAAACCAGTTCAGAGTGATTTATGAAAATCTGAAGATCACATTAATGGAATTGCTAACAGCCATAACTACATCCACATAAATGTGCCTCTCATAATAAAAACACTCTACATAGTTCTGAATGTTTTAAGAACTAGTAAAATGACTACAGATTATGAAGTCCATCTCCTTTAAGGCATCAAAGACATTCTCAAGGAGGAGTTAATTAGTCCAGTTTCACAGGATACACCATTACAGAGTTTGAGATTCCGACTGCCTGTGATTAATTTCAACACTACACCAACATACTTTGCTTACATTAGATCTGTTTTCAATTTCCCCTCCTTTTTTTTCAGAGGCCCCTCACTGGTGTGTTCACAGCTGGAGACTCAAGTGCAACTCCTCTGTGCTGCCCCATAACCAACTGGAACACTTGTCAGGAAACCTCTAAATGACAAGAAAGCACATAAGAAGTACTTTCCAACATGCATGTTTCCCCACCCTGCTCCTCAGTTCACAAGGCATCAGATTCAAATGCAAGCCCCCTCCCCTCAAACAATCTGGGACACACATGCACTTGCTTCAAAGCACCCACATCCAATACGCAGTTGACAGAAATCCTGTGCTTTGGCTGATGCTGCTGATAAGAGGATGGTGATTAAAGGCTCCTCATGATCTCTCATACAGAGCAAGATGGACGCCTACCAATCTGTAGTAGGCACCACGCCTTAGGAAACAACTGTCTGTAGTGCAATGTTCCAGCACATGCCCATGCAATGAAAAATATCCATCAACAAGGCAACTTGCACAAAAAAATAAGGGTCTTTTTTTGAGACATTGAGCTTCCCAGACTGGCAGTCTCACAGGACACCTTTCAAGCTTCTTTACCAAATTGCTCATGTTTTGAAAATAAAAGCAATTTGCTCATGCAGCTCTCTTTTTGTTCCACTCTCTTTCTGCCAGGAGTCTTACTTGAAGAAAAAGCCTCACTTGCATGCACCCAAAGTGGCACCACTTCCCCATCTCTTCCTGGCCACTCAATTCTGTGTGTTCCTTTCTACCAGGAGATACATTTAGCAGCAAGTTATACTGAGGAACTGTCCTTGGGGGTAGCTGTGGCCTGGATCAGTTGCGCCACCACGTAAAGACTGGAACCGTTCATGTGACACCAGTGCAGAGAAGATGAAAATGGCAGCACTGGTTTATATGTGTTACCCCAGAGGAGAAACTACATTCCAAGTTTCAATTTTCATGGAAGTCACCCTTCGCTGCTCACAAACACTCACCTCAAGACTGACTCACCTGTCAGTTACACCTCAGGGAAACACAAATAAACATGTGCTGTGGGCTGCTCTTCACCACACAACGGGCAAATGGATCTTGCCTGTCTGAGTCTTAGGTTCTTTCTGATTCATTAAGTTCCTCGTTTAAATTATCTAACCAAGTGCTTAAGGCTTTCCTTATCTTGCTAAATTAAGCCAGTCCTTGCCAGCTGCCAACAAGGGGAAGTGGGAACATGCAAGGATACTGCAGGAACTCCTTCTCCAGCACAGCATAGTGTGCACGTGCTTCCACTTCCTGGCCTGACTGTGCTTGGCACTCCCTCCCTTCTCCCTCCCGTCATCTAGGAGGGATTTGCACCTGGCTTAGCTCAAGTCTGAAATAATTTGCAAGACAGGGAAGTCAAAGTGGTTTTTCTCCATCAGAAGCCAGGGCTATGGAGGGACACAAAGTGAAGCTGTGCAGCAGATGATGTTTAGCAATGAAAATACTTTTCCTCTGGCTCATTCCTGTATCTGGCAGAAAAACACAGCAAAGACATTTGCTGGTGTAGCAGTGCCAGACAACATCTCTTCAAACAGAAGTAGCTCTCTTCAGCAAGGAGCACATCACAGTTTACAGAACAAGGTGAAAGCCCAGCAGATGCACTGCTCTCACTCACTCATCCTTTGCCCAGCACAACCCTGCAAAGTTCAGGGCTGGGCTCGTGGGCTCCCACCCCTCTGGAGCAGAATGACATCACCTTGCAGTGTTTGCACTGCACCCACCAGCAGTGCTGGAGCTCCCAACCAGACCCATCGGTGCTACTGGACACGGACAAAACCAGGGATGTTTGACACAATCAAACAGCAAATGCAGCAGAAATGAATTCATTTACATTTGAACAAAAGCAAAAGCCAATGGGAGGTTAAAGACAATAAGCTTTGAAGACAGCTGAAGGGAGAAATGGTACATTTTCACTGCATATCGTGGATCTGAGAAATGACTCAAAGCCATCTGAGATGTAAACAGTTACAGCCAAGGAGTTTATCTTAATATCTAAGCTGTGGCTCTTCAGGGCCAGCTTTATAATTCTCCTTAATACACACATCATGGAGACTTCTGCAGCATCCAGGAACTTACCATCCATCTGACTGACTGAACACTTCTGTACTTTCTATTATACAGACAAGTGCTGAAGCTTTATTTGTGCAAAGGCTGCTTTTTATCTATAGGGACAGGCTGATAATGACAGCCAGAGAAATGCTAACAGAACAAACTTTATTAGCGACTTGAACTATTTGAAAAAGGGGTCTTCACAAATTAAAACTGTAGATGAGTTTAGCCACCCTAAAATGTGGTATTCACACAGCCACAACAGGGACAATGGAACTATCAAATAGGTTCTAGCTGTTCTTTTTATGGCATTGATTTTTTTTTAATACATTCAAAGCATTATTGCATCAGAAAACATATCATGCATCTTTATTTTTCCAGACAAATTCACCTGTATTTGTCATTTCTAGCTACACCTCAAAGGTGCCCCAAATCTACTGTTTCATGGTTTTAGTTGCATGCTTTGCCTATATGCATGCTGAAATAATAAATATTAAATACAGGAAAGAACATAAGAGAACCGAACTGACATCAGGAATAGTCTATGGCAGCTCTGTTATGTTCTGCCAATTAAAGAACTTTGCAAAAGATTGAGGTAACAACAGTGGCCACACCACTCAGCTGAGAATCGCTCAAAATTCATGGAAGTTTTCAGAAATTCAAGTACACAAACACCAGCTGCAACTTGTCAGAAATGCCAGAGAAATTAGGTTGGCTGCATTTTATTAGTCTATTAGCTGGCGTTCACACAGCTCCTTGTAAATCCTTTTTCTCACTCGGGGCATATCTTCCTGGGAGAACTGAAAAGGCTGGTCTAAGGCGAGGCACTTGCAGTACTGGGGAAAAGGAAAAGGCTTGGTTGAAAAAAAGGACATTTACTACATGAACAATACAGGCCACTGATTTTTAAAAAGGAATACTCTTACCTGGAGCACAAAAACCCCACAGTCACTGTCATTTTTCTGTTGTGGAATGCACTGAAAGGAAAAGAAACAACCAGAGACGTGTCAGATCCTTATCCTTTTACTTATCCTTTTGTTCTCTAACTCCTGCTCAAAGTTCAAAAGGAGATTCTGCACAAGGATCAGTTGTCTCATGCTCAGAGCTAGCTGTTCTGCAGCACCAGAAACTGGAGTTGTAATTACTTGATCTCACACAAACTTTGCAAGGTGACACTCAACACCTTGTTAGAATAACAGCTAATATTTAGAAAAATATATAGTGTAGGACAGAAAATAAATTGCAAGTCTTTCTTTCAAGTTTATTTTCTTTTAGTGACCTACACAGAACGGCTTCTCAATTAGTTTAAATAAATGTTTGTACAGCATTATCTACATTACACAGGACAAAACTCTATCAGCAAAGTCACACAGGCCTAGAGGAAGATTATTCTCAGCATCCATGCTACCAACAGTGGCTTTCCTCCCCCAGCCACACCAAAGGGTTTCAGAGAACATGACAAATGGTTCATTACTAGGCAACAGGACTGAGCAAGGCAGTCTCAAATGATAACTTTCAAAATTCATTATTTCCTCAAACATGCTCAATTTTGATATGCAGAGCTAAAAAGTCCCAATCACTAGTGCTATTATGTCTCTGGCACTTGAAAAGGCAAAGTAATTGTTTTTTCTCAACTCCCAGATCTTCTGCCTCACAGAATGCAGGAGGATGAACCGACTGCACAGGTTGTGCATGAGTGTAGAGAGGAATCATTTCATCATTGTATCAGCATCTAAAAATAAACCTGTGCAAGGAGGGAGCTGTTGGAAGTATGTCTAGTGTGCAATGACCTGTTTTATATCTTTGGAGCCATTATGGGATGGCTACACAAATTACATATTCCCTCATTTACACTACACACAAAGTTATTGCCTTTTATTGTTGCCAGACTTTGTTTACTTGCGACCAAATGCAATGTGCCACAAACAGCCCTGGAGACCAAAGCCCTCTATCCACAGCAAACATAAAATATCAGCAGTAGCAACACCAGCCTGTTCCCTCCCTCACCAAAGCCCATCCATTCAGAACAGCCCTTTCAGGAGAAGGGGGGCAGCTGAGTGTCCAGCCCATTCACTGCTTGACCTTGTGTCAATATGGACACCAGCTGGAGGTTTTGCTGAGCATGCAGTTAATTGTCCAGAGAAAGGCTCAGATCACCAAGTCACTTGCAGAAAGTGCTAAAGTCCTGGTGGGAGCTGAATGAGCACCAGAGCTGGAATTCCCATATGTAACTACCTGCATCTCTCCCAGCAACCTCCATGTGGGCAGCATAAACCCATTTACTACTTGTACAAATATATGAATTTAGAAGCAGCTTCATGAAATCTCCCACAAAGTCAGACCCCAGGGCTCAAAGTGCTGTCATTTACCTTTGTCACAGCAGTCTGCCAACCCTGAAGGAACTCGGGGCGATTCTTCTCTTTTGCTTCAGTCAGCAAATACTTTCGAATGTTCTTTAACGAAAAAAGGGGGAAAAAGGCAACATTATTCACCCACTAAAGAACAGGAGAGAGACACTGACTGCTTAGTTGGTATTCTTTTGACAATGAGGGCAAATTTCAGGTGAGCACTAGGGGCTGAGCTCAAATCTAGAGTAAAGAAATGAACTCTGGTGGGTACTGTGCCTTCTACCATCAAGGCTCATTTTAGTCTGTCAAGGGGATCTCTAACACCCCTCAGCCACACTGTATACTGCTCTACGTCATATCAGACTAGCTGTGGCACCCAGGCACAAGGTCAGAGTGCTCCCAGACATGCAGAGAAAACCAGAGCAGCCTGGCATGTGTTCTTTCCTGGCTTACTGGCTGACACCAAGGCCCTTACATTAAATACAACCGCATTTTCCTGCTGGAGTCTCAATACAAAATGCTCGAGTTCTGCAGCTAATCAACAAAGCTCCAGGGAGAGTTTTAGTGACATACAGGAAAAAAAATAGGCTGACAAAAGCGAAGAGAAGGAAGCAAGATAAATGAGACTATGGTCTTGGGTTAAGCAAATCCTACTTCTCTGTAAACAGGCTGGGTATTTACAGCACAATTTAAACACTGCAGCACACAAATATTCACCTTAGTGTGGGATCACTGATTTTTGGGGTATTGCTCCCCTCCTACTCCTAGAACAGGAAGAAATAAAAGTTTCTCGTGTCTGTGAGACATTCAGGTGCAAATGCCTTGCCTGGAATGGGATGGGACAGACCACGTTCCAAGGCTGCAGAAGAGCCCGTGGGGCTGCCAAGAGGGATGGCTGGTTCATGCTGCACACTGACAAGCTAGAGAGCATGAGATCTCTTGCTCCCAGGACAAACATTAGCTTCATCCTCAGCAAATGCCAGCAGGCATACTATCTTCATTCAGAAGTCCTACCTGGGAACTCTCCTGGGTACAATAATTACTACTCCTCTCTAAGCCAACAACCACACACAGTTAAAAGTAGAGGACTGCTGCATCAAGCAAGCAATTAAGTTGACAAAATTAGCTTTTGTAAGAGGGTCATTACAATTTGCTAAGCCCAGCAAAAAATTTCCTGGCTGCTCTTTATCAAGAAGACTGATAATTTAACTCCAGTGTTCAGGCTGCAGCCCTGAAAGGTTGCTGGGTTATAACCAGAGGCAAACACCCTGTTTCAATGCAGGGCAAGGAAAAAGGCAACACGCTGTTAATAGCAGAGTAACACATAAACCCCACTGGGCAACACTATGGCATCTTCAGTCCTGTGCTCTCACCCAGGCAACCTATCCCCTAAAGGACCACAATTTATCATTTATCCTAAACACAAGTCCCTTAACAGATGAAAGAAATGCCCTCACTCTCCTTGGGGTTCTTCTGCTTCCCCATGGCACTGGGCTTTGAGCTCCTGCTTTTTGTGGGAGTGCCATGTCAGAGTCACCAAAGCTGTGCTGATTACATGGTCAGGCTAATTGGGCAATAGGCAATCTGACCTCAGGTCCCAGCTCTGCAGTGACCCTCGAGCTCTGTGCTTCAGACTCCTCAGCAGGACAGGCTGATTCTCATTTCATACACAGCAAGACAATGACAGACATAACACATTTAAAGTTTATGGCTGGAGAGAAACAAAGGGGGAGTGCTTTGTTTAAGAAAACAGTTCAGACTTTGCAGACACAGCTGTCACTCTTACCTCTACACAAAACTTAAAATGAATGCCTTGGGAATCGTAAAATGAAATAATTCGACTGGGGATGTTCACAGTAATGAGGGACCAGTGGACTTCCAGGTGAATAGGAATTAATAAGAGAGTCTTTTTAAACAAGTCCACCTGGCAAAAAGAACAACATATATTAGAGAGTTCCACAGGCAGAATACAGCAAAGCAAGAGAGTCATTGTATCCAAGTTTCCTCTCTGCCACTCCAAAACCAAAATCTTCTTTTGCCCCCTCCACTCTTTCACCACATTCTTCACAACTTATCAGCAAGCACAAAAATACAGTTACAGTCCAGAAAGTGGCTGAGGAACCTGGTACAGTATCAGAATTAATCACTACTGTATTTGTGACAAAATCCTGCTCATGTTGCACTGAAACATTGTGTTGAAGTGGAATTCATCATCAGGTAATGATGGCAATACAATCAAGCCTCAGTTTAGGTTAGCTACATCTCTCCAGTAATGACACTTGTACAGTGTGAGCACCACTCATTCCTATCAGAGCTGCTTTGTGAGTACGTGACAGATTTTGGGGTTGTTGATGAGAAGCTCAACACAATGCAGCAACGTGCATTCACAGCCCAGAAAGCCAAATGCATGCTGGAATGCACCACAAGCAGCAAGGCCAGCAAGTCAGGGAGGAGATTCTGCCCTTCTGTTGCTCTCACAGGAGACCACACCTGCAGTGCTGTGCCCAGATCTGAGGCCCCCAGTGTAAGAAGGAGGTGGACCTGTTGCAGCAGGTCCAGAGGAAAGCAAAAAGATGATCAGAGGCCCAGGGTACATCTGCTATGAAGACAGACTGAGGGAGCTGGGGCTGTCCAGTCTGGAGAAGAGAAGGCTCTGTAGAGACTTTATAGTACCTTCTAGTACCTAAAGGGCTACAACAAAGCTGGACTTTGAACAAGGCCATGGAATGACAGGACAAGAGGGAATGGCTTTAAACTGACAAGAGGACAGGTTTAGATGAGATGTAAGAAATAAATTCTTCCCTGTGAGGGTGCTGAGACATAGGCAGAGGTTGCCCAGAGAGGTTGTGGCTGTTCCACCCCTGGAAGTGTCCAAGGCCAGGCTGAACAGGGCTTGGAGCAACCTGGGATAGTGGAAAGTGTCCCTGCCCATGGCAGGGGGGCAGAATTGGATGATCTGTAAGGTCCCTTCCAACCCAAACTATTCCATGATTCTACAAAGAAGCTGTAATTACAAACACCCCACAAAACTAGCAAGTTTGCAGTTTGACCCCTTCTGCTCTAACACAGGCTCTGGGACTTGCCAGAGGAAGGCAGAGGAGTGCAGGATGCTTTAGTGAGCAGAGAAAAGGAGGGGAAGAAGGTAGAGCAGATTCATCCTTTCTCAAAGCTAACTTTGTAGCAGATGTACAGTGGTCACAGGCAGGCAAACAAGGGAAAAGGTCCTGAAGTATAGAACAAGTAAATCAGATACAACACCCCTGCTGTCTGTATGGCAGATGAGCCTTTATGCTTTTGGACACCAGCCAAGTCAGGGCCTTTCACGATCTTCCTTCTCCTAGCTCCTCTTGAAAGCAGTGTCTAATTACTGGGGTTTTGGTGGCACAGTCCAGAAAATAAGCAAAAATAGAATACTGAACTAAATGAACTCATCCTGTGGGAAGATTTCTAAGCTTTTTTCCTGGTTTTTTTAAGCACTGTGCAATTTGAACAGTACATAATTGCAACACTACTGGCAAGGGCAAGTCTTTTGTAGGAAAGAAAAGTCTATTTCTTGAGTAACAATGGGAAGTTGAAGAGACAAAAAGGTCTGGGCATTCACAGCAGTTGTCAGCCGAGCCTGGCTCACAACAGTCCTTTGATTGTGACAAGCATCGACCCTGCTCCCACCTGCAGAAACTGCTTCCTGCCCGGCTTACAGCACACTCGCTACACACCCATCCATCATTCCTGGGGAGAGGCAGAGGGATGTCAGCCAGCAGCAAGCTGAGACCACAAAGGAAAACTGGAATAAGATAAATGAACTACATTTTCTGTGATGTCCATCAACAGAACTACAGAAACTCAAGGATCCTCATGTGGCCCCAGTTGTGGGATTACTGCAGGTGTGCAATCCTGCAGCAGAAAAGTAGAAACAGGCAGCCAAAACTGGGCTCTTCAGTTAAGAACTGATGCACAGGAAGAGTGGTGGCAACCCAGATTCACTTCAGAAAGAGAGCAGAGTCAGCTCTGTGTCATGACAGTGGATCAGGAGTGCCAGTGTGATGGGGGATCAGAAGGGATACACCAAACAGGAGCTGTGAAACCACTGCAGCAAGAGCCAGCACAGGATATCCTGTACCACAGGAGAGAACATTTATAAAACATGGTGCAATACTCTGGTGTGTTTGAAGAGCAGAAACAAATTCCCCTTAATTGCACATTGCAGGATGAAGAAGTCTACAGAATCCTTCCCATAGAAACTGCTTAGTTCTCATTCTTGTTTGAGAGACTCCTCAGGAATTTAAGTGTAAATGTCTAAAATTTGTCCTGTCTCATCGGATACCTCTCAGCACCAACAATACAGATCCTGCTTCCAGAATCTCCCTTAATTTGGGGGGTTTTACAAAACTTGGGTTTCTGGAGAAAAAGAATGTTTAAAAAATAATATGTGGGAATATTAAGCACTGATATTCCATCTCTCTTTAAAGAGACTTTTAACAAATTATATGAATAGATTTTATATTTGGATAATGAGTTCATCTCTAGCATTTCACAGATGTGTGCTATTTAAGTACTTCTGCAGAAAGATCATACATTCAAACACGGCCTTTGATTAGTCTTGCCTCATCTCCCATATTAGAAAGGACAAATGTTCATAGAAAAAAAAAAGAAAAAAGAGAGTATTTCTTTTTGCATTAGCTACCCCTGAAAATATCACACCCATGATCTAGTGTGGGTTCTGGAAAGCAAGGTGAATTCTGTTCTTGTCATGAGACCAACAGTCTGGCTTATTAACCATGGGTCTCTTTTCTGCTTTCTAGTACCTGGTATGTGTTACTTGGAGTAACAATTTGATTTTGTCAAAGAATGCCAGTTTGAGATAAAAGGAAAAAGCAGAATTAAGTCTGCTCTCCTGTAGATTAGTGTACCTGGCACTGTCAGGAGCAGTAAGAGACATTTCTTGCAGTTAAATTAACAACTTGCATGAACATACACAAAGAGATAACCTCCCACTGAAGATTTAGCCATTCCAAGCACAACATATCCGTACTAACTTCAACAGTGCCACATTACTGTTTTTATCAAGCCCTTCCCACTTTGTACAGCTCCTTTGCTAACCCATCCTTTGCAAATAACACACTGTAACCCAGCTTCAAGTTAGTGACTGAGCCCAGCCCAGCAGAACCCCAGCACTGATGACACCACGGTAAAGGTACCTTTTTAGTCCATCGTTTTACCCCATTATATCCTTTGGTTACGAGCTGTCTATGAAAAAAGCTGTTAAAGAAATGAACCTAAAAAGAGAGAGAGAGGAGGAATGAGCACAGAAATTTTCATGCACAGTCATTCCCCTTCCCAGGATAATTTATACAAAACAACTTGTAATGAGGCAATATTTAATGCAGGTTTAGAAACAGAACCCCAGTAGGGACAAACAGAGGCATTGCCAAGCCTCAACTATTACTGTTCTTCAGCAAGCTAATAAAATAAGCCTTATTTCCCTATCATATGTGATGTAAGCCACTGCAGCATTTATATTTACATTTTTGTATCTCCAGGCATATCATGTTTAATTGTTTTGTTGGGGACAGACATGGGAGAAAAACACCAGGACAAGGAGTTTGTTTTTGCTGTTCTTCACAGGGATCAAGGAAGAGAACACTGGACTGGAAAAATGGGGGTGGTGGAGAAGGGAGTAACTTCTGGCTTTAGTTCCTGGAAGCTGAGACTCAGAAAATTGATCAAAACAGTTACAAGATTTAGTCCAACAACATTGTCTTTGGTATTCAACTCTTATGGCCAGCTCCCAACAAGAACAATACTCTGCTATTGAGAAGTATTTTTAAGGTATGACCGATCCATTTGGTAAGTGAAAACCGACATTTATGACAAAAAGATGTAGGCTTATGCAAAAAAAATAATTAGCTCCAGGTTAACACTATTATTCCCTGTGCTTAGCTTCTTTCAATTATAGGAACAGATTAATACAAATAGAAATCTGCAACATCTGTTTTTAATAATTCTGTTAGTGTAGAGGTGGTAGAAGGCTTGAGTTGTTACTTGAAAAAAAAAGTTATAAAATTCAGCATCTGAGAACACAGTCTAACATCCATTAGCTATGCCACCAGACTTCAAAACCACATTCTGAGGTACCAGCACAAAACCTCCCATGAGGATTTCAATCATGCACTAGGAAGAAAAAGCAGACACAAGCAAACAGATACAATCTCCAATACCCCAAGCCTAGCACACTCAGGAAATACGGAGAATACTAATGAAGAATCACCATCACCTCCAATCAAAGCAACAATGCTCTTTCCTCAGAGCTTGAAGATTTTAAGAGGTACATTGTGCAGAGCTCATCTAAGAATGGCTTTGTTTGGTTCCTCCTTTGTGGTCTCACCTGAAAACTGTTCTGCCCTATTAGTAAACAGATGGGTTTTTATAATTGTCACTGCTGCAAATTTAGTCACAAAATGGGCGGGGGGAGGGTTATCTTGATTACTTTTTCTTTGCTTTCTTTCTCTCAACTGCCACCAACAGTCAGGCACTGCAGCTGCAAAGCTGTAAGCATTCTGAGGAGGATGCACAAAACAAGAGTCCTGCAGAGTCAATACTGCCAAGGAACCAAGCAGCTCCACACAAATTCACATTCACCAGGCAGGCAGCTGACACAGCTTGAGCTGTTACAGCCCCCACAGCTACGAGGTGGGCGGGAGGGTGAGTGCAAGCAGCACATGTGCATGGTTCAGATGCTAACACTCATGGTTTGTCATCTCAGCAGAAATCCATCTTCATCAGAAATTTCAGCTGAAACACCAGGCTGGTGAGCAAAGGCATGAATACAGCACTTTAGAAGCAGATAAGCTGGAAACAGAAACCTCTAGGGAAGTAAAGAGAGTGGGATGGGCCAAAACAGGGCACGTCTTCTACAGGTACATCAGTGACATTAGGCTACCACAGAGATCACCTGCAGAGCTAATACAGTCAGTTCCTGAAACAAGAGCAACAGCACTGGAAAGGGAAAAGGAAAGGTAGAAAATCTGAGTAGCACATAGCAACAAATTATAATGGAACCACTCAGACCATCATTGAGTTGAATTTTGATTCTATATCTGAAGTGTGCAAAGTTTTGCCCTCCCCTCTCCATCTCTCATTAGGTACATTTATAATAACAAAGCCCCCTCACCTTTTCAGGGACCGCATCCATTACGAGTTCACCATACATGTTAATTATCTGGAAGAGTTAGTAAACAGTTAAATACATCACAATTTTTTAAGACCCAAATTCACAAATGCCCACAAAACATAGGCCCCTTCCCACTTAAACCAGCAATATGGAGAGGAGCCTTTAGAGCCATGCTGTCTGAAGGACAAGCACTCTGCAACTAATAGTGGTCATCCTGGAGAGAGACTGTAACTGGCTGCTTCAAGTCTGCCTCAATCTTAAATGCAGTTTAATTCAATTTAAATCTACTGGTGCATGCCCTGGGCTCTGCAGCCTTCCTGGTTTTTTGGCTGTGGGCCACAGTTTGCTGTTTCACTTCGTCATTCTTGTAATCTGCTCAAGCTGGAGATGGGGAAAGTTACTAAAACCTATATGGGTAGCCATTATTTTATCAAAATAGTACAACATCATTTCTTCAAAAGGAAACAGCCTAATTGTGATACCTCTCAGCTTCCAGACTTAGTTCACCTGTCACTGTAAAAGCTGCCCACCACTCCCTTTTACTGGTGAAGCGTAAAGTAAGGATAGTCCACCTGTAATGTCAGCAGAAGGTGTACAACTGGTATTCTAACATAAATAGGCTAAAAAGGGTTAGGGAAGCACATAAACACCAAGCATCTCTGACCTGGTCATTCAGCCAGTTCTGGCCTTCCAGTGTAGCCAAATCATCCATATCTAGCATGTGCTTATTATAGAAGACCCGGAAATTGCAAGTGGAGGTTTTTGGATGTTTTTCCCGATACTTCATGATTTCCCTGGTGATAAAAGGTTTTCTAAAACAGGATTGAAAGGGTAGAGAAAAATCAAGTCAAGGTCATGTCAAATGGATTCTGTTCTGCTAGTTGTTAGATGTAGAGCATGCAGTAGCAATGCAAGTGATTTTTTCTTTACCAGGTGTACAATGTGATACTGCTACACACCTATGGGAGAAATCTTCATTAAAGACTTCTTTTAATCTTCCCATGACATCTTTTTCACAGAGCGGTACTAAACTGCCATATTTCTTCATAACTTCATCTAGGAATCCTTTAAATATACCAGAAAAATGAAAGTGCAAACATATAAAAACTTTCTAGTTCACCAATCCAATAAAGCTCTCAGTTCTCACAGGTACAAGCAGCAGCTGTTCTGCACCCAACCAACACGCAGCACCACACATGGCAAGGATATATTTAAGGAAGCTAAGCTGAAATTGGCAACATTAAATAAAAGCGGGGGTAGGGGAAGAAGGACAAAAATAAAAATGCATTAATCTGATCACTCAGCTTCACAGGAAAAGATCAGCCCCTGTTCTTGCCATACACATTCATATCCACAGCAAACTAATTATACCAGTGCTAGAGAAGAATCCATCCCCTTCCCTACTTCAATTAGCATTTTAAATCATTTTACTGCAACGTGAAAAGCCATCAGTTCCTGCAACAGGTTTCACTGAAAAGCCAGTATCCTGTCCTTATGGCAGGCAGAATGACTCTCCTGAAATGCAGGCAGCTGGAGCTGGCAGTGTTTGCAGTGTGCTCAGTTCCGCTGCCGCACCACAGCGAACGGAAGACGCCAGACAGACGCCCAGCAAGTTTAACTCCTTTACCCTTGTATCCCAGGGATGGCATTTAAGGTGACACAGATAGCCATGTCAGCCCATCATTGCCCAGGAAAACACTGAGCAACCACGCCACAGAAAGATGTTAACTTGGAAATAATGAAGAGATGAGTGCTGGAGGAATTGAAAAACATAGGAAATAGAGTTTTTTCTTTCTCAAACACAAGATTGGAACACTGGAGATATAAATTCCACATGTGCATCCAAAACCATTCTGACAGTGAAAGAGAATGGAGAACAGAATTTCAACACTTGCTAGTAAACAAGAGAAAAAAACACCAAGTTGTTCAGCCCTCTGAAACTGAATTTTCAGATGCAGCAGAAAACATGTGTTCTGTGTACAGAAAGCTGGTGTATACAGAAAGCTGGATCTGAGATCAGAGTCCAGGAAAACTGCATTAATCCAAAGTCCAGGACTCTTCTGAGGCTGGGGTGTGATGGCAGAGCATCACTGGATAGGACAGTGTGTGCTTACTAAGGCTTTAAAAACATTTCCTGGAAACATTCAAGATCAGGATAGGAAAAAGCAAGACGAGAGAAACACTGGACAGCAAAAGTGCCAGAACAACAGCAGTGAGAATAAAAACCAAAAGAGAGAGACTAAGAAAAAACCCGAAACACAATGAGCTGAGAATAGCAGTAAAGATATAACAAGAAGTGTGACAGAAGCAAGGGAGGAAAGATTGAAGAGCAAGATCAAACTACAATGAAGCATTATTCATGGGAAAAGAACCTTCCTTGCAACTCTGCCACACTTTTGCCTAACAGCTTTTATCCCCTACATCTCAGTAAACTGTGACTGGGAAGATGTTTCTCACTCTGGCTAGAAGTCCAGCTACACAATGCATGGGGCTTTTGAGTGTACCTTATTCTGTTTTAATAAATAAAAATTTTAAATGCTTTTTATTAATACACAGAGGAAGAACTGTTTTTGTCATTACAACTAAGAGCAGCAGAGCTCCAGACCTCCAGCAATACTGACCTCACTTGGGCTGGTGTAACTCAAGGAAGAGAATACAAGGTTCAACCCTGGGGCAAAATCAGATACCCACCATGAACAGAAATTACCATGGGGCTTTTTGATACCTAATAGCACTTCTGAATGCACTAAGCATTGCAGCCCATTAACGTCCCAGTTCAGCTGCTGCAGAGAAATTCAAAACCCATGAGCAGCCCTAACACTTGCACCTCCTTCATGTTTCTACCCTAGGAACTCCTGCCAGGTTAGCACTTTTAGGGTGCAGTTAATTATTAACAACACTCCTAAACACGCAAGAGCTCCTGTACACAGTTATACACAACTAAAATTCTTCTTTACAGCTTTTCAGCTGAGAAAGCTATACTATCAGACCACAAAACTTTAACCTTTGCCACCCCAATACAACCTTGGCTCTTGCCTGTCATAGTAGGACTACATATCTTTTTCTGATGGACAAACTTTAAAACTCCATTGCAGAAGTGATCTCTTCACTGGGTTACCACGGTTTCTCTCAATTTCTCACACAGCACCTGGTCCTTGCAGTCACAGAGATACACATCCCACACTAACTTACAGATATGGATGTGGAGAGCTAACTCCTCTCTTGAGGTTCACTGTCTCCTTCTTCACATTTTGCTTTAGAGAAATCAATTGCAAAACTGAAGGACAAACAGGTCGGCAGAAAAATCAGAGCACGTCAAACTTCAAACAATTCCTTTCACACTCATTGACACTAGCTTAAAGTTTATGGGACTCTAAAAAGCCAATTTCTCCAAAGAAAGTTATCAGAACATCTCTGAAGTTACACTGGTGGTACAAGATGGCACAATGTGTTAGCTGACTGCTCCTTACTCTGTGTGTAGAAAGCTGCTACACATAAATAAGACACCAATTACTATTTTTATCATGCTCGTCTTTAGAGAGACTATCACATACTGCATGCTCAGCATAGCACAAAAAAACCCCAAAGCCTTTTTGCTGAACCTTTGCTAGTCTTTTTGGAAAATATTGTCTCATAGGATTCATTAAGCTTACTCTATGAACAATTGGAGAGAAAACTAAGGGACAACGAACAGTATTTGGCTATTAAAACCTGAGTTTAAGTGATTTAGTTTAAGAGCAAGAGAAGAGAGTATAAGGGTAGAAGGAAGCATTAGAATACCAAGGATTTTCAAAAACCAAATTAAGAATAACAATTGTCAACTGGTTAAAAACCTGAACCTTTTGATTCCACATGATAAGACATTTAAAATTTCTATCAACAATTTTCTGCAGATTCCAATTAAACTACATTGTATGCTCTAAAATAAAATAATCTTAAAATAGCTTGTAAGATAAACATTCATTTGTCCCTCCTTCATGCAGCTCTCCTCCATGCAGCTCTCCTCTTTGCAGCCTCATTTAATCAAATGTTATGCTAAGTGACCTTTACAATTCAGAGTAAGAAACCATTTTTATAAAGGAATTAACACAATATGTAAACTCCACAATATATGCAGCAGCTTTCAGGAACTCCTGGATGCCCTAAGATATTTAAAAGGTATACCACAAAGCCACGTTGCCAACTGCTCATCAGCCACCCGGGAAGTTTTCTGACTGTTCCTTTTGCCTCCCTTCCGAGTTCCTGATTTCAGTCCTGTGCTTTCTGGTGAAGGCTCCTCAAGAGGACTTTTACAGTAAGGGTGATCTAGTAATTTTGAACTAAAAATGTCCAAGTTTAAGGAGCCTTCTACTTCCATCTGGCTAGAGCTGTCCTCATTCTGTGTCAGCTCCATGGATAAAGGTCCATTTGCAAAATTATCACTGGCATCAGAGTCCTGCAAGGAGGATTGCAACAGTGTCATTCCATCTACACCCACAACCTCCTTGGATTCTGCACCATCTTGATCTGAAACAGCAATTTCTTTTTCTGTCACAGAGACGACAATGTCAGAGCAATGATCCTCTGTCAGAGTCCCATTGGCCTCCACCTGGTGCAAGGTTTCTGCCTCTGGAGAAGCTCTAAGATGCAGTTCTGGGGGGACAGCATGCACACTGCCATCCTGCCCTCGGGACTGTGGATCCTCAGGACACGGCTCAGCAGACACATCCTGCGTGTGGCAGATCTCGGGTGCACATATTTCATTCTCCGCTCCCAAAGATTCGGGTGTGTTACTGTTCATATCTGACAAGCTGTACCGCTTCCAAAGACGCTTACTTTTAGATTTCCAGGAGGAAAACAAATTACACAATCTACTTTCAAAATCCTGCTGAAGTGTTTCTTGATGGTCCCTTGTAACTTTCTGCACCCACCTTTGCTTGATTTTTCTTAATTTGCAAGTCTTGCCTCTTGCTCGAAGTTTCGGGAATTTTATGATTCTATACCGAAACCTAACCATAGAAAGTTTCTTATGCATCATAAATAAAAATCTCTTTTTTACAGAATGATGATTAAATTTGGACCTCTTTAGAGTTGTCAAGGGGCCACAAGTTCCATTCCACTCCCTTTGCAACAGCATTTCCTTTTAAAGTTGTTTAATACTACCAGGACTGTGCTGCCCTCATCATTATTGCTCTCCCTGCCGCTATATACAAAACCACCTTTCTTTACAGGTAAGGCAGCACCTTCCAGCGAGCCAGGTGAGACATAATGGATATGGCCAGAGTTGCTATTGAGAACAGCAACAGTTTCAAATTCTTCATTCAAGGGATCTTCACTCTGAAAAGATACATTGTTGAGTTTCCTCGCTGCTTCTCTAGAGGAGCTTTCAGCTTCTCGATAGGGACAGCATCTTTTTGCTCTCAGTAGTTTTTTAAGGAAAGCTGTATGACTCAACAATAAGTTTTGGAGAAGTTTCTGCATTTAGACGCACATCACGAGCCCACCTGCTTTGGAGCTCAAGTGTCTTCCTCCTGCACCACAGTCTTCTGTACAGTTAGTTGTGATTTAAGCTCACAAATAGCTGAGCACTCTGTCTTTTCTTCTAAGTTAGGAAAAATTGCTCTTGGAAGCAGTATTTCCCAAGCTTCCCAAAACCAGTGGTCCATCTTCCAGACTGGGCCAGCAGCTGACTTCTTTGCCAATGCAAATGTCTTCTATGGCTTTTCATTTTTCTGCTGCATTATGATCTTCAAAAACAGCTGAAAGAATAAGGGAAACTAATTCAGAGTTATCTGGACTGCAACATAATAGGAAAACACTAAGGCACATCCCCCAGGCCACATGCCTATCTAAAACTCCACCCCTCCTCCAATCACAACCCCACATTCCCTAAAACATTTTCACTTGCACCAAAAGGAAAAACAAGCAATAGCTGCAATGATTCGGGTGTGTAAACAGGCTTTGCTCATTTACCTTCCCCAGAGGTAGAGCAATAAACAGGTAATTCTCACCATCCCATGCTCCCCATATGTAATTCATGACTCTCTAGCCTGCGGTTAAACCTCTCGCACTGCCTACGCCTTAGGGCAGGCACAGTTAACCAGCTTGCCTCAAAAGGCTTCTGAAAAACAAAACTTTGAAGCCCAAGTTATCAACAAGTCTGTGCAGGTACCCCACCCCATCAGCACTGTACAAAGGAGCCCTTACTCTTGTGCAATAAACCGAAGCAGCCTCTGAAAATACTTCACAAGCTCACACCAAGTTTTCCTTTAAAGGAACAGCAAAACACAAACACCCACAGAAATTTTGATTCCCTGACTAGATAAAGAATGGCATAGTTTACTCCTGAAGTAATTGCTCTGTATTTACAGCAACACCTCATTCTGTATGACACCACAACTATCAGCTTCTATAATCAGTATTTATCTTTGCATTAACAAAGCAGTACCAATGCAGCTCAGCAGCTAATGATCTTAAAAATTCATTTCCCCGCTAAAAAACCTGCATCTCAAAATGTTCAATAAGGATATATCTGAGACTACACAAGTGTGTAAAGCCTGCATAGTAATATCTGTTTATCTTCACCATGTAGCTAAAAATATTAATTAACAGTTAGAAGAATCCAGAAACACAAGGGGAAGGTAAAAGCAGCACACACAACATGGGATGCTACATGCAAATTGCCCCAGCCCCACTATGTATCCCGTATTTTACAAGTTTGTACTTTTCTCAAGTTCAGACAAGGACTTTGTCCTGCCCTTCTATCAGACTTATTCTGACTTACAGACTATTAAGTTTTACCTTAGCCATGTCTGTTCTAATCATTATACATAGGCATGTGTAGCTCAAAACAAAGGAGTCTGGATAAATGAAAATAAAACATTAACAATGCCTGGACTTTTAAGGCAAGTCTGAATGACACCTGCAAAACCAGGTATTCAAAGCCTGACTTAAGAAGCTCTTCTGCATTTTTCACTCTACTCATCTTAGACACAAACAGCAGTTGGGATTTGAATTTTTTTTTTTTTTTTTTTTGTGGAGAGAGGAATGGAAATGCAGAGGACCAAGAATATAATTTATCACTTGGCTAAGATATTCCCATCACAGAGAAAACTGTCCAGAATTCACTAGACCTACACGGTAGAAAGAATCCTGGCTACCTCCACTGATAGAGAGACAGCCTAACAGTGTAAAAGCACTGCAACAGGGCCTGGCTCTCTTGTAACCCTCTATTACTCACCACAAAACTCGGTTATCAGAAAAAAACAGGACATAACATCTCATCACACCAATTTTCTTGTACTTCCTCATCTAGCACTTCCATATTTCTCTACCCTAGATGCAGTTTATGCCTGCTTTTCCACTACAAACTATGTGTCTGTCTATTGTGTGCAGCACCTACAAAACATTCCTTGAGTGGCCTCAGTAAACATCAGCCAAACCACAGGCTTGCTAGGACAGCTTATTCCAGACACATTTCATCCAGGTAAAACAAACAAACCCAGGCAAATCTCAACATTCTCAACAGAGCCCCATACACAAGGGGCTTCTGCCAACACAGCAAATGTTGAGCACTCCAAGGAGATCACAGCAGATGAAGGCAAGGGTTTAATCTTCTCAGGCTCTGCAATAGGTGCCACATACCTCCCAGTTTTTAAGAAAACTCCGGAACAATTTGGAGTCATCACCTTTCTCCTTGCTCTCCCACAGCCAAGCCCAAGAGACACTGCCTCAGACACAGAAAAATGAATTTCTGAACAGCCATGGATTATGCAGGAGCTGAAATTCCTACAGCTGCCACTGTTCTACTCATAGGAGACTGAACTCATGATCATAGCAGGAAAAACACGGAATCAGACTCCAGCAAAGGTAAGTCCTGGTAACAAAAAGGACCCAAGGCAAACCTGAATGGAGACAAGAGTGATGCCACAGTTTCAACACAATTGCAACAGCAATGGAAATAGATCATTTGCTCACTGGTATCATGAAATCCAGCTTCTTAAAACTGCAACAGAGGAAGATGTTAGGAAAGCTACTCTACCTACCTGTTCTTCTGTTTCATTTTTAGCTTAGATCATTTAAAAATGCTTTAATTATAACTTACAGGATTTAAAAAAAATCATGCTTGTCTGTGATGCCCACACCAGTTTCTCCACATTATACAATTTTTCTGTAAAAAAAAGTTTCTCCTTGAAGTGCAAATAAAGTTTGAGTAAGCCATTTAATCCAAGCAAAGTTTTCTTGCCCTCCCCTCTCCCTTTTCAACCATGATCAGCTTTGAGTTTGGATCCCCTTAAAATAAAGGCCTCCAAAGCAGTTAATCCCAGTCCCTAGGAGCTGAAACAGTTCACTTTTCTAACAACAGTGTTACTTAAGAGTGACAAAAGATAATCCATATGCAAATATTTAATTTCAGACGCTGTTTGAAGAACTTACTTTCCACCAGTGCTACAGAAGTATCACTGGGTTTACTTGGCACCATAAACCAGCAAAACAAAAGGACAGCTTAAAAGTGCACTGCTAGAAAAGGAACTGAAGTGAGCAATGTAAAACCAAAAATAAAGCAAGCACTGCCCAAAGTTTAAGAACCTGAAGAGAAAGTGAAATATTTGCCCCATTCATCAATACAGATGAAAACCATCTGAACTAACAGAGGGTTTGTCTGGTCAGTGGAGGTAGGCAGGTTTCTGTGCTGTGCTGTGTGACTGCACAGGGATGCTGCCAGTACTACACCAGCAAACCTCAAACTCAAAAAGCCCAACATGTACATGTCCCAAAGACCAAAAGTGAAAGACATTTACTGTAACTCACCCCTTTAGCTGTGTTTGACACAACATCTGCAAATGGTTAAATATTAAAAAGCACAATCTCTTCTGCACTGGATGAAGGCAACCCCAGACTGTTACACCTCTATATTAATGGCAGATTCTGATTATAGATTTGCTTTATACTTGAAGCTTTAAAAAATATGTTTGGGAACCACTCAGTTTTCAGAATTCTTCCCCCAAGAGCTCTGGTAAGCTACAAGCAAACATGACTGTAGCGACTTAAGATCAAGCCCTGCACACTTGCATGGGAATGGAGGAACATGAGGCCCTCAATCCTTTATGAGCCACAAATTCAGTGCACACACACTGTATTTTTCTTAGATCAATCAGCAGATCACTCCATTTGCAACTTACATCACCTTCAGTGAAGCTGAGCACTGTAAGAGACACTTTACATTCGTATCTTTCACCCATTATAAGCCTCTTAGTTTAACCACTCATTAGTCCTTGGCAGCCCTATTTATTTTTGGCAGTTTTAGAGACCCCAGGTTTTAACTGAAAAGCACATAAATGGGGAAAGCAGTACCACCAAATGCTGCTGACAGGACCCTACCAAAGGTTTCTAGCTGACACCCGAACTGTCCGACCACAGAAACCTTTTGTCCACACAAGTGCAGAATAAACCCACAGCACTGCAGAAGAGCTGCTCCTTCATGCTTAGATCACCATAAGCCATCTGGGGCTGTGTTAGGGTGCCCAGTAGAACAAGAGATACATGGAAATTCTTCTGTTAAAGAAGCTTGTTTTTAAGAGCATCAGTAATGTAAATAAAGCAAACAGCTTTGAGTGTGGCCTTGTGCAGGCAGGAGTAACTCATGCATCACCTGCTCCCGTGGGAGGCAGTTCTTACAACATCCAGATTTCAGCCTTTCCCAGTGGAGGTCAGGGCAGCTCCCAAGGACAGGAGGCAAGGAGGAAAGAGAAAGCCAGCCTGAGACTATGGTGTGCAGCTGAGATATGCTGTGCAAGAAGATGCCCTCCCTCCCCCAAGCAGGATCCAAAACTGGAAAGAGAGAGAGGAAGCTGCAGAACGGTGTCTCTCTTCAAACCACCACGTGGCCAGAGCTAAGCCGATAAGGTCAGGAAGTCTGAAATGCAATGAGCAATGAGCACATGCAAAAGCAGACTCACAGCACTGGCAACTATCCCCTCTTCTCTTTCTCTTCCGACCAGCACAGCTCTGTGGACTGTTAGGCAAACATTTTGTCCCAGAGGTGAAGCGAGGCCTAGGGAAAGGCACTTTGACAAAACATAACTCATTAGCACAAGAACATACAGAAATAGCCAAAGTCCGAAGTTACTGACTCAGAGGAACACAGCAGGACACGTAGCTGGTGACCTCATGGTCACACTGCAGGGCTTCAGCTCCTACTGTTACCATGGACTCTCCTCTCAACCAGCACTTCTGGGAACTCACAGTCTCACCTAACTGGCTACATAACTACTAGATTTATTTCTGCAAAGCTGATAGAAT
>JANPWX010000041.1:307753-441733 GCA_024734555.1 Trochalopteron elliotii
CGGCGGCCCGCGGGGCAGGGCCGGGGCTCGGCCCCACCCGGCCCAGCCATTGCTGCCCGCGTTCTCTGGGAAGACCTCGCGAGGCCGCCGTGGGGCGTGTGAGCTGCGGTGCCGAAGGTGACACGGGCCCTCCCTGGTGCCCTGGTTCTGCCGGGACCTCGGGGCCGCCGCTGTGCCCGGGAACGGGCGCGGAAATGAGACACTTAAACATGCCAACCTGACGTTTAAAAATAAACCGTTAATTAATATCTCGGTCTGTGGAAGTGCTTCTCAAAAACCCAATTTACAAAATAAGAAACTCAACAACCTGACCTTTTAAAATAAGCCATTAATTAATATCTCGATATATGGAAGTGCTGCTAAAAATCCCCAAATTAAAAAGTTCTGCTGTTAACTCTGGTCCCAGCAGTCTGGCGAAGCTGCTTCTCCTACGAGGCAGGGCTTGTTTCTCCATGTGCTGCCATGTGTGGGTCATCCAGCATCTCTCTACCCCATTTCCCCTGCCTGCACCCGGGGAAGAAGGTACAGGCCAATTTAACTTTTGTGCTGCATTGCACAGAGATATCGTGGAAATGGGAAGTGCTCCAAAACCATTGCATTTTTGTTGCTGGGTGGAGAAAGGTTACACTTCCTCTCACTCAGTAGCCTCTGTGAGGAGAAGCTGAAAGAATTTCTCCAAATAAAAGAAACCAGTGAAGCAGAGACGATTGGGAAACAGCCATGTTGCATCGTTTTCTGCTATGGCTTTGCACGAGGCGAACTATTTTGTGATCATGCAGTATTCATTATGCTGTGCATTCCTTCAGGAATTACAGTATCCAGGCTGTGGGCTGTGAAATGCTGTAACAAAGAAATATAAAAAAAGAGGGATAGAGAAGACAATGGAGTGATGCAACAAACAAAACGGCAAAGTCCATGCCAAGCTGAGAGTTGCTGGCTTTTATCTGTTTGAAAAAAAATCCAGCCTGGCTCTCTGGTTAAATACAGCACTTTCCTAAGCAGCCGTTTGTTCTTCCTGAACAGTAAATCCAGCCAAAGATGGGCTAAACAGTTTCAGAGCAACAGGATGAGTCCTCTGGCCTTTATGAAACACACAGTAAACAGGGTGCACAGGGCAAGGCTCAGGCCATGAAGTTAAAACAGGAATAAAATAAATGGAAAGAGGATTCCTCTCCCAATCCGAGTGCTGCAGAGCTCTCTGCATCTAACAGCGCGTCTGCACTCACATCACGGCCTGACCCAGGCAATCATTAGTAGAGTCTACGCCAGGCACTTGAGACACATAAATGGGAGACCAAGTTCATGAGATCCTCTTAAAAAATCATATTTGACTTTTTAAACGTGGAGTTTTATGAGCCTCCTGGTTTTGCCTGTGAGGATCAGCCTTATCACACGTTCCTGCTTCCTCCCTGTCCGTGAGGGCTAATAGCAGATCTTTAAAAACTGGAAGCTGAGATTCTCAGATGAGTAAGATGCCTGTAAACACCGAGGCTTTATGGAATGCCTGAAAAACATGAGACTTGTGAAAATGAATAAATAAATAAAAGCCAGACTTGGCAACGCTGACAGAAAGGACTGAATACCAACTGCATTACGGTAACATTTTTGTGGCCAAACTTGCAGCCTCAATGTTTTAATGATGGCAGTCTTTACTGCATTTAACAGAAGCCTGGATTTGATTCTTTCAGAATAAAAGGGCTTTTGAATGCTCTGTAAAGGCAGTTTCCTGACTTCATTGATTGCTGACACAAACACCAGAATTAAATCTCCTACATCTTGAGCTAAAGCAACAATCCCATTAATTTGGAGAGCAGTGGGCTTGTACAGGAAGCAGTTTCTGGAAGAGGACATGTAGCATGAGCTGAACCAGTTGGCTGCTCTCTGCATCTCACGTCGCCAAGCAAGAACAGGGCCAAGGTAAATCTCCATATAACCATGTTTTATTTGGAGGCTGCTAACAGCCTGCCTGAATTCATGAAGGAATGTGAATAGCCACATCAGGAAACTCAGCAAGAGATTATTCGAACTGGCAGGGTTTAAGAAGGAAAATTAAATTTGCTCTTTGTTGTCCCTGCCTGTTTTTCCACTTCTGAATCAAAATAAAATGAAGGACCACTCCAGAGAACTTGCACATTCCTTCACATAATTTCAAGTTGTGATGTAAAGACTATACTGGCAGAAATATCTGTAGGTAGGTCTCAACACATACTTTCATTAAATACATGGAAAGGATTGTTGTTAAATTACAACAAAGTAAAAAACTTGAAAAAAGGTACATTCACAGCAGACGAACTCTAACCTGAACACAAGTATGTACATAATGATGGAATGTGGCTACTTTTTGGCCCATGCTTTGGAAGTCTGAAGTTCTTTCAGGCCCCAAGAATTTTCATGAGATTAATCCTTCTATGGCACAGGGGTGCAAGAGGTGGGAAGGAAGCAATAATACAGCAGAGGTAGCCCAAGCTCCCCTGAGAGGAACCAGCCCCACTACATAATCTTGCCTCAGTACTTCCAGCCCCTGCCCAGTTAATGAAGAGAATCTAGGTCAGTTGGAGAAGCTCTGCCCCTGCTGACCCTCCCCATGGCCACCCCATGTGCCCACATCCTGCCCAGGATTCTGCTGCTTCTACCCCTACTTGTTCACTTATTCCTCCCATGACAAGTGCACAGCAGCTTCTGGAAAGAAGATCAGTTCAGCATGTCCCAGAAGTGAATCTTCTAGAATTTAAACATTGACTTCTGTATCACAATAAAGTAAAAGTGGCATTTCTTCTTATTATTCAATTGACTTGATAAAGATTAAGCCTTATATCATCACTACAGCCATGTAGATTCACACAAACCTCATTTAAGGGGTTGCTAATTCTCCAGCTGCATGTCTTAGTACATGTGGGTTACTCCAAACAAGGATTGTCCATATATTGTGTGCAGCAAACTCCAAATTGGATTTGGAAAGTGACCTGGTTAAAAACCCCCGAACTCACAACATTTTAAAGGCAGACTTCTGATAGCTTGTTCAGGGCTACTCCATGGCCTGCAAACTTCTCCCACAGCAACTTCTGGCAGAGGTGGGGGTGAGGGCACCTCTGACATTTTTACCACTGCAGGGTGAGGCTTTCAGTTCCTCCTCTATGATTATAACCCTATTATATAAATACAGGCAGAGCTTTTAAAGCCCGAAACCACCATGACTGGCACGTTTGCGCAACTGCATTTAAAATATCTGCCTTTCATAATGAAAACATTGACAAGAATTTCAGAGGGAAGGCTAATTTTCATGAGGGAGAGAGGATACTTAGCCATTGAGGATGCTTAACATTTCAGGACAGTGCTTCCCCCACAGTGGTCACCTCCTAGCCCAGACTGCCAGGCACAAAATGCTCTTTCTCCCTGTCCACTTTGTGTGCAAGTCAGAATAGCTGGAGCCACCCTCGAGCAGTGAAGTGCAGATACCCAGCGTTGTGCTGAGGAATGAGGAGCCACACAGCCCATCAGCTCTCCTGTGGCACTGATGGCTGCCCTCACAGTGGAGTAGTGAAGTCCCAAGTGATTCTTGCTGCTTTTGAGTGTGTTCTCAGATCTCAGTGGATAGGACACAGGCAGGGCTGCTTGCCTGCCCTACAGGTATGTTTTGAAAATAAATAGATTGAAGTCAACAGGCCTGAGATATAACTGCAAAAGGGCCTGTGGAAGTGAGTGAAAGAAGGGCAGCCCTAACATAATGTTTAGCTTTGGACTTAGAAAATCCATAATTATATCTTGCTGTATGTCTGCACAGACCAAAGCTCACAGAGACCATCTACAGGCAATGTTTAAATGAGCTATTCCAGGTACCACAAGGAGTGTTGTCATGGTACCTACACAGGCTGCTGTGTTGCAGAGTCCACTTCTGATACCCAGAAAATATGCAGGTAACCACTGCTGTGCTCTATAGCTCACCAGCTGCTCAGCAGGTAATACAAAGCTAGTTCTAGGTACAATTCCACATGTTTATTTAAGCAGTGAAGCCAGTGGAGGAATTTTTTGCTTCCTGTCACTCTTTTGCTCCTGCATCTCTGTTCCCTTCCACTGTTTCCTGCTATGCCACTACAACTATCCCTGAGGCTCACTGGAAACTGGATGATTGGATGATTGAATTTATCCACATGGAGAAAAAGAAACCAAATCAAACCAAAACAACAACAACAACAACAACAACAACAAAAAACCCAACAATTTTTTTCTAGAGTTGCATAGGGACCACCAGAGTCAGGGGCTGAAATGGTCAAGGCTGGAAGCATAGGTGGGAATCTCCCCTGAACATGTATAAATGGCACTAATCCAAATGGTGTTACAGAAAAAATAAACACATTTTTTTTCCTTTTCAGTCAGCTGCCAGTATTCTTCATTAAAACATGTTGGTTGTGTTCTCTCTAGCAGTGACACACCAGGGACAAGATCTGGAAGAAGGCTGCCTCCTGGAAGTACTGCTGCTGCACAGCATCCTACTGGTACATTTTGTCTTTTGCTTGGCAGTCAGACGTGGGACTTGCTTTTTACACTGTGCTGGCTTTCACTGATATCAGATTGTGAGGGGTTGTTTCATCAGAAACAAAAGAGTGAAATGGAATAAGGAACAAATTAGAAGAAGAACCAAGCTGTTGTTGAAATTCTTGCAACTTGAAATAAAAAGAGGTTAAAACCAGCGGAGATTTGATTATCAGCTTCCCCAAATGATACTAATATTGTAATTACCAAACTCCTTCTAAAACAGCCTATAGCTACAGTTATTGCAGCACCAGAACTGTACATGGAGAAGGATACAGAACATGGACTGTAGGACAAAAATGAGGATGATTCAGTTGGTGAAAATCTCTGCTCTCAGGAGACGCTGGAGAAGCCAAGACCATTTTCAGAGAGAAATGAGAGTGCTGGAGGGGCCTTCCTACATGTTTTCTGACAATTGAAAGGCAACTGTGTTTATGGGTTTTTCTTAGCCTGGGAGAATCCACTAAGAGAAAGTAAGGCCAAATGGGGCATTCAAAATGACGTAGACAAGAATGTTAGCTTTTCCCAGTGTCCTATGAAGACATTTATGCAATTTTATCTGGAGCTGGGCTGCCATACCTAAGGGTTTTGACACAGAATGAACTTTGCTTTTCAAATTAGAAGTGACAAATAAAATAGATTATTCATCTCTACTCAAAAAAAAAAAAAATCTAGGCAGTATATTTGGAGCCCTGGCATTTACAGGAAATCTTTGTGATGACAAGTTTGTTATTCAGACCTGTGCCAATTTTCTGAGTTGAAGTTAGAAGTGAAAGGAGAATGCCCCAACCCAAGCTAGGGGCCACTCCAAGATAGGAACTATCATCTTATAAACATAGGCATGGCCTGATTGAGGTATTTCAGGAGATGCAGGAGAAGATCAGCACCCACTGTCAGCCTCTGCCTCAGAGACAACAGTTCATCCTGTGTCCTTGGACTTTTTAAAAGCCAAGCAGATAATACACTGGCCACACAGAGGGATCTGAAAGTGTTCAGACACAACCTCTGTTTCCATGCAGTCCCTGGAAGAGATGTGGAAAAAGCCATGGTGACACTGCCAAAAGAGCTGAATCTCTTTAATCTCTTCTGTTTGTGTCTTTAAAACGAATGTAAACTCTCACATTAGAGTCCCATGAAAGATTTCTGTGCTGGGCTGAGCCCCAGGTGAATGAGGAACGTTGGTAGTTTGAAGCATCAGTTGTTTGCATTTGAAAGGTATCTAGTGTGGCTGGCCTATGGCTAGTGACTGTAAGCACTTGCACTTCACACTGTTGATGGTTTAAGATAATGGACTATTGCTAGTGGCTGAGTCTAAAAAGGGAAAAGAAGTTTCATTAAAGGAATCCTTGTGCTCTTTGAGTATACAAAAAAACCAACCAAAAAACCAACCAAACAAAAAAAGAACCCAACAACATAAAAACAAACCCCAAGTGAAACCTGTACAGTGTTATGGAGTTGTTGTAGTACAATAAATATCAGGGATCCCCCGTGTGCTAAAATACCGTGGTATTAACCAAAATTGTGTGAAAGGAGACATCCAATCTGACCTTGCTGCCAGGACTTCTGAGATGAACAGCAAAGTATATCCTCCTCCAGTGGCAAGTCATCAAATCTAGATTAGATGATGAACCTTCAGGAGAAGAAACAATTCCTTCTCTGTTCATTATGGACACACCCAGACAGCTCCTACAAATTAAAGGTGAGGGAGATCAATCTACCATTAGTGAAAAACAGTTTACTTCCTTTCTTCTCTAAGTTATCATCACAGACAATGGAGAGACATCCCAATCCAGACTCCAGAGCACCCAGAACAGGGATGTGATAGGACACTTCAGGTGGTAACCTCTGGACCCAGAAGATACCATCTAAGGCAGAATTTTACCCTCATGTACCATGCAGTCACTGGCAAAGCCCAGCCAAACCCTGTAGCCAGATAATCCCCTTTTTAAAAACAGAAGTAATCTCTCCTGTACAATGAACATTTTCTTGAGTTATGAAAACATTATGCCTATTGTTTTGAACAAAAATTCTGACTCATCCTTAGTTGACCTAGTTGACATTTTTAGTAGTTTCTCACATTTCTGCATTGCAGTGCAGTTAATATATATCTGCAATAGTGCTATAAAGATCAAGGGCTCAACTTGTTTCAAGGAGGATACCTGTAAATATCTCTACAGGCTTTTATGGATAGTGATCCAAATTCTACACTCACTTTTCTCTGGATAGGAGGGAAAGATGTTCATTTAAAGGCTGTTAGATAATTATTTAAACTTAGATTTCTTGAACACTTATTTGTGGTCCAGAAGATAATGTGATTTCGAATCTCATAAAATGTGTTAAGTTGGCTTAAGAAGCGCCACAACAATCCCATCTATATATTTTTAACATGTTAAATTGGAATAAAATTGGATTAACTCAGAAGAAGAAAAAACCACAAAATACTCCACATTCACTCCAGTAACCAGTGATTCACCCCAGGCTGAATTTCTGTTCAAGGAAGATTTTCAAAGTTACTGAAACTCTGGCTGTTGAGCAATTATTCATCTGCAGTTCTGAAGGACATTCTTCACATTCCCCGCTTCTACTAAGAGCTAGTAAGTACAAAAAAATGAAAGAAATAAGCAAATGAAATATTTGAGCCTCTTACCTAAACACATTAACAGCTAATCATTATTCAGTCCAGGAAGGTGCGCTGCCATAATGTGTTAAAGTTCCCATTGCAGTCAAACAAAATCTATTGTAAGAGATTTCTAGATAGACTCCATTAATATCACTTACAGGAGGTCTTACTTTTCTCTGGGAGGCCAGACCAGCTGGGGCAGTCTGTTGACTGACTGCAGGGATTTTCATCCAGTTGACAGTCAATAAGCAGCTGCTGCTTTTGGTTACTCTCTAAAGCTCACCCGTGGAATTTTCCTTGGATGGAAACCACCCAAAGGTGGCAGGCAGGTTCTTGGGCTTTTCTGCTGCTTTTTTGGCCAGGTGATGGCAGCTGGATTTAGAAGAATGGGTCAAATGGTGCAGACAACAGTGGGAACTGGGACATGTTTTTCCACAGGAGAGTTGCAGAATAAAATAATGCCACTGTTACACATTCTAACTCCAGTCTTTTCTAATTCAGATGGTCTTTAAGCATAGTTGAAATGCTTTGTAGCATTCATACTATGAGCAACCCACATTTGAATGCTTTTTTTCACAATACAGTGTACCCTCTTAGAAAGAGGAAGTAATTTTAGAGTTCAGGACTGGGATTGCCTCATGTGGTAACATACTGTGATTTAGTTTCCAGTTGGTAACAGGAATAATAATTCCCTAGCCAAGGGGGGATCCTGTGAAGATGAACATGTTTTAGGAATTCAGTTAGCAGAGATACCATGACTGAATGCACAGCTATCAGAAATGCTGAGAGGATCTTGCAATGTTATGTTGTCTGTCCCCTTGTCCCAATATAGTGTCATGGTAGGTCACTTCTAACCCTCTCTTAGAATATATTTACATGTGCCCTGTTTACACAGCCTCGTGTCATCTCTAGATTTAATGTTTGATACCCCTTCTCAGGACTCACCTGCACAAACAAAAATACTTTGTTTTCACACCTTCCCTGTAGTTGCTTGAGATTCTTAAAGAGCAGGTTCCCTTCCCTTTTATCATTACCCAGAAGTCCTCAAACAATTTACTCTCATCAATCTGTCAAGACAAGCATACTCAGACGAGATACTTCAAACAGTATCTTCTTCCTTTTTCTCCTGCCTGTCCTCTCTGAGCAGTCTGTACATATAGACAAACTCTAACTAGCTGATGCCTTCAAAATGCATGTGCAAGTCTCTGTTAAAATCTCTCCCCCCTGCTCTGAAGCTGAATGAGTTGCAGAGCCTCTGAAAGGATAAGGCCTTGACTGCTGGAGTTTTTTAAACTAGGCATCCCTTTGATCACTTTCCCACTATGCACAAAATACTAAAATTCTCTCCTGGATTTCATTACACATAAAAAGACATGAAAGTGCAATTTGCTCCTTACTCATCAACAACTACCCATCAGCCTTAGCTCCAAGCTAGACCGTTCTGGCCACTTCAAGAAACGGTTTTGAAATTTCCATTTCCAGATTGCCCTGGCAGGTATAACTGTGACTTTGCAAACAGCTACAGCTGTGTGTGCTAATTGCTTTCCTCTAAATTATTTATGAGACTTTTTGACTGATGAGATTTCTCCCAGCAGCATGTGCTAACCATTGGCAGTGGGCTCCTGAAGTGGTGGGAACTCCATCACCTGCCGAGCTGCAGAAAAGCCAGCTGTTAGCAGGCACTGCATCCCTGTGTTTGCACTGGGCTGGGAGGGCAAGCTCTACCTGCTTTCAGCTCCTTTTCCAATGACTGCTCAATAGAAATGTGTATATAAGCATTATATCTACACATAACACACACCCGCTACTTTTGGGATTAGATCAGAGAATACTGGAGACTGGCTAATTTAGATAAGGCAGAATATAGGGTGTCAATGACCTGTGGAAGACAATCCATTTCACTAAACAGGACTTTTCAAGTTCTGGTCCCAGAGGCAGCAGGGGTTCTGTAAAATGCAATTAGGTCTGCTACAAATCAATAGGCTTAAATTCACCACATAGAAGGTAGCAGATTTACTGGAAAATTTTTACAAGATACATAAACTGAAAAAGAATGGAAAACACGACTATAGAGAGAACAAACTATTTATAATGACCCACCACTTTACCGCTGCTTTTTCCTGGAGGGCTTATCTCTGTCATCCAGCTAAAAACGACTTTAAAAGCTATGTCTGAAGGTAACCATAAGCCCTGTCAGTTAAATAAAAAACTTGTATTCCAGGGTCCAGCAATTTATCTCAATATTTTTCCTTTCCCTTTCAGATATGAATAACTGATAGGGAGAAGTAGTTAGAACCACGTTGGGTAGAAGAAAATCTTCATGTCTGGAGTTGCAGGAGCTCAACATAGAGTAGCCAGAGAAATGAAGCAAAGCAGCCTATTAGAATTACTGCTCATTATTGGTACTGTGATTACCTTCCCAGGAGGCCCCCAAGGTTGTTGGGTGAGCTACTGATGTGACATTTTCATGAGCTTCACAGCTGTGTTTAAGAATTAAGTTTAAACAGGATTCTCAGCCAGACTCTAGATGAAATTCTGCACTGGGTATTTTCCTAAGCAGTAGTTTTATCCTGCCCATTCTGCCCAACTTTTTAAAAATTTGAATTTACCTTGTGCTCATTTATTCTATATATGCCAGAAGATTCAATGTTTTCTGTACAAAAGTGTTCTGACCTCAGATACAGGAGTTCAGACAAGAAAGAGAGTGTGACAAAGGGGGGGCTCTGTTGTTTCTCAGAGGTGAGTTGGTATTTCAGAGCCAGGTCAGGTACTCCTGAGCTACTCTGCTCAGTGCAGCAAAGGTATAAACTGAATTGTTGTGGAAGGTGTGCAGAAGACAGCACACCATAATCCAGCTGTGCATAAGGTCAGGAGGAGGAAGGCAGGGCAGAATTTGCTATTTCTCTAAGAGCACCCAGAAGTTTCATTTCCTTACTCCTTTCTCCCATGCAATGGAGTTTACTCTCTGGCTGTGTCCTGTTCAGTAGGTGGAACTTGGGAGTTGAAACAAATGTCCCAGCTTCCAGTCCTGCTCCCTCAGAGAGGTGAGCCACATGGATTCCTTGTACTTCCATGAAACAGCAGCCTGGGGATAAGGAGCTGGGTTCCCTACAGAAGAAGAGGAGGAAGCAGGGAGGAGGGGAAAACTGATGCTCCCAGTCACCCATCACAGATGCAAAAGGAGACAGGACAGAAGGTATCTGTCTGGATCTGACACAGACTAACAGCATGGCACAGGTAAGGCTAGGAAGTCATTCATGCCTCATTTCACCCACCTGTAAATTATTCCTCCCCCTTCATCCCCATTGGCACATCATTATGACTGCTCAATTAACGAACAGTTTAAAAGAGCTTTGAGACATTCAGATGAAAGAAGAGGATTTTTTTTGTATTTCTGCTTCTCCCAAGTTGCATGTATAAACACTGAACTTTTAAAGTCCTTCACTGATGATGAAGATTGAGTCCCTATTTATGGATGGGAAAGTTAAATCATGGAAATATTAAAGCACACATTTTGAGAAACAGCCTCAAGTTCCAAGATCCTACTTTCTGCATGTTCAGCTACATACAAACACAGCTTGCCTTTCACTCCCAGTCCTTCCTGTGAGCAGCCACAAGTGAAGACATTCACCCACTGGAGAGCTTGTGTTCAGGATTCCAAATCAAGTATCTCAAAACTAAACCCTCTCTAGGAAACCTAAAAGAAAAGCAAAGAAAACCTGTCTGGAAGCAGCACACTCATGCACACCACCACCACATCACACACAGCACCCTTGTGTTCAGCCAGAGCTTTGGAACAGCTTCATTGCCACTGGGGGATCAGAAGCTGGGATCAGACTTTGGGAAGTGTCTGTCACATGGCTCTCCAGCACAGTGAGTGTAAATCAATGTATTACAGGAGTGAGAGTTTCCCTGACCAAGACAATTAAAACTCTCACATAAAAATAGAATGCTGGAAGGAAAATCTGTCCATTCTGCACTATTATTGTGTTTAACAGAAAACCCAAGTTCCTGTCAAAAATGAGAGAATAGAGAATCTCCAGCCAGCTTTAATAGCAAGATCTTTTGAAATACTCAGCCATCTGTCACAGCAGGAGTGCTTGTTGTTCAGCCCTTCTGAAAAATTTGGCCTTTCTTTGGGAACATGATGCTTTTGAAACTCGGCTCTCAGGCCCCTCCTAGGAATCACTCCTTCCATGAAGATCCTGCTCTTTTTGTGTCTACCACACAGAGCTAGACAGAGCTGTCCTCAGTGTGGTGCAACTTGCCAGTAAAGCAGGTAGAGATGGGCTTGAAGTGCAAAACTGGAAGATTCCCCTGACCTAGCCCTAAATCCAAGGAAAAATTGGTAGGTTAAGTCCAGGACTAACTGTACTTTCATTTAATGTTTCTTATGAAAAACATTACAAATGTATTTTAGCAAATTTCCAAATGCATGCATCTCAATAAAAGTGATCACAGAGTTCTCCTTTTCCCCCTCTGATTCTTCCAGTCCTTTCTCTTCCTTCTCTCTCTTCTGACACGTTGTCTCATGTGAAGGAGAGGTAACAAAGGACTCAGCAATGGAATGAACTGCTCCATGCTCATAAAAGATTGTTAATAGCAAGATCTCAGTTTGGGGTGGAAAAACAGCTTCCAGATAGACCTTTCTGGGGCTTAATAAAATCTGCTATACAGAAAGGAAAATCCAGGAGCAGGTGAATCATCTCATGCACTGGGAGCAGGCGAACAGAGACAGAATCATGCACAGCACTACACTGAAACAGAATCCCCCTGTAAACACCTACATCTGGAACCTGCAGTGATTCTCCTCCACAGAACAAACATTTTAAAGCAATGATGTGAAAACAGCCCAGCAAAGGAGAGCACTAACCTGGACATTTGCCCTTTCCTCTACTAGTTTGTATTAGAAGAACGTGTTGCTGGTCTCCATTTTAACAAATATAGATTGAGTTCCTTGTGGTTCTCTGGGACAGAGACAAAAATCATGTTACCTTCAGTAAAGCAAGACCTCCAACAAGTCGATGGGATATAGAAGAATACTCTTTATTTCTGAAGTGGGCCATGAAGCTTTGAAGTTACATTAATACCTCCAGATAGAGAGTCACACAATCCCTCCTGCTGCAAAGAAAACCTCAGTAAAATGGCTACATGAAAGTCGACAGCAAAATTCCCACCAGTTTGACTGTGAACAAGACTTCAGGCCATAAATCTGTTCTGTAAAGGGTTTCCTACCAAATGTTTGAAAATTATTTTTTCCACAGGAGAAAAAAAAAGTTAATTGTTTCGTTGTATTTTCTATAAAAAGCCATAACTAAACATTTCATTTTAGATTGGGGTCAATCCCAATTAAAACATTTCCAGTTCCCACACACATCTTCACGAAGCAGTGGAACTCTATTGGCTGACATGTTCTGTTGCTAAACTGAACTGACACACAAGAGCTTGATAGTGCCAGGCAAAATGTTTCAAACTTTCCAGCCCCACAAAAGAAAAAAAGCATATCAAGGTTCTTCTCCAACCCTTCAACCCTCCAACCCAAACCCAAGTTTGCACAGAACAAATACATATTGTAATTCTGCAATTTTTGAAAGATATGTTAAAACTACAATTCACATCACAAATGGCCACTACCTGGCATAACCCTGCCAAAGCTGAGAAGGTTCTCTGGAAAACAGAGCATAATTTGGAACAAAATTCAGCCTGAAGAGCTCCATGTCCCAAAGAGCCCAACAAAACCTTCCCCTTGGCTCTGCTCATTCCTGCTCAGGAAGAGCCCAGCGGAAGGGAGACAGTCAGTGTGACTGCCAGTTTTGCAGAGTCTGTGAAACTCTTTGGAGACATGACCCCTGTTCTGGCTCTTGGATTTCCAACAGAGGACTCTATTAAAAATTATCCTCTCCAGGGCCCCAACATCTTCACCCTTAACCTTTCTGAGTCATTAAAGAGTGCTCAACCCATAATACAACAAATACAAACTTCCATCTGGTACATACAAAGCAAAGTTCCATTTGCTACAGCACAGCAACCTCAGAAGCTACTGAAACATAAAGTAATGGCCCAGACTTTGTTCTGCAAGGCTGGAGCCCCTGGAACTGAAAAGAACTTCAGCACTTGCTTGAGCTTAAGCACAAACTGAAATGCATGGCTGAATAGGAATGGCCTGAGGAATTATGCAAATGCTTAGCTGAATCCGGGTCCAAATATAAATTACTTTAAAAGATAGAGAAGCAAGCAGTGCAATTTAATCATTTTTATCTCCTTACCAAGAATGCACAAGTTCTTACAGCTAATATTACAGCATCTTCTGCTACTGCCAGAAGCCAAATGACCTATTCTTTAACAGTCAAGCTCTCCTCATTTTCAAACTGAAGATTAGTCCATTTATGCTGAACAGTGGCACAGAATGACAATTTCATAATACACAGATTGAGAGCTATTCCACTCACATGTTACATTACCTTGCCCTTTATTCACTGCACTACCACTTGCAATTGACTATCATGATAATAAGGTGAAGCTGCTTCTAATCTCCAATTTTGTATGTTCTGGGATGCTGGCAATTCATTATACACTGCCACAGAGTGACCAACTGGATCTGACCTTGAATCTGAACACACATTCTGAACTCCAGAAAAAATGGAGACATAACTTATTCATATGAACAGACTGCAGTAAAGTTACAATGTGAGCTGGGCACTTCCTTAAAATGCTGAATAAAATGAACCTCCAGCAATGGCACTGCCAAGGGCAGCCAGCACTTCCCAGCAGACTCTCGGCACTGTCCACAAGTGATCCATTCCATAAACACGAAGGCTGATTGTGAAATTTTTTCTACACATGACTAGTCCTTACTTCTGCAAATATTCTCCCAGACATGAGCATTTTCAGGGTCAGATCCCACAGCTGTACTGCTAACAGCCAGTGCAGTAAGTGTCCAACACAGTTTCCAGTTTGCTCTCCTTGCAGGAATATCAGTGAATCCATAATATAATCTCTGATTATGTCACCACAGAAAACCAATGTGTTACAGTAGGATATCATAACCCTTCCACACACTACAGAAAGTCTTTATTTCACTGTGATCTGAGCAGAAATGCATTGGAGAAAGTGGAAAGCAATTAATAAATTCTGCTACCAGAAAGAGGATTGTGGTAATTACAGCACAATTGCTATAGAAGATTTACAAAAGAGCTCACTGAGAAAACATCCCAGTTTAGACTGCACAACTCCAGGGACTGCTTGCTAACAACGTACAGAGTATTTTACTTCTAGGTCACTGATTTCAATCTGGCCTCAAAGGAAAAAATGACTGGAAGTTAATGCCAGCTGACAGTGGTGTGAAAGCTGCAGGGTGGATCTCAGCCCACTTCCCAGCAGATTGGAGGACACAACCCAAGTATTTGTGATCTGTGTAAGTAATACAGCTAAAAATTCAGGCTGTCATTCAATGATACTGCAAATCCAGCTGTAGGACTCTTAGGACAAGGAGCTGATATGACACACACAATTCTGCTGATTCCAGCTTGTCTGAAACCTTTTGACAAGTTAACAGTGCACAAACAGGTGCTGGGGCAGATCAGATATCATTATGCCTTTTACAGCTGTAAGAAGAATCCAGGTTGTGTGTGCCAACCAGTCCAACAGGAATGTAGGTAAATGCCCACAGCTCACTGAGATCCAGACTGCCTGGCATCAAGGGTCACCAATCCATGGCCTCCAAGCTTCATCCTTCAGTGACAGCAGGTGCAGGCTGTGTAGGAGCAGGCACATCAGAACTGTGCTGTTTTAATGCTGCTGGACACTCTCTGAACCAGAGACAAGTGAAGGTGCTGTCTACACCTCCGTCTGTCCTGTGAAAGGGTGGAGGGTGCCAGATGGTTTGCAAGTCACCCAGGGCACATAAAGCCACACAGGCATTAAATAGCATAAATAGCGAGGCATTAAATGACACCATTCCTGCTGGCACCACATCCCTGCTCATCAGTGCTCCATTCATTTAAACACTTTAAAGAGAGCAGGGAAATAGGAGATTAGAGAGATGTGCTGCTGCCTTTGATAAGCCTGAAAATAGAAGCAATGTTTGTGTTAATCCTGTAGCAGTAATATAGAAAAGGCACGATTAACTGCAGTTGCAGGAACAGTCTATTTTCCCAGTGAATTTCTCCACGGAAAGATGGGTCACAGGGCACACCTGCAAAATGCATCCAGGCATTTGTATCTGCATTGTGTCCGTGGCCTCTGTTCCAACAGATGGTTGGCCAAAGGATTTCTTCTCCTTTTATTTTATTTTGGTTTTTTTCCTGAACACACAGGAGCAGAGCAAGCCCTCCTGCCAAGAGCGCAGTGAATGCAGAGCATTCAGCAATGAAAGGGTGACCTTGATTAGTGTCTAATGTGTAAAAACCAGTTACTTTTCAGCACATAATAAAGTAGAAGAGTTCTGCTATGATCTGCCAGAGTTCTGCAAGCTGCTCTGAGGAATACTGTTGGAGATGCTTTGTATACAGTCTCTGCTTCAGGCACCAGCTAATCCTTGGTCCATCCACCCAGGTGGTTTCTCTTGCTTCATTGCAAGATTACTCCTAGAGAAAAGTATGTACTGCTTATTACATAACAGGCTATTTCTTAATCAGCAGCACAAATGTTAGGGCAGCTCTGCCTGACTTGTACTTACAGATAGAAAATGCAGACAGCTTTTAGATTCCTTATTTTGTCTTATTTCCTTTTAAAATTATTATATTCTGTAAGCAGTATCTATCCCTCACAGCTGCTAGTAATGGAGAGGAGTGAGCAGCCCTGTAGGTCTAAGAAAAGAAGAAATTCTGGATCCACTGATACTGAATGAAAATATCCTTGCTGAGTGTTCCCCTTAGAACTCTACACCTTTGGGAAAGAAGCCAAAAGAGGTTGGATTAGCTGGTGTGAAGGCTTGCAAGATCAACGGTAGTTTGGAAAGGCAATACCATCATAAAGGTGCTACTGAGAATAGAGAGGGATTTACACGGTGTTTGAATGGATCCACCAAGTCTTGGGATGAGGAAACATGAACAGTGTTGGCATTATGTGATTGTAATAAAATCAGGCTGATGATTGAGAGGGGGAAAAAGTGATACCTCTTCTCTACTAAATAACAAGAAAAGAATGCTGACTAGAAGGCAGCAGTCCCTGTGCACACAGCTACATTTCACTGGAACTGCAGAGAAAACCCCCATTTGGGACAGACTGTGTTTGCAGAGGCCACAGAGGAACAGGATTCAGGAACTGGAGGTAGCAGTACAGAAACAGAATAAACCAAGGAGTTTCCACATTCTTTAAAAGCCTAGGGCACTCACAGGACAAAACCTTCCCTGGAGGCATGGGACAGGGGTAAAATCTGTGCTTTGAAAAGGAAAAAAATCACAGCTTATAAAAAGGAGGGTGGGAATCACAGATCTGGAAGCCAAATGCATACAAGGGCTGCACTCTATGTGCAGGGGGAGGGGTGTTGCAAATGGGAGGAAATATTTTTGTGCTTTTCAGAGATTTCTAAACCCATAAACCTACAGCCTTCACTTCCATAAGGTATGCTGCTCTCTCTCTTCCATTTCAGAGCTTATCTGGAGAGGAAAATGTTAAGCTGTTAGCATTAAAAAATAAGGAAAAAAGTTAAAGTGTTTCTAATTTTAAAAAGAAGAAACTTATTTATAGATGCATAATCAGGTAAAAGTTGCCTGTGGTGTAATGTCCATGTGCTGAGTTTCCTTAGGAATACACTTACATCTGCATAATCATCTATTTTAATTATATGATGCCATAGGGTATATGATACTGTATGGACAAGTAAAGACACAGGGAGGTGACAGTGGGACAGAAAATACAGCAACCACATTTCCATCAGCAAAAATGACTGTAGCATGCAGTCTGGAGCATGGGATAGAGGAGGAAAAGTCATGTGAAATGAGTTACTTCCATCCTTGAAGTCCCTAAAATAAATTCCTTCAATCCCTTGTGAGGCAGATTTTCTCTCTTCTGTTCCACAACTCAAATGCAGTATGATTTCCTGTGGCAATACACTTCAAGCCAAGGCATTCATCTTCTCCAGACTATGATCCCAAGTCTCTGCCATTTCAGAAGCCCCCACCTCACAGCAATCCCTCAATCTCAACTCAAAATCCCACCATTTCTCCAACCTCCCTGTTATCACTTATACATATATAAAGTGACATTATCCGTACAAAAAAGATCAGGAACGTCTGGTATCTGAAAAATCCCAGATCACTCCTTCCAACCTTGAAATGTTCCCATTTCCTAACCTCATTTGCAATGGAGGTGATACAAAGAATGAGACTTGTTCACATCAACCACAGCAGAAGGATCTCCAAGTTGGAGAGAGATCAGGGGAATATGGCCTGTACACAGCCAGATCTCTGAACAGCACATGCTGTTTATCACACCAAGCCAGAGTCATGACTGCATCTCTTGCTGGCAGATGAATCCTTTCTCTTCTCTTGTTTTTTTCCACCAGTGGCTGTTGTGCTCTCCCAGCATGTCTCCAGAGAGCAGCAAAGACAGTGGTAGGTACAGTGGCAGCACACATGCATTAGTCACTTCCCAGTAATCTTTATTAGCTGCTCTGGCCCCTGTAAGCTTATGCAGATTTTGTAATGATGGATTCTTAGATCTCTTTCTGGAGGTAAATCCCAGCGAATTACAGCACCAATGAAGGCACCAGGACCAGTGATGAAGCTGTCCCACCTGAGGTCCTTAGGGACACCAGGAGGTGAAGGCTCTACCTGAAAAACAGAGCAAGGCACAAGGAGGTTTTCAAAAATTAAAGTATTTCTAGTGAAAAGGCAGATGGTGACATGAGCAGGCTAAAACAGCTGCCAGAGCTTGTCTTTCAAATGTTTGGTTCTAACTATCAGCACAGCACATCCTACCACTGGAAATCAATTCGACAATATATGGATTAGTAACTTTAGATGTTCTGTTACAGATTGAGAGAGACTTGGGTGGAAAGGAGTTTCCAAACCTGAAACTTCAAGGGCTCAAACTTAGTTACAGATTGAGCTTTAATGCCTGAGCACACTTGAACTTTGTTCTAACTATAAGACAAAAGATGCACAGGACAATACTAAGCAACTTTAAAAATGCTGTTGACATTCACAATTTCATAAATAATAGTTTCACCTACCAAAGTGAAAAGATGATCATGCAAGTGGGTAAAATATATTAAACCAGGAAAACAGTGCTAGCATTCCCCATAAAGAAAATACACTGCAATTACCAAGAGACAGGATATGGATAAGCAGTTTTCAAGAGGAAAGCCCCTCTATCTCATTAAACAGCTGCTTCACTCCTGCATTTTTTCCCTGTTCAACTCTTCACCTTTAATCTGCAATCCTCAACTATGCTGCACACACCAAGAATGCAAAGCTGACAAGCACAGGAGGGCCTCCCTTATCAGCTTAGGATAAAAGCAAGAGATCGAAAGGATGGATTGTCTGTGATTTTTCATTGCAGACTGGTAGATATTTTATGCTGGTTTCAGACAGGCTAAAGATTTGGAGATCTGAAGATTCATTTATCTTGAAAGTTTTGGAGGAATATTGGTAGAAAATAGCAGGTGAACTTGCACACGGGAAAGGAAGAAGTGGCGTGGTGTGCTCACCGCCGGGCAGTGTGACGGCGCAGGGCTGTGTGGCAGGAGCTGCGGACAGCAGGAGCTGCGGACAGCAGGGCGCTGCCCTTCCTCCCCCTCACACAGGACTGAGCACTCCTAGCGCTGGCTGATGGTAAGAGGAAGATGCAAATCTATGAGTCAGTCCTCTCTCCCCACAGGGTACATGAAGGTATAAAGTCTGCAGTAATACGCCAGCAAAGGAAGTTTCTTCCTAATCCCAGTGACTGCCTTGTGGCCTTGAGAAGGAGGATTTCGATTTTTCCTGAGGACAGCAGGTAACCCCAGAACACTGCTGAGCCACTGCGGCAGGCAAGAGGAGCACAGAGGCTCCCAGGCACTCTTCCTTGCTGTCTGAATAAAGCTCCTGAGTACAGAATAGACAGCTTGGTCAGGGCCTTCCTTATCCTCCCCTCCCTGCTGTGATCACAGGGAGCTCCCACTCCAGGCCTCTGATGTGTTGGCAGCCTCTATAATTTAGAGTAGCTGTGATTTATGGCTTGGACAGAGCCTGTACTTAGGGAGTACAAAGGTAGGGCTGGCCTGACCAGTATAACTGTGTCGTTGCCGGCCCTTTGTATTGATCCAATGAGTGATGGAAGTGAAGAATTCAATGGCATCTGCTGTCTGTAAGGAGCAGCAAAGGGACAGGGAGCTGGGGTGGAGGCAGGGATTTAATTACCCCTCACACCCAGCACCAGCAGTCAAAAGTGTGATGGTGACACTTTGTATTGATGGGGGGAATCACTCTTGGCGACCTCCCTCTGCACCTCCGCTCAGTGAGGAAGGAAACAGGAAAAAGAATGAGAAAATTTTTTGAATGCTTCATCCTGCATTAATCACGTACCATATCCTTCTCCTCATCTATTCTCGGGGGGAATGTCACAGGCATGGAACAAGAGAAATGAGAGGAAGTTTACAGTTGTCTAAATCCAAGAGAGAGAGGTGTTTGTGGCACACAGCACGTTGTAGCTCCCACTATAAATTCATGGGCAGATTTCCAACAAGTAATAGGGAGCCAAATCCAAACTGTTCAGTGAAAGGCTTGAGCAACCTTTAATCAGACTCCTAATTGGTCTTTTCCTCTGTTTCAACATTTGTTGTTTGAGGAAACCAACAAAAGTTCCCAAATGAGCTTTTTAAAGTGTCATTCAGGATATAATCAGGTCTCTTTGAAAAGGGACAGCTCCAAATTCAGTCATAAATATTTAATACTGTTGTCTGCCAAATTTAGCAAATGGTTTTAGTGGGGACCTGTATTTATCAAATTACCACTTTCAAGACAAATGCTTACGAGGAATGCTTAGTCTTTCTAGACCTTATTCTGCTAATGAGGGCATGCCCCATCTTTTCCAAAACACCACTTCTAAGACAATGGTCCAATTTTTACATTACAGCCACGTCTGCCTTGTACTGGCTGAGTAGCTGTCATTTGGATTCCTCCTATCAACTCTGAATTCCCTTTCATCTAGGGTCTGTGTTATGTGATGGCAGCCCAGAGCAGTGACCTATGACTATGCTTGACTTCTTATCTCATGACATGTGGACTAACTTACAAATGCAGGTAATTAGTTAAAGACGTTTCATGACAAATTAGACTAATGGAATTGTAATGGTTAAATTAAGTCTTGGGGTCAGTTTTAAGGTCCCTTGTTAGGGGTGATAGTTAAAATGCAAGCTGTCAGACTCTGGGAAGTATCTTGTTTCTTTTATTAAAGTGCTTCTTTTGCATGTGGAAAGCCAAGGACATAACTGCTTCGATAGGGTCTGATCCAAGGGAAACAATCTGGTTGGCAGTTTTTGGATAAATCCCCCAGTTGTGCCCCCAGACTGTGTCCTGTAGGCAAGACACACAGTGGAGAAGAGCAGTAAGTGTGCAGAAGGATCAAAGCACACAACTTTGCACTGCTCTGAACACTAATCTCTCAGTCTCCCCTTGCACCTTTCAACTGAAAATTTCATCTGACATCTTTCTTCAGGGAGGGAGTTAATTTTGCAAAATCAAACAGTCCAACATAAATTAAACAGATAAATCATGTCCTGTTTTCCACATCCTTCCTCCAGGAGTCTGCAAGGCTCTCCCTGTAGGCCCTTCTAACAACACAGTGACTTGATAACTCACACACTGCTAAGGACAAATGGGAAAGGAAAAGGCAACAAAATGGAAAACATTATTCTGCAATTTTGTCATTCCCCGGTGTGTCCATGTCTTGAGCACTGCCTGCAATTCTGTTTGTGCAATCTCAAAAAGGTACATTAGAGTGAGGAGAAGCAACAAGAACTTCAGAGGTACCAAACGGCTTCTGTAGTAGAAGAGACTTCATACACAAGGACTCATTTGCTTGGCAAACAATAGCTGAACTTGGATGTGATTGAGGTATTTAGCATGGAGTGGGATGGAGAAAGCACATGGAGTAATTGCTGTTCTTACAACAAAAGGGAAACACTTTATACACAGTTGGTAGTTGAATGTGGATGTTCACTGATGTAGAGTCCAAAGGAATAAATGCATTCAAAAAATAAGATAAATCCATGGGAATCTAACAGCCACTACATACTGCAATTCAGATGCAGCCTGGAGCTCAGGAACTGCCTCCACATTGAGCACCAGAAGCTGGAAAGGCATCAGAAAAAAGAGTCCTCTCCAGTACCGTTTTATGCTCTTTTCTTACACTGCCAGCACTGCACTCTGAGACAGGACACCAGGCTGGGCAGGGCCTTGTTCTGACTCAACAGGGCCACTATCACCTGGTCTTGAGTGTCTCCTCCCTGCAGACAACATAGTCACAGATAAGGTTAAGCCAGTTCCCTTCAAAGGCAGCCCTGACCTCTGATGGCCATGGCAAGGAACAGCTCGGTTCAGAGCCGTCTCCTGCCCCAGGACGCCGCGGTGATGAGGGCAGGAGTATTTCATGTATGTAAGTACATGCACATGTGACTCGGAATGAGAGGAGGTCCCTAATTACACCGTCTCCATTTTTAACTGCAAGCACATGCTTTGATCTTTCCATTTCCAACATAAACACAGAGCAGAGTACAGATTTAGACAGGCATCCCCTGCTGAAACACTGCACTGCTCCCTGCCCAGGCAGAGAACGAGACAGCGAGTGACACAAGGCAGCTGTTTGCTACATCCCTGCATCCACACTCTTTGGATGTGATGGCAAAAAGCACAGTGCAAGGACCCCTAAGGAAGAGAGTAACCTAGGTATCTGTGTTCAGATATCATTCCAGAGCCAGTCCAGGCAGCTCTGGCAGGCACAGTACCCTTCACTGCTGTTTGCCTCTTGAAACTAGGATCAGTCTATTGGAGTCACCTTAAAAATAAAAAAAAAAAAAATTAAAAAAAAAAAATCCAAGCCAGAAGAACAGAGCCCACTCTGATCTGGGATTTGGTACTTCTGCTTCATCTTCTGCCATTCAGGCAAATGTCCTCCCCAGTCCCACAGTGATAGTTGGCTGTAGGAGATGGAGACCCCACAGTCCAGTCACAGTGTGCTCTACTCCTGACTTGTGGCACTCACTGCCCATGTGTGCCCTGCCCCTGGCTGCACCTCAGGGGAGCCCTGTAACAGACCTTTCTTTTGGGTGAGTCTCCCTCCTAGGGAATCCACATCCTCAGAAAAACACTTCCCTTCAGGCCAGCAGAGCATGCGCCTTTCCCTGTATTCCCTGTGTTCTGCTGGTGGGGTGGCAAAGGTCCCAAGGGCAGTGCATTACCAGCCCAAAATATGGATGAAATGGATCAACTCCAGTTCACCTCGGGAGCCATGAGGTTGGAGCTCCTGCTGGGGCAGCTTGCACAGCTCATCCCTGGAGCTCCCAAAGTCCCAGCCAAAATAGTGCTGTCATTGCTTCTCTTCCTACCCTTTTCTCCCAACATACACACACACAGAGTAACAAGCCAGATCTTTGTGCTTAAAAGGGACACTTAAATTGTTAATGCTCATCAAAGGAAAATAATTATTCTTTAGTACACTTACTACACTTTTTCTCAGGACAAAAACTGCAGGGATGGAGAATTTAAGTATTCAATATGCATGTAAGATACCAGTAAGATGACAGGAGGAAATCAAGGCCAACGTCCACTCCGTGTCTTGACTTTCTGCGTCTTTCATTTCCCTAATTCCTGGCACGTGTCATTCATACTTTTTTCATATATGCATAGGGACCAAGTGGCACTTGAATGCAACAATTCTCCTCCCCCCAAAAAACAGGATTCAAAAGCCCATTAATAGAACAATGCAGAATTCATTGCATTGTGCATCCTTGTAAATATGCATGCACACTCTTTTTATATCAGTTCATATGCATGAAATAATAATAAGTAGTAAACACAAAAATATAAAATGAGAACCTCGTGTTGTTACTACACTACAGTTCTTCTTCTTTATGTGAGAGCTTTTAGCATTAATAGCTAGAGGAGAGTACACACAAGTCACTCTGAGTTTTGAGAGAACTCATTAAGTTCTACTGGTTTCTATTACAGAAATGGGACTATTTGGACCTTGAACATAAGACAGAAAGACGTGAATAATGATTTATTTGGAATATAAGAGAGAGAAAATACTTCCCATTAGTGGAATAGCAGCAGCTGTTAACTCTGTAGAGCATATATGTATTAGTTTGAAAAGTCTGTAGGTAGGGAAGATATTTCAGCCTCAAGTATCCTCATAAGACACTGACATACTTAAACTGCAGTTTGCAATATGTTTGCAGAGCTAATGCTTGACAATTTTTTTGGTTTATTATTATTATACAGAAGTGATACCAGGATGGCGTTGTCAAATAAATTGTTATGTAAGACGCGTAACCAATGGATATAATAGAAAAATTAATTTGAAAAATTGATAACATATCCAATCTAATCTAATATCTGTCTTTAGTTTTGCTTTGAGAGAGCCAGAAAGCAGGGCTATTCAAGAGTTTGCCTTTGGTAGAATACTTACTCAATCCTAATAATAAAGGATAATAAACACTTATCTTCTTTGCTTCTACTCTTCTACAAAGATACAGATATTTCCTAAAATAACTTTGATATTTCCATGTAGGATGAAGCTAATTAGATTCACAGAGTCACAGAAATGCTGGTTGGAGGAGACCTCTGGAGATCTGCAGTCCAGCCTCCCACTCAAAGCAGGAGTGCTGCCAACTCTAGATCAGGTCAACCATGGCTTGGCCCCACAGCCTCTTAAAAATATATAAAGACAGAAATTTCACAACCACTTTTGGTGACCTCTTCCAGTTCTACACCACCCTCTTGATGAAGAAATCAAGCATGAGAAAGTCTGCTGAGAGTTGTAGTGTTTTGTAGAAGACTAATGAAGGTCAACTAAATTTTGTTCTTAAGAAAGAGACTGTCCCTAAAAGCCTTGTCTCACTGTTAATTCTCACAGAAAGAGTAAAACTCAGTTAAAGAATGATATTTACTGGCCTATGTCTGTTTTAATCTCTCACCTTCTGATGGTATGGAAATGTTCTCAGTTTTACCTGATGGAGGGAGAACTGAGGTGAACAGACCCTGTGTATTCAATTACACAGCTCATCCAAAACAATGCTGGGAGCTGAATTCAGATTTCCTACTCACTGCATAACTGAGTTATCCACAAAATCACTTCAGTGTTACTCAGCTTTCTTTTTCCACCAGCTACTGCAAAGGTAGGTTGCAAAAAGTTGAAATAAGTGTCTAAGGGCTGGAGGAATGATGTCAGCCTTTGTCAGGATCTGAAATTTAGAATTGCTTTTTTTTTAGTATGCAAGAAAATGTCATTCTTTCTTATCCCTAAAAGTATGGAGCTCACTTGGATCTCAATCTGCCACTCTTTCACTTCATCTCCACTGAGATGAATCCTGCAGTTCCTCCTGGAGAATGTAAATTGAAGTCATTGATTGGCACACACATTGACTTTAGATTTCTATCAGATTTCAAAGATGCCACTGGAACCTTTGAGAAGGGTTCAGTCTTTAAGGAAACACTTAAAAATGACAAGTGGTGATCAGAATACAGCAGTAGGGGTGGCAAAAGCAGGGTTCAGTGTGTGTATCTACACTCCTAAAATGGATCAGTTGGAATGTCATTGAGCATCTTCCCTGAAGAGCAAAAGAACAGCCAGGTCTCTGTGCTCACTTCCTATCATTTTATTCCCCATCATTGTTGTGCCACAGAGTCAGTTTATCTAACAGCAGGAACTGACTTCATGGAACGAGGATTTACTCCTGAGAATGGGACCACTCAAGCCCCTGCAGAGGTGCTATTTTGTACCTGCAAACCTTCTCTGCACTCATCTGCTGATAGCAGAGATGCAGGCTCCCATTACTATCTCTAAACACACAGTCCCCTGTTAGCTGAGATCATGCAGTGCCCCTTTTACTGCAGCAATGTAAACATTTACCAAGAGAAGACAAGGAAATATGATCTGACACAAGAAGATTAAGCTGTATGGGTTTTTCAGAGGAAGCCAAGTCCTTTAGCTGTCAGGTAGAAGCCACAGAGTGATGCCTATTGTTTCTTAAAGAGTAATTACTTCTGATTGCTTCCGAGTACACTAATTTGTCTTGATACAGAATGACAGCATAACCCAGAGCAGAGGATAACTGCATTACTTTACCTGTGTACAGATTTTCTGGGGCAGGTTTGTGCAGCACTAGAGCATTGCACTCACACTTTGCAGGGCTGTACCCAGGCAGGAGCAAAACCTGCCCATGAAGGGCAGTGCCCTCCCTTGGTGCTGAGATGGGATCTCAGAAAATCCTGTCTGGTCAGGGATGGGGCTGGCTCAATACAGCATTATGGAAAGGCAAGGAAGAGGGGGACTGGGAACAGCTGGTTTCTAGAAAGGATCAACTAACCTGACTGCAATTGCTAGTTTTCTGATCTGCTCTTATTCTCTCATATTCTCATATACATTATATATGCTACATATGCTGCTACCTGAATCCATTAATGCACCTATGAAAAGCCTTTTGCTAACTTCATCCAAATAGATTGTTTTCAGTAGTATTCCTTCCAAAAGGCAGGAATAGAGGAAATAGAGGGGAAACTTGCTACTTCGCAAAATTGTTGGAAATGTGAGAATACACTGTGGGCACCACCAAAAGTCCTATTGCTCAGGGATGACTTTGCTATGTCACAATTCTATGTGGTTGTTGCAGGGCAGGAGGAACCCCTGCACCAGTCAAAGAATCCTGGTTTGTCAATGTGGTGCAGTCAAGTCAGGAAAATCTAGAAATTTTGCAAACTGAAAGCTGAACAAAATGTTCAGGTTAGGTCACTCAGAGTGTTTTGTTGTAATTTTAAAATATTTTGTTTCTATTTTAATTTTTTTCATTTAAATCTTCTGATCTCAATTACCTTAAAACTTCAAAGTAGAAAGTGACTTCAATTGAAATAAGAATATTAATATTTCAGGTTAAAAATGTAAAAAAATACTGTCATACACGTTCTGAAAAAGCAGTTCAATGCTTTGGCTGAGTTAGAAAGATCCTGGTTCATGAATCATTTCAGTTTTGAAAAATTAAGATTTCTAAGAAGAGAAAAATAGTGAAAGGAAAAACAACAATCATAAAAGGATCCCTGATTGGTCCTAAACAAAACTTCACCAAGGCTGTTATCCAGTGATACTGCCTATTTGCAGAAAATAACAGTTTTATCATTACTGACTGTAGTTTATCATAACTGACTTTAGTCAATCAGAAGCTGCCCAGGACTTGAAAGTCAAATGCACAGAGCTGCAGTGAGGGGTCACAAAACTGGCCACCAGGCTCCCAAACTTCAGCTGTCATCCAGAAATTCAAAACCCAGAGAAGAAGAATTGCACCCTCCTGGCATCCCTCAGATTCTCCTTATGCCACTTTACAAGCCATAGCAGCTCCCTGCTGCTCTTCACATTTTCTGACACTTCTAATAATTCTGGTCTTAAAATTTCTTCTTTGCAGGGAGAACTGTGAAGGCATTTCAACACTTATTGCAGTTTCATTGCAGCCTGAAAAAAAGACAATACTCACCTCACATTACCTCTGTGGTGGTAAAATTGTTATTTTTAAGATCTGAGAGGGCTGGCTAAGAAGTTTATCCTAACTAGAAGAATGCTCCCTTTGGCTTAACAGCCTGTGATTGTTCCCAACTCCCCACTTCTCAAGCAAGATAATACTGAGTGTGCCACTCCTATGGGCTCCACCAAGAGCCATCTCTCCATAAGGTCTCATTATCTGCTTTGATTCATTCTTAGTATTGTGGCAGTTAAGAAGATTTTTAAGGAGTCCCTCCCTCCCAGGTATGGCTCCCTGCCTTTGTTTATCTAAATGGTTGTTTTCTTCACCTGTTTTGATTTTTTTGTGAACCAGTATATAGGCTGGATCTCTGCAACCACTTGGAGGAAGGGGGAGATGCTGTCCAAGTCTTCTCTCACTGATCATAGTTAAAAAGGCTTCTATGACCTATTCCAAATTGTACTTGTGTCATGATGCTCTTGGAGTCCCCAGTGTCTCCAACCTCTTTCCTGGGGGCACATCCCACTGTGCCACAGACACTGCAAAGGGCAACAAGAGCTCATTGGAAATGCAAGGCCCCAGCAGCACATAAACCTCTGGGATCATCATGGGAAACACCAGGGCCCCCGAGAGCTGCACAGGGGCTGGATGCCAGTGTGTGGTGCAGGCAGAACAACACCTGCCACTGGTGGTATGTGCAGGCTGCTAAATAATGAGGACTCAAATAACAAGAGCTGCAGAGGATTTGCAGAGCCAATGGACAGAATGAGTGGCCAGAGACCAAGCAGGGATGACAGCCACTTGTCCTCAGACCTGTGGAGCCCCTGCTGCCTGCAGCAGCCAGGAGCCCACCCTCTGCAGCCAGAGCTGACTTGGGCACCAGCTAGAACAGGACTGGGTGTGATGGCTCAGCACACACCCGGTCCTCCATCATCCATCACCATGTCATGGTTGTGCACCCAGTCAGGACAGGCCCCAGTGCAGTAAAATGTCAGCTCCTGCTGTCCCAAAGTGCACAGAAAAGATCCCTATGACCCATGGAGACAGATTTTTGGAAAGTTCTCTCCATGTGCATGGATGCTTCAGGTGTGATCAAGACAAATTCTAATTACAGTCAATACAAGCACCTGTCCAGTGTCCAGCATCCATGGGATAGCACTCCGAAAGCAAATAGTATTTCAGAGTGACTTCAGTTATTTACTCTGCAAATTTTGCTGGAGTAGCAAAGAAATTTGGTTCATGAAAGCATAAAGGGAATCTCATGTATAATTTTTAGTTAGAATTTATTGATTTAATTCTGTCTACAACCAGAACATGAGATCTAATTTTCCACTGGACATTAATTTAGAGAGTTTTCTGAATTTAAAAACAATAAAAATTAAGACCAAAATGTGACCAGCTCTTAAAATAACCTATAGAAAATTAAATCACATTAAAGCATTCAAAATAAATGTGTATTTATGTCAGAAATGGCTTTTCCAGATTTGAATTATGCATTGTGAAATAAAAAGAACATAATAAATGCCTCTCCTCATTTGTGTGGGCTTCATGATAAAAAGAACTGATAAATAGGTCAAGATAAAACAACCAAATGGATGCTGTGGTTTGGAAGTCTTGTTTTGTGCTATAGAAGTAATAAAGTAATAAATCAGCATTAATATAAACACATTTACTCCTCCTCTCCAAAGCAGTTAATTGTTTCACATTATCAATAAATATGTAACATTATTGATGATGTTTTCTTTTCTTAAATCAACCCTGAAGTAATTCTATTGATTTCCACTGACTTACCAAAGACCAGTTTACACCCACTATGACCATTTAAATATATAACTCTGGAAAGCACCTTTCCATAAGATCTGTGACATTAGTTGCCATTATTCAGTGTTTCCAAATACAGTTCTTCCATAAAAGTTATTTACCGGCTTCTTACACTGCAGTTTATCACAACCTTCATTATTCCCTCTAGGAGTTGCACTAAATCACCCAGCTGACAGCTCAAGTGATCCAGTTCCCTGACTGCTGGTGCTTCTAAAATAATCAAGGTCCAAACCGCCTTCTATAAAGCTTCCATTTAATCAGCGCTGACATGCACCTTAGATTGCACTTCAGGAGGTGCCAGGAGTGCCTCCAGGGCTTTGTGGCTTTATCACCAGGCAGACAGAACGTTGTTCTGCTGGCAGGTCAGGCCAGGAGCCCAGCCCTTCACGTGAAAGTCACTGCCTGGGAGGGAGACTTGCTTTACTACCAAATCTCCCTGCACCTTTACAGTTTTGACCCAAGTCAGGGAGGTGGGGGCAGTGTTATTTGGTTTTGCTCCAAGGAAGCAACAGGAGCAGAAAGCTCTTTGCAGGATGAGCCAGATGACAGTCAGGACCAGGTACAGCCTCTGAGTCCTCGCCTGCACATCATGGGTCCAGTCAAACGACTGTCTTGATGAGAAGCTGGATATTTTTCTTCTGACAAAAGCAGTGTCAGCAGAAACAAGTTTTCTTCCAGGCATAGTTCATGCAGTATGGGAAACTAGTTTGAAGCAGATTGGCAAAAGATTACTATTATTCTGCCAATATAAGCCATGTCTGCACTAGGGAGCTTCTGCCCCCAGTGCTCAACCAGTCAAGCAGCCCTGTGGATAGACTGACAGATATACAAGGAAACTTCCTTTCTTCCAGTGGCGCTAGCATGGATTTGTCCTGGTAAAACTGTGAAATAGATACTGGCCCTCTGTTCATTCTTTGGCACTTGAATGGTTTTCTGAGGAGCCACCAGAGTCAGTGCTATAACAGTGAGCCATAAAAACAGACAGAAAATATAAACACATCTGTCCCCATCTCCCATAAAAATTAACAACATTGCACTGAAGAAGTACTTTGTAAAAGTTCCAGGCAAAAAATATATTCTTTGAATGATTTTTAATAAAAAAAGTGAAAAGTTCCCACCAAAGACTAAACTTCAAGCAAAATGATCTTGTCAAGAATCCAATTTTCCACTGAAAAGCATGATAGGCTCTCCCTTAATAACAATAATAACAATCACCACTGCCAGTGTGCTACAGATGGAGCAATGAAGCAAGAAAATAGCATGTTCTTTAACAGAACAAGAAGAATAGGCAGCATTGCCCTGGACACCGTGCTAATAGCAGTTTCTGATCTTGGTACAGCAGCGTTTCCTGCTCGAGCTACAGCTGACATGGAGCACTGCAGGCTGCTTTTCAACACCTTCACACTTGCTGCTCTCACTCGGAAAACTGTGGAGAGGGAAACCACCACATACTGCAGCAGGATGAATTTTAATTCCAGTTTTACAAATTTGCATCAGAAAACATTGAAGACTGATGGAAGGCAGCTTATCTGGAGGAATAAGATAAGATCAAGCAGGAAAAGTCACTTCTTCCAGCCCTCGTGCAGAGGGCTGCTCTTTGCAGCAGAGAAATGCATCAAAAACAAATACATAAATCAAGATATATCAGTCTTTGGGATATAGAAAGATACTTCTAGCAAAATACACAAGATTTAGAGTAGAAGATAAGACAGAAGAAGGAAATGTTTTTTTCAGCAGGCCCATTCTGATTTAGGTGAGGTACCAGCCAAAAGGCAGAGCTGGGAACAGATTTCAGGTCTCAAAAGTCATAAGATGAACTGCAAATAGAAACTGAACAACTTACAATTATCTGACTAATGTCCATGGTGGCAAATAGAGATATTTTGTCAGTGGCCTTTTTTTTTTTTTTTTTTTTTTAATATTCCTCTATTTTTGTGCTGCTAAAGCAATAGTGCTTTAAAATTCTGTGCAAAGCAGGTGAATTCTGTGCAAGAACATATCCTTGCATGCATAAACTGAAAAGTTTTGAGTATCCCTGTGTCTGAGTCTGGGAAAATCTATGCTCCACTGTGAACAGAGACCTCACATCAGGGCTGAGCACAGACTCTTCAGAGCATGCACTTACACCCAAAGTGGCTAAAAAGTCAAGTCTCTCCCAGAGCTGCCTAGGAGAGGTTTGAGGAAGAGGAGTTCTGCCAGAGCTTTGCTGCTGTGACAGAAGCCTTTGCATATTTTCAGTGCATGAACATTTAAGTAGGCCTGACATACAATGAAACCTTACAGATTCTGCCCTGGACAGACTGCATGAGGATTCAGCAGGCCCCATAGACCTGTGAGATAAGGCACTGAAGCTGCTGTGGTGGCTTAAGTCATCACATGGACATGAAAGACACAGAGCATGAGGTGGCTGATGACTTTTTCTCTCTGATTTTTCTCTCTGATTCACTCTGGAAGTGCTTGGCACAACTATCAGTTCATTTTCAGGCTTTGCTCATTTTCTATGCTGTAACTGCTTACTTTTTTGCTTCCTACAAAATTTAGATTTACACTGTCTTGCAACCCATCTCACCTGTTGACAACATCAATAAATTGATGACTATCTCCTTAGATATCCTGAAGTTCAATCCAGCTCTATCTGAAAACAATAGGTACTTGTCCAGTGACACCAAGAGGAGCTGGGATGTGCTGAAAGGGGAGAAAAGAGGTAGATCACTTGGTGGATCTAGTTTTAAAAACTCCTTCTAATCAAGGGAGAGGCAAAACTGTTATCTCAGCTTTACAGATGGAAAAACAGTATAATTTGGGAAGAGTCCTGCACTGTGGTGTCTAAAAGTAGGTCTCAGCTGCAAATAGGCTTCTACAGAAAATGTACATACAGTCAAAGACCTAAGTGCTCAGAGGCAGATACTCAGAAGTGGCAAGCAGCCATAATTCCTCCTGAAACCACTGGAGTTTTATGGATGGAACTGAGGAAGCACTCTCTCCACAAGAGAAGTTGCTGACAATAAATCAGCAGCAAGTGTTGCAATTACTGCCCCACGCAGTGTGATGCCTTGCTTGATGCTGCCTCCACAGAAAAGAAATTCTATTGATGGTACTTCTCACAGTGGCACTGGAAAAAAAAACAACAACAAACAAAACCAACTTCACAGCAGTTTTGGCACAAGGAAAGATCCAGACAACTGCCAGTCTGCACTTCAATACACAATCCTGACCAGGAGGAAAATGACTCATGCAAAGTCTGGAGCAAGACATGGTATAATGCTTTCATATGGCCCCAGACACAATTATAATTCCTCCCATCAGCTCTTCCTGCTGACATCAGCTTTCTCATTGGTTTGGCCTAATAATTAGAAAAGTTCTTAGAAGTTAACCAGAACATCATTGTTCCCATGGAAAACACCCCACTGCTCCTGTGATGGGAAATAGCTTTTTTCCTCTTTCCTTTTGAAAATTTTACTGCTGATCTGGCTAGGACAGGCTCCAAGTCTAAGTTAGGTTTCAGTTGCTTTTACAACACTGGCTTCGCATCGGCATCTCCCACTGCTTCTGAAATCAGCCAGAGAAAATGAGCCTTTGTAGGGAGCAAGCAGAAATGTCCCAGAAAAACAGATGAGCAGCCTGGACTATACCCTGGAAGCAGAGCAGGAGGGGGAAGGCTTCTCACACTGCCCTCCCTGGCCCAGGTCCTGTCCCCTGGCTCCAAGCTGCTGGTGCCATCACAAACCCATCCAAAGGCAGCAGCAGCCAAGGAAAGAGGAAGGAAGAAAGAGCAGTTAATGAATGTCACTGGAGGGAGTGTGAGCTGCTCCTGGGGCTCAGTGTGTGGTAAGCAGAGAAGTGATCAGAGGTAGCAGCAGCTAACAGATGTCTGGCAACACTGCTCCAAGGGAGCCCTGGCGTGGTGGAGACAAGGGAGGGAGGGAGGAAGGGAGGAAAGGAGAGATGGCCTCAGAGGACTGGGGTGGATGGTCCCTGTTTGCAGGAGGCTGACAGGAGATATTCCTGGAATCCCAACCTGCCCTTGGGCGGAATGAATTGGGTCAAGCTCCTCTGGTAAATCCAATCTTCCAACTTTCCCAGACTATCTCCATATTTCCTCTTAAAGATTTCAGTCATGGCAGGTGCTGTCATACTGTGACTGCTCGGGGAGACACAAGAGGAAGAGATGTCCTTGGAATACAGAGGAGGTAAGGGCTGGCCCTTAACTGTGTCTGGTGATGTGGACAAAGCTCCACCCAAAGCTGCCATGGTCACACTGTCTTAGCCTCAGGTGATGATGGGATTTGGTTCTGTGCCTTCACAGGCAGGATTTTAGTGAGCTTCCAGCAAGTAAGTTATGACAGTGTCTGTCAGTTCACTGTCCCATTTACTTTTGCATGATGTTATAAGGATTTGGAGACTGGAGCTCCCAGCTTTAAGATAGTAATAACCCTTTTGCAGCTTAAAATAAAAAAAAACAGTAAACCCAGTAGAGGATACAGTTAAGCAATAAACCAGCTTAAACTCAGGAAACCAGCTTAGACTCAGTATGTTTCATTTGCTTTTCTCACCATCCATCATATCATCTTGGGAGAGCTGAAAGCATCTTATAATAATTTGAAGAGTGAGAATTTTCTGGAAAGATACTTGCTAGAAAATAGCTTTTTGACTCCTGGGCAATAGCAGTTTTACAAAATCACTCACTTTGCACACTGACCCTTTGCTGTCACCAAGGAATAGTTGTTAATATTCATTTTAAGGGCTCAATTTTAGATTCTTCCAGCCATGTAAGCAACACTCCCTACCCCAGCTATTCCACTAGAAGAGATGCTCAGACCACATTATGGATTATATATTTATATATCCACATACATGCCATACTGCTCTACAAAGCTGGAATGGTGTGAGGAGGAACAATGGCCAAACTGAAGAGCAACCCAGCCATGCACCACCTCAGCAGGCACTTTCAGGTGTAGTGACATGTTCTGTTTTCTTCAGCAGTGAAATGACCCCTGACTTTATTATCACCTCTGCACTGGGGTGTGCTGCCAGGAGAGGTGATCACCTGAGGGACTGTGCTGTCACTGGACTGAGCCAGGGATGGGAATTCCTCAAGCTGGCATTGCTGAGAAATATTTTATGCTGCAGAGCTATAGCCTGAGATTCATATGGCATTACAGCACACAGCTTTGTGTGCCTGTCTCTGGGAGGAGAAAAGGTGTTCCTAACTTGTGTTACTGTTGGACTCTCCCCTCCTGCTGTTCTCACTGACATGTTGGGTGTGCTGCTGTGCACTCCATTGAGTGTTGGTCTCCCTGAGAAACTGATGTGAGTTTTAATTGAATACACACAAGAATGCACTCACACTAACCTTACCCAGCAATACAAAATTGAACTGGATGTGAGGGGCACCCAGAGAGCAGATTTTAGCCCTCCCTGTGGACGGCTGAATAGTTTGATGCATTCTTCCTGGGAATTGTGTGCTTGCTCTGATGAGGGCTGAGAGGGAGGATTCCTTGCTGGGCCACTTAACATAGCAACATTCCTGATAGTGAATCATCAGAATAAACAATGTTCTTCAAAGTGGAGCACAGTTTCCCATTGTGAACACAAATTTGGCTTTTAATTTACTGAAGACATCAGAGAGAAAAAAAAAGTTAATTCTTATGTAAGGCAGAAGTAGCAGCAGTCACCTGTAACAGCACCGAGGGGATCAAATCACTCTACAATTAACTCTCACGGTGCTCCTGCTGTGAGGATGATTATGCCTTGATGCAGAAACTGAAGCATAAATGGTTGATGTGCTTAAGACTCTGTACTGGGTCTGCACTCAACCAGGAACAGAGCCAGGAGTCCCAGCCCACCACCACCACCAGCTGAAGGGTTACTGGGGGATGTTGGGCAGATGCACTGACCAAAAATTCATGAGTGGTTATTGTCTCAAGCTACCTGCCCCTGCCCTGCCACCCCATCAGCAGGCAAGCAGGACACAGCAGCCTCTTAAGGGATGATCTTTTAAGCATTCCCAATCCTATCAATCAAAACAAGACAGGTTTACTTAAAATGGTTTAAGTAATAGCTCTTTGCTAACTGAGAGGATTTTGTCAGGAGCAACTTAAGGACCCTCTTCTGAATGTTTCTGCAAACAATCTGAGGACGTGATAACATCTGGCAGGAAGACACCGACAAACATCTGGGAGAGGAGGAAAGACTGGGACACAATAACCTTTTTTTTTAGCAGAATTGGATTCAGAGATGGATATCTGATCCTGGCTTATCACAATATCACCTGAATCACTTGGTAAGAAAAGTCCCATAGAGAAAAAGAAAGCTTCTTTGAGCACCTACCTGATAGCAGCTCCTGTGGCCCACACACCAGGTCAAAATTCTGGCACACTAAACAGAGGAAACACAATTGATTACAGTTTAGTTTTTGTTTGGCTTTGGTTTGGGGTTTTTTTGGGTGATTTTTTTTGGTTTTGTTTTTCATGGTAGAAAAATGCCGAGATATGCTGTCTGTCTGAGCTCTATTTTAAGCTAAACTCTGACAAACCTCTCATAAACCAGAAGATTTTCCACCCAACCTTAAATTTATGCATCAGTTTAATCCATTCTATTTTTCCCACGTAGACATAGCTTTAGTTATCCTATAAATATCACATATTTTGCAGCAAATTATGGTGTCTTCCACTACAAAAGAGCCCTGATAAGTAGATGCGGACCCATTTCTGGTTTTGATCCTTACTGTGCCATGGAAAAAGTATTGATCAGTTAGTGTCAATTAAAAAAACCAAACAGCAAAATACCCCACTAAATAATATTCCATGTAAACATTTCAGAAATCTTTGCTGTGTTTTCCTAATGTTAGTGTTAGTCAGGAATAACTCAATGACTAACTGTGCAAAGGTGCACAGAACCAGGTATTTTATCAGTATTGCAAAAGGATGTTGTCCTGCTGAGGGGATCAGTGAGGCTTTATCCAAGGTCAGGAGTTGAGTGAGTGTAACTGACCCCAGTCATGCTGCTGGGTAAGCTGGTTAACCAAAGTGAAGAACGAATCTGTGAGGTCTCCAGAGGTTGGTCACACTGGCACGAAGCACAGAGCTCATGAAACCCAGCTACTGAAGTGCTCCAAGTCTGGTTTGCCCCTTAGGTGGCTGTGGAGATTAACACATTGTTTTTTCTCAGTTGACAAGTGCCCATTTTCAGGATTACTTCTGAAAGACTGGAAGGTGAAAGTGTCACAGAGGCACTGAAAAGATTTGGAGAGCTGCAGCAATTAGAGCTGCCTTTCCTCCTGTCTGGGAGAGCAAAGGCTGGAATGGCTCTGGCAACACAGCCCAGGGTAGCTCTGAGTGCTGCTGTTCCCAGTCACTCTGAGGAGGCTCCCTCTGTGGAGCCAGTGCTGCACTTTCTGTACTGAAGGGAGCCAGTGTTTTGCCTCATGGAGAGCACAACTGGGGAAGCACAAAAGGCAGCACCTTCAGGCCGTTCTCGGGAGTTCAGTCACACTGAGAACTTTGAGAGCCATGTTTATACCATGAAAAGATTGGTTTAGGGGTGAGTTGTCCATATATCAGAGTTCATACGATGACATCTAAAATCTCTAATCTGCAGAAAATCTCCTGTCTTAGGGGACAGCTCCTAACTCTACTGAAAACATTTCAATCACTGAATTCATCGCTTGGCTGTGCTAGCCCAGTCCAGGGCTCAGTCCCTCAGGTTGTTACTCAATCAATGCAGCTATTGATTTCATCAGGAGCACTGTCTGCATCAGATCAAATGCTAAGGAGTTCACAAGTTGCCAGGCTGATAAAGAGTTTCTCCATGACAGAGTAGCTCTCTTTGTTGGAGAATATGGCTCACAGATATTAACTGTTAGTGAGCTAAAAGCAGCAAAGATCCACATGGTGCATATGGTGTAAAACAAGTGATTTATTAGACCAACATGCTGCAGCAACAGACTGAAAGAGAAAACTCCAAGTGACATCAGGAGGTGATAAGTGGGCAGCAACAAGTGTGGTTTTGCTACCGTCTACAGCCCTGCAGTTAGTCCACTTGTACCAGTTCAGAGCCTAATCTTACATTCTGTTCTGGCCTGAACCCTGCAAATCTTGGCACCCAAGAGTACTCTCACTGAGCACTGAGACATCACAGCCTGCAAACAGCTAATAAAGCAGAAAATGTTTTCAGCAGCAGACCTTGAACTAGAAAGCATCCATTCCACCATCCTTTCAGTATGATGCATGCATTTAAAATAACCACTCTTACACTTATACAAGGAGAATTGAAAAGTCTGACTCAAATTGAGGCTATGTACTCCTCAGGCAAAAAATGTGTCAATGGGGAACTGATTCCTCATCTCAGATTTTGTACCCTCTCAATCTGTTTTGTGTTGCACTCTTCATTTTTAACAAAATCCTAAAGAATGAGAGAGACATTAGTAGACTGCCGTCAACTTTGACCAATTTCAATTCCAGCATCTGAAAAACACTGAGAGGCTATTATTTTGTTTCAGGGATTTCTCTTTCCCATCTTATATTTTGAATTCTTTGGGGTAGGGACCAGTCCTCTGAAGATTTCAGAAAGCACATATGGATTTTCAGACAGCAGTTGCAATGAGTATCACTGACTCTGGGATATTTCTGCAACTTGATTAATCTTTCTCTGAAATAGTCTTTCCAAATTATTCATAAGACTGAAGTATATTTAATGTTAGCAATATTTAGCTGATTTGAAATGCATAGTTATGGGGTTTTTTCCTTTTAAATGTATTTTATGCCTAAAAAAATGTTTCTGTAATATTTATAATAAAGAAGGACCACTCACACTTTCACAATATAGGAGTCTTATCCTTGCACTGATTTATACAGGTTTGAGATTGACCATGAAATAAAATTCTGGCTGCACACAAGCCAATGGCAAAATTTTCATGAAGCTCAGGCTTGAGCCATGCCACACAGGGCATGTCTCTCTGAAATGTGAATGGTCTTTTAGATGGTATTGCATGAAGTAGAACAAGGGTAGATTTAGAATAAATATGTATCGTTATTTAATACTAATACTAGTACTAATAATATTTGGTAACCTAATTGCATTCTGCCCCCAGGAGTTCAGAGCTCCTCCTGCTGACATTCCTGAATTAAGTGGCACAGCACAATTACATATTCTCCTTCCTTTTCAGGTGAGGAAACTGAAGCTTACAGAGAGGTTAAGCAACTTGCCCAAGGCTACAAAAGAAGTCTGGAATATGATCTTCAGACATTTAAATATATTGCCAGTGGCTTAAGGGGTCTAATTTCTAAGAATTATAATTTTGGAGAGGCCCAAAAACACCAACAGAGATCAGATTGAGGGAATGTTCAAGAACGTCTCTCTAAAGCACGAGGCAGAGCAGCACAGTGATTATAAATCTCTCAAACTGTGCAGAGGTCCGGAGCCAGTGGATACCTTCTGAAAACTCTGGTCTAAGGCATCTAGAAAAGTGAATGATCTGATGAAGAAAGAACAGCCTTTTGTCATTCTAAAAATACCAAGCCTGTACATCGTGTGCACTGAGAGAAAAGTTCCTGTGTGAGACATCCTGAAGAGACAGAGAGCTTCACACACTTTGTGCAATTGCCTCTTTCACGCCTAAAAGTGTTTAACAAAAATGAGTCTCACTTTAGTCACAACTCTACCTACATCCAAAGCCTCAGTGTAAAAGTGCTTACATACCTTCTTTTATTCTTTACTGAACGAGGGCTGATTTCAGCTCATGAGATACAGTCTCCACTGAAATCAGCTCATTTCTTGCATTCTGCAACAAAGAAAATAATGGGGACAAAGAGGCTCTTCTACACCTTTTATAGAATGAATTTTCATGAATTTTTTTGTTTTCTTAGAAGTGAGTTCAATATATTAAAAAATCCAATCTATTCTTTCTTTGACGTCCCACTTCCTTCACTAGAAAGGTCTGACTGAAAGATTCTCCTCAAGGTTGAAATGAACAGCTCCACCAGACTCCCAAATCCTCTGGGACTCAGAGTGTAAATCTCTGAGTGCTCAGTTGTGCTGCTTGCTGAGTTTACACCCTCTGTCAGGGCCCTCAGCCCGAGCCAGCAGTGCTGTGTTCCACCCATAAATGGCTTTAGAGCCAAAGCTCTCATCTTGAACAGCACCTGGCAAGGAGCTGTGAGATAGTGCAGTGTACAGAGCCTCAGCACAATACCCCTGTGCAGGCAGCTCAGAAAACCAAGTGAACACCTCATTCTGCTTATGCTGACATTTCCACAGGCAGCATTACATACTTTCTTGAGATGGCAGCTCCCAATGAGCATAACAACATCCATATCCAAAAAGCACAGGGTAAATGTGTCCAAGAGCACTGCAAGCTGTGAGTCTTCATCAGAACAGCAGAAATTACCTTGTTCTTTTCTTCATTTTGCAACAATTTTCTGCATTAACAGATTTTTTTTTTCTTTCTATTGATTTCCTTAGACTTTCCTTAGACTGTCCTTAAGGTTCCTTTAGACTTCTAAATTACTCAGGAAATTTGGTGTTGCTAACATTACTCTGTAAGTTAGGAATCTGAGGGAGTTTATTCTTTGTGCTGGCAAGCCTTCAAACTATCTTGATTTTATCAGCTATAATTCATGTTTTGTTCACGGGACAACCTTTTTCTTTTGTATTATTTTGAGTCATCTCTGGAAAAAATCACCCCGCACTAAGACGTAATAAAATATGAGAAGAGATTATGACTTATTAAATTAAGCCAAAGCATACACTGTATTTTGGTACAGCACCATCCCTGGAGGGAAAGCGAATACATTTTCAAATGAGTTCTGCTTCCAATTAGGCAGGAAAACAAGTACCTAAATTTTCAAAGGAAACCAACACACAAGGTGTGCAGTGAACACAAGATACCAAAAATCCCAGCCCATAAGCAGCACAACAGAAACTGCTGGGTGCTGACAGTCTCAGCCAAGACTGGGGGCTGCACAATGTTATTTGTAATTTTTTCCTCCGGTCCTTCCCCTCTAAACTCTGCTTGCTCTGCATATATTTTGCTACATGGGTGAATCTGGAAGAAATGGTAAAGCATTTTTCATAGGCATCTTAATTCACACCTATAAACAGCTTAAGAAGAAAATGACCTTCTGCCTGTTGGATGTGTGCCTCCTATCACTATGGGTCACTTATTTCAATTATTTAAGTTTGCAACATTAAATGCTCTACCATTGGAACAAACAAGGGCTTTAGTCATTGAATTTAACAGTAGCAGGATCAGGCAGGTATTTACTTTCTGGCTCATGGAAAATGAAATAAAATAAAACCCCCTCTCTGTTAAGCACTCAGTGCCCCAGTATTGATAACCTTTAAAAATTATGTCAAATGCACATGAGATGGGAGATGACTCAGCAGCTCCTAGATTTTCAGAGCAGATGGAACGTCGATGTCCCCATATGAGAGATTTCTATATGCCTGCTTCTTGCTGAAGACACTGGTTCCAGTCATGGAAGCAAAGATTTTTACTGCAAAGCTGGCTTTGCTAATAATAAGTGTGAAATAAGGATATTTCTCAAGGGGATTTTCTAAATTTAAAACGCATTCTGTTTCTTAACACCTCCTATCCTACGGAGTGCTTTAGCCTACCACAGTCTAAATGCAGTAATTAAGTGTAAGTGTAATTGTTACAACTGTCTGTGGCAGGACAAAAATAATTGTCAGGGAACTGTCACATCTCCAGACTGTCCTGCTTCCATAAGTCATGGCTGTGGGACCAAATTATTCGTCCCAATTCCCCTCTAGTTCCACTCAAGTGTATTTAGCTTGACTAGTGGTACCAGGACAAATGTTAGTTACACTCCATCTGACTCTGAGTTCAGAAAAAGCAGGAATATACCATATTTCTCATTACACAACTACAACAAACTCTCAACCAGCCTCACTGATATTTAACTTCCTTGATCCTTTTAGTTGTCATATTGGTTGAGAGGAGGCACAGAGTGATGTCCTGAATGTTCGATTTCCTTATGGATTTTGCATCCTATGTCCATTCATATCCAAAAGCAATGGCCACTTCTACCCTAAGAATAAAATCCAACATTCAGATTCTTTGACACTACTTATGCTCATCTGTTTTAGCTCTGTAACTTTATTTTCTGAATTTTTATATGGAGACAGTGACTATAGCATATAGCCAGGAATGGTTTTCAAGGAGTAAATAGTAGGGCTGGGAATTAATCACAGGACATTTGACAAGGGCCACTAAGCTCTTCTTCTCTGCCACGAAAACTGTGTCTGCAGGGCTGTTCCCTCACCACACTGGTGGTACTAGGGACCAGAGACAGGGTCAGAGTTTCTTTCCTGACCTGGCCAGTGTTGGGCCAGTAGCTGTTCCCTGTTCCCTGCCATGTCACAGGAGCTGGAAGAAGGATGTAGCATTTCCCCTGTTTGGCAGAAACACCGGCATGGAAGAGAGGAGGCAGGCTGGCTCATCTCGGTGCTCTCACCATCTTTCCTTCTTCCTTCATTCCCCATGGGCATCTGGGGAAGTAGGGCTACAGGCAATACTGGCATTTGTGCCCTTCATCCTGTTTCATGAATCTTGAAATGACCCTGCCTAATAAATCTTAGTGGTAAATCCAATCATCCGGCCTTATTTCATTAGTTTTGCTGCACTGAGAATGGCAGGCTAGTTTTTCCTGTAACCCTTCTGAATTTCACACATTCCTTTTACTCTCAGAATTTATTTTCCCTGTGGAGTCTGAAGTAATCTGAGAGAGCAACAAACCACTGCACCATTATAAGCCCCAGTTTCTCTATCAGTGTAGTCCAAATATGCTTCTTACTGTGCTTGCTTCTGTAATAGAGGTTTGTACAAGCTGCCAGGCAGAGACTGATGGGAGACAAGATAGGTATTTTCTGCCCAGAAAACAAGAAGCATTATTAGGCTGTGCACAGTTAAGGGGAAAACTTGCTAGGATTTAACTACACTTGGGCAGTTTCCCCATTTAAGGTGAGTACCAAAGACAAGAGATGCCCTTGCTGCAGCACTTCAACATCACTGCTGAGGCAACCCTGGGTGAGACAAGATAGCACACTAGTGTGGACAAAGAAATATTGGTCAAGGTTGATTTGGTACAAGTTCTTCCCTCATAAATGCAAAGAAATTTCTAATGTTCACGCAGATTAAATGGTCATCACTTTAAGTCACATTTGGAAACTCCCTGCCTACCAAATTGCCTGTCACTAGGGCATTAAAAGCAAAGTTCAAACACATTTTCTGTAAGTCCAGTGAAATATTATTTCAGAGCTTTGGTGCTTTACTCAACAAAAACAATTTTCTCATTTTTAAAGGCCATGCCAAGTATTCTAACAACTGTAGCTACAGATCATGTAACTGAAAACCTTCCTAATGTGAGCTTGAGAATTTTTACTAGCTCTAAAAACAGCTGGTCATGAACATACTAGTCAGAAAAGAATACAAAACAAAGCTAGTAAAAAGAGTGTTGATTGCTAGCTCTCTCACGGGTATTTTTAACCATTTCTTAAATATGTTTTGCCTGTCTAGAAGTGAGAATATTCACATTATTTATTTCACATCTATCTGGGAAAAAAATCCCCTAAATTTCTAATGAAGTGCATTTGTTTTTGACCAATACTTCTAAAGTGAAATCTGGTGTATGTACTTACACAAAAAGTTGATTAATTTTGACTGTTCTAGGATGAAGCAAAACTCCTTGAAGACAAGTCCTAACCTCAAAAATGTTTTTGAACAGGTTTCAGGGATCTGTCTTCTGTAGCTCTGTGTAAGCATGGACGTGCTGTGAGTGTGAAGGTGAGACTGTGTATGAGAGAAGAAAGACCCTGACTCTGTTCATCCACTGAACTGGATAAGCATCCTTGCACTGATTTCAGTGCTTTTGGTCTGGCTATACCAACCTGTTTGCTGTTTGATTTTAATTGCTAAAATTCTTAGTAAGATGGATGTAAGTATTGATTAGGAACTAATACTTAACAAGGGCAATACAAAAATATGAAAATGTCAGTCAGGCATTGGCAAATGGACTTCTACTACATCTTTGCCAATTATTGTGCACATAAGTCGTGCACCTATTCACTGTGCCAGGCTGTATTAGACTACAGTGGTAAACAGGTAAACAAAATGTGCTTTCTGTTGCTATCACTGCCACAATAGAGAGAAGTGGATTTTTAATTTTCCAGACATTTCAATGAATAGTGGAAGATTACCCTAAAACTTATAAAACAGAATAAAAGAATGGATGTGACATAAAGCCATTCCTGAAAGGCAGGGACAGTCTTAGTCAAACCATCCCTGGTCACAACTAAACCTTCTTTTTAAGATCTTCATCTCTCTCTATTTATGCTGTACATGAACTGCACAAGCTGGCAGCAATACTGCCTTCAAACCAAAACACAGCTCACCTTATCACTAAAGAAGAAGAGGAGTCCAGTGGTTCATAATGGTTCACAAGTATTTGATTGACCTTTCTGTGGTTGCTGAAAGGAATTGCCATATTGCAAATCTGATTGTCTCCCTGTAATCAGTCCTCATGGCAATTTCAGGGGGTATGTCTAAGAAGAGTCCCTGAATGCTTGAAATCTAATAAGGATATTGATTAGCACTAGTGACCTCTGCCAAGAAAGGTCAAAGGGAAAATTCTCTTTCAACTTCTCATCAGCTTTTAGCAAATGAGTGCCAGATCCCATGCTTCCAGCTTAGCGGCACCATGGAAACCGGTCCAGGTGAACTGCTTCCCATTACAAAAATCTGTGTTAATCACATGCATAAGGATGATAGAAACGCTCCCTGGGCTCCCCAGTGCAATGAAACAATGTGACTTAATGACATTTGCAGGATCTTATATAGAGAAAGGGAGGAAAGAATAGGATTTCCTTCAGAGATAATTAAGATAAGGAACAGAGACATCAGTAGGGTAAAAAATAAGGTTAAAATATGGAGTAAAAATCTATGTTGCTGATCTCAAGTTTTGCACCTTGGCCTTTCATATCTTTGCAATAATTTTCAGAGATGTTTCCCCAGTATAGGCCAGAGAGAATTTTTTATGAACTCCTGAAAGGAGATTTAAAATTCACAAAGTCTCATAACAACCGCTATCCTTCCTGCCACTCTCCTCTGTGGTGGTTTTTCAGCTGAGAACTCAGCAAAGCTCAGCAGACTGACACAGAGCCGTGACTGGGGTGCTGAACACGCTCTGAAGCGGAGGAGATGCCATTCCCCAGCCTTTGGCTGCGGGGAATTTTAGCGGATTCGGACCCGAGCCCCCCCCGGCCCCTCCCGTCCCGCGGGAAGCGGCTGGACGGAGATGCAGCAGCGCCGCCTGCTGCCGGCAGGAGGGAACTGCAACCCAGCCACCGCCGCCTCCCCGCGGCTTGGGCTTCTGCTTATTCATCCTTCGAGATCCTTTATTTGTCTTGTAAGGCAAGATGAATAAAAACAGAGGCCACTTAGGCAGGGGTTGTGACATCAACACTCAGAAACTCACAGGTGGATACACATTGCTGCAGCCAAAACACAGTCTGGTGTTAGAGAGCAGTGGAAATGGAATAAATACATCCCCGTGGCTTGGGAACAATTTTCTCACCTCCCCAGCAAGCACTCACACAATAAATATATTTCCAACTCATGAAATGGGGAAAGATTTATCTTTTATCACTAATTTAAGCTCACTGCAAAATCCAACTGGCTCTTTTACATAAGGAAATCGAATGGCTAAGTCAGAACATATTCTGGTAAAAATCAGCATAGCTCCAGGGACCTCCACTCGGGTGGATCAGAGCCAATTAACTCTGCCTTGTGTACAGAGGTCTGATAAGTAAGCCTGTGCTGGGGATTAAGTCACCCAAAAGAGCACAGACAAGGCCAACTTTTATCTGCTGCTGTTTGCGAGCAAAGGTGAAAAGACAGTTGGTCAAGTGAACCAAACTGGGCTGGAAGCCAACTGGTAAAACCTCAGCGACTCAGGAAGAGTCACTCCAGGTTCAGGTCTGCATAATGGGGACTGCAACCCAGCTTCCCCCTCCAACCCCAAGCCATTTGACTTAAATATGTGTCCTAACTGGCACTCCTAAGTAACACTAAGTAATGCCAGAGAGGCTGCATCCACATTCACATGAGTTTGCATCCACATTCACATGAGTTTACATCCATTTGCTTTATTCACCGTGATGGCAGATCTCAAACGAGCCTTTGCACCAGATCTCAAGATTTAGCTATCTTATCACCATCCTCCAATTCTCCTTTTTAAAGGCTACACAGACAAATGTCTAATAGTTCTGCAGTCAGTGCACACCAACCTCCCACGCAGGGGAGATGGAATTATCTCCACATTACCATTCCTCACCTCTGCAATTTCTCCTTTATTTTTGAGATGTACCTGATTAGGCTGTCTCTACTCTAAGGAGGGCCATTGCTGGGTCTGCAGGGACTGGCACGTGCCTGGGGCTTCCAGATCACTGCACAATGCAGTAAGTGGAAGCAAAATAGCAAGTGGAAGCTTGGGTGAACCTCTCTGTTTCAGACAGACAGACTGTTTAATCTCTCCAGGGTTTAGTGACTGATAAGGACTGATAGACTGTACTGTTAAAAACAAAAAAGGCCTTATTTGCTCTTAGCTCCCCTCACTCTTGAATTTCCAAGAATAAAAGAGCTACTCTTCCCTAGTCTGCTCCTGTGTAAGGGACTCTGCTCACCTTAGACACCTTTTCCTACACCCATCTCCACAGAAGGTTGTTCCTGAGCAGGGTGCCAGACAGGGGTATGGCACTGCAGATGTTCTACCAGTTCCCTGGGCAAAGGCATTCACACCTCCATGTCCTGCTGCTCCTCACCATCAGACACCGAAATTCTTTTCCAGATGCTACATGCTAACAGTCCAATCATCCTGAAATCAGGGTAAATTCCACGTTTTCCGGTCCTCTCTTTCATACTATTGATGAGTTTACAGCACAATGTTCCCAGCTGTGGCTCTCCTTTTCTCTTCTTTCCTTTGTTATGTTTCATTCCACTTCTATTACTCCACTTCTCGAGGTCACCTGGCCCTTTGTGTAGCATATTCTGATCCTCCTTTGCTAATGGTGTCCTCTAAATGCTACCAGCAATTTGCATAACAGTGTTCCTACCTTCGTGCTGAGGACATGAACCAATATATTAAAGCAGGACAAGTTTTAAGACTAACCTAAGATATCTGGGGAACATCACTATCAGTTTTCCTCCAAGCTGATATGTTTTCTATTCATAGTACATATTTTTGTGTCTGCTCTTTAGCCAGCAGAATTGTAACATCTTTAGTAATTTCTCATATAGCAGCTATCAGATACTAAAGCCTAGGAGATCAACCACATTTATCCTGACTATGAGAATTGATTATCTTAAAAATAGTAGTGTGACATGATCCAACATTAGTAAAAGCTTGCTACATTTTATTCCACTTTCCTCTCTCTGTCCCTCCTACCCTTCCTCTCATATTATTCTACCCTCCAAAGTCTATTCATAAGTCTTACATGCTACAGTTACAAGTTGAGCAACCCTGTTGTTACTGCTTGGAAATACAGGGCATTTTTTATTTGCGGTTCTCCAATCACAAGCCTGAGCTTCTGCTTGCTCATTTCTCATGCCCAGTCTGAAAGGGTTCTAGTACAAAAAGTGCCTTGTCCCCCGTGCCCACTTCCCTCCATAAAAGTGTACAGATTTTGCTGTGCAAATACAGATTTTGCTGTGACATTTTCTCTTTTCCATCTCTGCCAATGGCTTTTTAGGGAAGTGGTAAGCAGGCAGTTTGTTGCTAATTCCTGTTATGTTTGCAACAAGGCTACAGATTGTCATAAAATGAAAAGATGCAAAAGGTTTATGTACCATTGTCATTAGGCTTAAATGGACTGGGATTGTCTCTTGGATGAGCCACAAACTCCTCATGCATATCTGCAAAGATGTAGCTCTTTCTACGGCTCACTCCTCTATTTAACTCATACCCTGCCTTGAGTCTGCTCAGCTGCTGAAGCTTCCTCACACAGGCCAGCAGTCTCCAGTACTGAACACAAATAGTGGGGCTTGTTTTGGGGAGAGCCTGATTCCCAGACAGGAAATCAAGTTCTATTTCTTCCCCAACACAGGACTTGGAGGCAAGACCCCTGCCACAGGCTGAGGTCACAACCTTTTGGTATTTCTTACTCCTTCTCCCCTTTCTCTTGTCTTGCCAGCCAGGCAGTAATTTTTTTTTTAAAGAATCCCACAGTACCGATCACCAGGTGCTTCCTTCCACTAGAGAGGATTTGAAGATTTTCTCCACTCATTCTCATTTATTTATAATATTTTTATATAATTCTCCCTCAGACTTCTCCAGTGAGATCAGGTTCACTTTAAAGTATATATATGCTTTGTTTATCCCTGCCTGCAGTTAACCCTTTCAAGGCCAGTGTAGAATTTTTGTATGAGGTCCCAAAAATATAATAAAGAGTGAGTTAAAAGAGACTGACCGTGAACTTCTCCTTATTGCAACACAGTGTGATGGTCTGGGTGTTTATTAGAGAAAGAAAGTGGTTTGATGTTGACTTAAATGTTGTTCATTAACTTGTTTTCCATCTCCCATGTTTCAAACTATGCTGAAACACAGTATTTGTTCCTTTGGAGAACATGTTATGTAAACTTCTGATGAAAAGTAAATATTTTCTTTGAAGGAAATGTTTATACCTGATCCAGTCTGAAACATGGAAGCTACTATAAAGGAGGTCTCTTTATTCTGACATCATTCAGTTTAGGTAAACAAATATGACAGCCAGTATCACATGAGGAATAGCTTCCAGGCAGTTGCTAGTGTTAAATCTACTGTGAAACAGATGAATATTTAGGGCTGTATCATCCCCTCTTCAGTGGCATATGTACCAATATGGTTGTATTTTTTTCTATAAGCTGTGCTTAGAAATGTTGGTATTTGAACAAATTCAGCATTCTTGTGCCTAAAACATGAATCCATAGAATAAGCCTTACACAAAGGCCAGGAAAACAGAATTCTTATCCTTGACTGCCAGCAGCATTGAGTATTCTTGTATGTCCTTCAAGCTAAGGCAGAGCTTGTCACCTGTTGATCTCCAGATGCTTCACCAAACAGGTATTCATCTTCCCCAGCATGGTGTCACTCCTGTTTCCATGCACAGAAACTGAAGCTGAAGCAGCCAGTGCCTCCAACCGCCGCTGTAATGCCGGTGATAGTCTTGCTTTGTGTCGGCAGTTTGTCCAAATGATCCTTCCAGAGATGCCTTCCAAAACTCTTCTACGATTCAGTGACTCGACTGGTTAGGTTGTCCAGGTTCCCCTCTGGCAGCTGTTGTTTCCCATGTGGCTGCACAGCCGCTCGCGCAGGATCTGCGTTAACCCAACTCCCGGAGTTAATCTGCCACAGCACCAACCTCACCACAATGAATGATTCATTTTCTGATGGCAGAACTCCCTGCATCACCGCACTGCATGGTTGGGTGAAGGAAGGAGCAATGCCAGAGGAGGGTGAGAGCCAGTGGCCAGGAGCAGGGGATGGGACCTCCCCTTTCCGGGGCAGTTAGCGGCTACATCAGTGACCCGGAACGTCAACCCGTGCCTTTGGGACAGACATGGGAATTGAGCCTGCTCCATTCTCCATGCCTGCCCCGTTCCCCAGGGCTGTCACAGTGCCACAGGTGTGGTTGAGTACCTCTGATGGACATCTGCCAGATTGCCCCAAGTTTGCTGTGGTTGGGAAGCATTAGGCATGGATCCTGGCGCTTGGACTGCAGGCACGGACCTGTGGCTGAAAGCAGTTGGCAGGGGCAGTCTCTGAGCCTCGTGACTAAAACCTGTTAGTAGCACCATCTCCTTAATTTTCTGCCAGCATGTTCACCATATTGCTGAAGGCACAAACCCCTGCACCCAGAACATGCCTCTCTGGGACATGCCACTTTTGCATGTTTTCCAAGTTTTCTGAACACCAAAAATTTTAAGCATTAAGAGAGTTTGGCAGCAGGTAAAACGTCCTTAAGCCCATACACAGCTCCTCCTCTAGTTTCTAGCTGCTCTGAAGCATTTTTTGTTTGTAGGCTTAGGTTCTTCTGCCCTAATAGCTTATCTTCAAAAACATGCTCTTATTTCAGATTCAGTTTCTTTGACCTTTGTTACACAGCAAACTTGAACTTCTGCTCTCAGAAAGCCTGTTCATCTCTTCCTGTCTTCTTCCATAAGCTTCCCATAGTACTCTGCAAGTCTGCTTAACACCATCTTGTTATCTCTTTTGCTCTCGGTATACATTCAGTAGTCCCTTCAAAGTTGGCTAAACTGGGTTCCCAGCTCAAGCTTTCCATTTGAATATCAATCACCCAAAAGGCTGAGTACAAACTTCAGTGTTAAATATCCCACACTGAAGCTAGTCTGAAGGGACAGGCCAGTAATGGTTTTTTAAATATCTACAAAACTTTACATGCTGGCCCTTCTAACCTGATTAGTTTCAGTGGAATTTAGTGGGCTTTCCTATTTTTCCCTCCCACAAATCCTTTCACAGTCTTTAGCTGCTGAGAGGTTTCAATTTGTGGCATCCAAGGTCGTAAATATCCAAAGATCTCCACTCCATCTCCCTGCTCTACCCGAGATACCAACCAGTCTGGCTCATTGCTCCTGTGTTTTTCCCATGGGCATTGTTGCACTGTTCTCCAGTGTCTCTGGTAAATATAAACTGGATGGAACCAGAGTGGGAACTGGAGATGGAAATAGCTGTTTCGGAAATTATTCCTGCCCCCAAATAAGATGTTTTGTGTTCAGCTCCAACTGCAGAAAGGGCCTTTGGACTGGAATAGAGGAATTTACTCCTGAATGCAGCACTAATCTGTTGGAACCATGTATTTCTTCTCACAGAGATGTACTTCTTATGGAATTATTACTTTTTCTGGATTTATTAGGGGACATCTTTTAGTTGATTTCAGAACACAGAAGAAGCAAAGGGCATATATTCCTTAAAGAGCAAACTGTCTTTTACTGACAAACACATATTTATCCTAGCAGTGGAACCCAATTGTGACCAAGATCTGTAATCTCTATTAGTTTATTACTTAGAGATGCAAGGAAAAAGGGTTTTCCTCCTTCATTACTGTTATAATACAGCACAGAAATTGTTCATTTCTTACTGACTTACATTTTCTTTTCAACAAAACTGAATAGAAATTATTTAATCATTCATCCTCTATTTACCTTTCATATCAAAGCAGAGCTATCATAGGCAGCTCCATGATGCATGTAAAACAAATCCCAACAGAGACCATTCCAGGATTTTAGGGGAAATTATTTGTATCATTATTATTCTACTGGGCTGCCTGCAATTTTCATCTCAAACCCAATACATTTTCCCCCCAGTATCTGCAATGACTTCCAAAATTATGCAGATGATTATTTTATTAGCATGTACCCAGATGGTAGACTGCCACACACAGTTACTGTCGTCGCATGTAGCTCTCTATAACGCAAGAATTACTAAGAAAACAGTGCATTTGGCCACTGGTTATATAAATTAAGACCAAAGCTACAGTTACAAACTCAATTCAAACAAAATCAATACAAGGTATGTGAATCATCAGACTAGTAACATTAGACATAATGTTAACTCTAATCTTTTCATGTCAGTCTAGCCCAACACTGAGTTGTGGGAAATGTCTGACAGGCTTCTGCCCCATAATGTCATTTCTCGTTGACTTTATTTAAAGCCAGTTCTATTTAAAGCAGTTCATCACTGCAAGTATTAAGTATTGCAATTTACTCTATGGATATACCTTAGACCACACCTGAAAGACAAGGACCTAAGAGCAGAGCAGACTACAGTAAACAGGGAAAAAACACACATTCACTATAAAACATCATTTCTGTACCATGGCAGTCAGATCCCTCTGTGACATTTGCCACACTAGACTGGTAGTGATGTTTATTCCAATACTGTATTTTGCATAAATGCAGTGTTTGTCTCTTCCTACTTCCAAGGGATACAGTCTGTAAAATCATTTTGGATATGAAAAGCACTGTGGGGATAAAGTACCCTGTGTGCTGTAAGATCACCTAGTGCATACAAAGCCCCAGGACTCTGTGGCTGCAGAGAACTGTGCAGTGGTGCTGGATTGGCTGCCTGCTATCAACAGTGGCTGATGAGCTGCCACGTGCAGCAGAAGCCAACAGAGCCTCGGGTATGTCAGCACCCATCCTCACCCTGGGGGCTTTTCAATTGCTGAATACTCCCCTCCTCCTCTCCTTGCTTTGATTTCTTACTCTGGTGTCCATCTCATCTCTGTGGCTCCTTTAAGCAGCTGTGGACTCCTCTTTTCTGGCATGGACACAACAGTGACCAACTAGCCTCAGGTGTGTTTGCCCTTACTTAGCCTCCATACTAAGAAGTATTTTATTCTGTCTGGGCACAAGGACCAAATATGGACTGGAGATTCCTTCCCTCACTGAATCCTGGACCTAGCTCTCTTCTCTGAAAGCACATTGTGCAATGCACTTCTCTTCCTCCACAGACAGATCGCTGTGGGGGGATGTGATGGCACCAGAAGTCACCTGGCTTCCTCTGTGACATGTAGATAGAGAACTGTGGTAGCGTTTGCTGCTTGGAAAACTTCTCCCCATCTTCTTCAGGAAGAGGCAGAAGGCTCCCAGCTTAACCACGCAGGTTAAGGCATGCCCCAAAAGTGTGAAAGCATAATCCACAAGAGCAGGAGTTAGCATATCAAGGGGGCAGCAATCTGAATACACCTTACACTGTTTCAGAAATCTGTTCTCTATCTGCTCAGGCACGGGTGGGAAGATTGTACTGTTGGATCTGGAAGAGCTAGAAGGCAAGTGTTATATTAAAATCTGTGCGCCACAGGAGGCTTGTGAACACAGGTCTTTTGTTGAAATATACTATATGTACAATATCTGCAGATTGGGTTTAGCTTTACACCTTGATTCTTCTGGCACAGCTGTTCACATTAGGAAAGTCAAACATGATGACAGATCTGATAGCTGGCACTGTCTGATGCAAACATGGGAAGCAGGAAGCAAGTGAAATCAAAGAAGAAAAATGTGTCTCTCCTTTAATGCACAACAGCAAACACTCCAGCCATATTCTCGCTGAAAGGAATTTGATGTCTCGGTCAGTGCTTTGCCTAATGAGCTACCAACATCAATCTGTCATCATCTGTATTATTTGAAATGGCCTCTGCTGACACAAGGTATATTCATGTACTGGCCCTCCTGGGCACTTGAGAGTTCAAGTCCTGGGCAGTTTATACCACACTGAATGATAATGAAGGGTAACAGAATAATCATTGGCTTCTTTCTCTCAAGGGGAGGCAAGAATGTTGTTGCAGGGATCTCCCCCAGCCAAGAATGGCTTTTGATTACAGAGCTGGGAATATGAGTTATTTGTTTCTCTGTGCACAAATAGTCTCCAGCAATTCTTTGCAACAGTGCTTTAGCTCTCCAAAGCACATGTAGCGCATCTGTCCATCTGTCCTGGCATTTCCATGAGCCTGCCCCAAGTACGTGACTCTCAAAAACTTGAAGGGCTGTATCAAAAGCCAAGAAAGAGATGAACACTGACAATAGGTGGGAATTTCAAGCAAAGAAATCCCCTTTTAGTGTCTATCTTTACCTGTTCCTATAATATACACAAAACATTACGCAGTCATCTTTAACATCTTCAGCTGTACTCAGAAAATGACTGTTTCTGGAAATATCTTCTGAGGGAGATTTTAGATTGTAAGGTTTCTAACCAACACCCAGCAGTTGTTCCAAAATCCAAATCTTTAACTTGCGTCACTATTTGGAAGCTTCACACAAAATGAAGCAAATCAGTTGTCATGAAACTTAATACAAAGGACAACTACTATATTTTATTGGTCCAAAGTTTGCAAAAGATTTTGTTTCCTTTCAGAAAGTCCCCGGGAGTTGCAAGACCATAGTCCTATTCACGCCTTATGCTCCCACATTCATGCACACTTAAAACTGCAGTTGAGCTACAGGTGAGTTACATAACAAGACAAATAATGATGTTTGACACCAGTATTACCAATCTTTCTCTTAGGATCTCAAAGGTTTCAAAGTGTATGAACTAGACTTCACTTCCTCTTCCATAAAAAGTAAATATTATATGTTCCCTTCTGCCAGTGAAAGGCTTTCATCCAGCTACCCCAGGGTCAGTCTTACTTGTGAGACTTGTGTATGAACTACAGGATGGTTTCTTTGCTCCTCACATACCCCAAAATGAAGGCAAGAGTTAGGAAGGGGCCAGATGAGACTGTTTTCAAAGGAACATTTCATACCAATCTGCTTTTGAAGAGGAAGAAGATAAGACTGTCCCTAGAGTGGCATTGCCATGTGTGCTCTTAAAGGCAGATTAAGAAAATGCCAGTCAAAACAGAAATGTGGTAGATAAATTCACCATTTCAGGTGGTTTTCAAAAATTTTGCCTTGTGAATTCCTAAAATTTTTCAGTGTAAGTGCAACCACCCATACAACAAAAATGGGTTTAAAAGTCACATAACACTTTAGTGCAGATAATGTGACAAGGGGCAGCTCTTGAGGCCCTGTGAGAATTCAGAGAGGTGATGGCCTCAAGGACAAGCTCAGAAGTGGGATTCTTTCTGAAGAGAGTGCAAGAGACACATCTGCCAGTGACAAGGCTGAAGGGCTCAAAGAGATGGTGATGGCAGAAGGGACAAGGTGACATCCAGGTGAAAGTTGAGCGAGAAGGTCTGTCTTGACCAGGGCCTTGCAGATGTGAGGAGAAAATTGAGCTTGACGTTCCTGTGAATGGGGAACCACTTGCAGAAATGATGAAATACAGCCTTGCTTAGGGAGTAGCACCAATGGTAGATGAAGTCATCATATGGAGATCATTGTAATATGAACATACTGAGCTACAGTGACAGATAAAACAGAGTTTTCAGATACATTTGACAGGAAGCAAATTATGCTGTAGACCCAGAGTAGTTAGACAAGAGGACTCAAAAAGACCCAAAATCCCCTTCAAGAGACAAAAGAATGGAAATAACGATTGGAAAAATTAGAAATTTACTGAGACTAATGATGCTCAACAGAACACCAGGGGCAAAAGCTGAGATGCCCAATACAGAACCTTGTAGTCTCACCAAAGCAGTTCTGTGAGTTCTCTTTGCCAGTTTTACTCATAAATCCATGAGTACAATAGCCATGTTCTGCACTAGCCAGTTACACGTACAATTTCTAACCGGCAACATTTAACATCCCTGTTTGGTTCAGAATTTCTGGGCTGGATGTAAACAAAGATACAGCTCTCTTTCCCCTGGCATAACAAAACTTAACAAATTCTCAAACATATCGGGAAAAGGTGTTGACATGCACCTCTTTATAGAAATGTGACACTGGATGTTGTTTTTAATCAGCCCACGATGCTCACATTCACATCTCCCTTTCTCTGAGACACTGAGGAGGAGGTCACCTGGGCACTGATGTGTCTGTTCACAGAGCCTCGTGTTTATTGCTCTTGACAGCCTGGGGTCCCTGTCTGCTGTGAATCCCAGGCTGTGTAAATTAAGCAAGGAAAGCTGTAAGTGTAGTTACTTTGTTGTCATAAAAGTCATCCGTACTTTATGTCTAACATGCAAAATTTCAACTCCTTAAGCAGGAATGTCTATATAAATTCTTTCAAACTGCACTGACTTGGAAAGGCCCACTTCCCCTGTTGCAAATGTGTTATTAATATATCGCCTCCACGCTATTAAATTAAAATGTCCCCCTCATGTTTCCGATCTTACTTCCAGATTTTTAGCCATGTGGCTGGAAGGCAGCAGAGAGTTGAATTAAATGGGTGATTTAGGGACATGTAGCAGTAAAAAAAAACCCCATAGGACTTAATCATCTGCCTCACTAAAAATAAATAACTTTAATTTTTTTAAGACTCTCTTGCTTGTCAGAATTATGTAAATCTCCCTGGGATATTGATTGAGTTTGTCATGCCCCTGAAGGAGTGCTCCAAGGTGAGAAAGGATATCAGCTTGCCATCCTCCCACCTGTCATTCCCTAGCCCTGCCTGGAATAGTGTGGACGCTCCTGTCACTCATGCCAATGAGCCTTCACATGTAAACACATGCACTGTTTTCAAAACAGTAGCCAGCATAAGCAGGGAACAATTTCATGTTCTCAGATTGCCACAGCGTAAGAATGAATGTGCAGTTTTTTCTACAAAACTCAGTGGAAAGAAGCACTCACCTACAGTGCCAAGCGTGAACTTTGTTTCTCACATCAAAAATATGTCATTGCAGCTGAGCATGTGGGAATCCAGAGAGCACAGCAGGCTTCCCTAACACTTGCTACTAAATTTCAGGATTTAACTCAGCAAGGGAAGATAACATGTGGAGTTATCATGTGGAGTTCTCCATCACAGAGACTAACAGCGTCATAGAACATGACAGCACCCAGACAAATTGTGCACTTACATCTTTAAAGATTCCTGTAAGTAAAAAGAATTAATGTGGCATGTTTTAATTTGCATTTTTAAACTGGAGCCATGTGGGTACCCTGGTAATGCCAGGACAGTCACTGGCTCTCCCAGGGAGGGCAGTTGAAATTCCCTTGCTGTTCTTGGAGACGAGGAGAGGTCAGTGTGACTGTAGGCTGTTTGTTTACTCAGTGTGAAATACCTTGCTTCTGCTTCTGATCCACTGTTTGCTCCTGTGGTTCAGCCCTGCACTCTTCCCAGGTATTTGTTCTGTTTGTTCTAGGTTCTGGTATGAAGCAATGATCAGGGGAACACCCAGACAAGCTGGAAGAACAAACCACAGCCAAAACCCCCCAAATCCTTCCGCAGCTGCTAATCTCTGATTTCACAGTTGCCACCTATCCATCTCCAACACAACTTTCCCACACCCATCAAATTGCACAGGAATGATACTGAGAGAACCATGACATCCCTGCAGGGCTGAAGCAAAAATATCCCACTGTTTAGAGTTGCATGGCAACATAAATAACTTTGACCTCGATAAAAGGGTAAAAAAGTATAACAAATTTAGGAAGGGTGGGTCTCCCATACCAGGGTAAGTCAATCAGGGGCTTGAAAACCCTCAGCTCATAAAACTGCTCTTGTTACTGATTGCAACATCAAAACACAGAGCAGGGAAAATGCGGAAATGGGAAGGAAAATTTAAATCAATCAAAAACTTCACTAAGACAAAACATCTTATATAATCTTCCCACTGGGAAGAGAAGGAGAATAGATTTTCATGTAACAAATGCTAGTTTTGTCAGTTGATGTACTTCTGGAAGGCACTCAAGTATTTCAGTATAGACAATAGAAGAGCAAAATAGAACAAGAGAGAACAGAACAGAAATAGACTTGGTTGGCTTTGTCTGGGAGTGCTGGTCAAAAATTAAAATTTCCATTTCAGTAAAAATTTCAAAATTCTTGACAACTTTTTATGCTCTTTCAAAGGAAAAGAAAAATAAAAGCAATACAGTTTTTTAAAAGAAACTCTAACCAGTGAAAAATGTCTCTGAAATAATAAATACTAAATCTGGAAGACCAAATTTCAAACCTCTCAATCTTCCTACATTTCTGATAAGTCCAGGAAATAGTCTTATCTAAAGTTTTACTGACTGGCATCTAGTTTTCCTGACTCTTGGATTCCTCTGATGTTTTGAATACATCCTTCTACCCAGTGATACCAAACGTTTTTACAAAATTCAGTGAGTTATTCCAGATCACAGAATTCAACAGGAAAATAGTTATTTTCATCCTACAGTTAAAAGAAGATAAAGATTAACAGATTGAGATTAGCAAAGACAACTGAAAAGGAATCTCTAGCTGGACACCCAGGACTAGAGGTTCCCAAATTAGATGCCATGTCTGCACACTTTATATCTCACAGTAAGAAATTTCTCAACTGCAAATAGCACAGCAAACTAGGGCACATGGTCAGCCTTCCTCCTCTTAAAAACTCTCATATTTAATAAAAATAAATTAATTTACATATAATATTCTACTATTACAATCTGGTAAAACTGTTCAGACTTCACAGGTTTTTTCAGCCTGAAATTCCTGTTACAGGGACAATGGGGGACTTGGACTGCAGTGATTCTGAGCCAATTTACATCTGCTGAAGATTTGCCCATGTAGTGGAAAGGGGCCAATAAGACTATGCAAATCAATTAGTCTAATTTGTCTTGAGGTTTTTCTCAGACCTCTATGGGTTTTCACACACTTTACTTTTAAATGGTGATTATACTGTCATTTAAGGGAGCAATATGCTGCCTTGACAAGACTGGTGACTTTCACTTTCTGACGTTTTCCCTGCAGACATTTTCTTGCCTTTGCGTGCAGGTTTCTGAGTAGGTGATGGCTATATAGAAGACAGCCCTGATGTTCCAATATCTTGTGAACTCGATGATCCAAAAGTAATGTACTTAATCAAGTGTAAAGCAAAAGGTGATTAAGTTTTGCAGTACTGTACAATGCCTGACTGCTCAGAAATGCATCTTTTGATGTGGTGCAGAGAATTGGACCAGTTCTGTCTGCTTTACCAAAAAATGATGTTTTAGTAATCTGAAAAGAGAGCCTCAGAAATCCCCACAAGTGTTTAACTTTGATGTGAAGCTTTAAAAAGATGATATTTATCTGTTTGCTTGGTTAATTTGCTTGAATTTTAAGCTCAGGAAGGTGTCAATTTGACATCAAGGGAAGTGGTTCTTTCCTTTTTTTCCAAAAGAGGTTGAGCAGGGGCAGCAACTTTCCAATCATCACTAGTTGTTCCAAGCATCCAACCAAAAAAAGAGAGAGAAAGCAAAAAAGAAAACCATCAACTCACCTTTCCATTGTGGTTTATATGAATTATTAAGAACTGAGATTCAGTGGAGACTCAGTTTTTGAGCATAGAATCAATACTATATTTTATATAACAAGGGCAGTAAACCCAGCTTGTTCTGCTTCCATCACAGTGAAGCCTTGTCAAGTCTCTCAGGCAACCTAATTCACCAGGGCCAAAGTCTCACACCACTGATGTGAAAGGTGGATTGAAAACTGGCTCAACAGCTGGGCCTGGAGGTGCTGATCGTGGTACAAAGTTGAGATGGAGGCCAGTAAGCAGTGGTGCATCACAGGGGGCAATTCTGGGGTCCAGTCCTGTTTAACCTCTTCATCAGTGATCTGGATGATGAGCAAAACTGGGAGAAGTGACTGATATGCCACAGGGTCATGCTGTCCCATGACAGGCTGCAGAAATGGGCTGACAGGAACCTCATGAAGTTCAGTGAGAAGTCTGAAATCCTTCCCCTGGGGGAGCACATGTAGGAAAATATGCTGGGTCCCACCTAAGCTGGAAAGCAGATTGGCAGAAAAGGACCTGGGGGTCCTGGCAGGCACTGAGCCAAGCCAGTTACGTTCTTTTGCTGCACAAAGGGTTAACTGTACCATGAGCTGCACTGGGCAAAGCACTGCCAGCAGCTTTAGGGAGGTGATCCTTCCCCTGCTTCAGCACTGGTGAGGCCACACCTGGTTTCTGTGCCCAGTTCTAGGCTCCTCAATATGGGAGAGACAGTGTGGCAAAAGGCCACAAAGGTAACTAAAGTACCAGAGCATCTCCTGTGAGGAAAGGCTGAGAGAGCTGGGGCTACCTAGAGCAGAGAAGAGAAGGCTTGGAAGGGCTTAATGGATATAAATAACAGAAGAGAGGGTCCAAAGGGGTGGAGCAAGACTCTCTTCACTGGTATCCTATGACAGGACCAGGGGCAATGAGCACAAACTGAGATAGAAGGTTCTGTCTGAACATCAGGAAACACACCTTACTGTGAGGGTGACCAAGCATGGGCACAGGTTGCCCAGAGAGGTTGTGGAGTCTCCTTTCTTGGATATAATCAAAAGCCACCTGGACATGTTCTGTTTCAAGGTGACCCTCCCTACTTGTGCAATGGGGTTGGACAAGGTGAGCCCCAAATGTCCTTTCCAAAGTCAGCTATTCTGTGAAGCTATGATTCTATGAAAGACTTGTTCACTTCAGTGGGGTTGACATGTCACCTTCTGTGCAGGAGCCCATGGGATTCAGCTCCCTTTCTTGTGCTGTAAGAACTATTTGCAGCCACTACTGCAAATACAGGACAATGTGTTACTATGTCTCAGGCATGAAAGAGAGAGAATAGATCTGCCCTGAGTTCAGTGAGAAGTTATTTCTGCAATTATTGCCTCTTGTGTGAGGGTGCTGTAAAAAAAGGCCAGTCATGATGGCCCACAGGCCTGCAGGGAACTGACACCAGCAATCACACTTTGAGAGGGAATAATTAAACAGATGTGTGTCAGTCTGTAGCCAAAAGGTGAAAGGCTCCTTTGTCATATTACCTGTACCCAAACTACATGATTGTATTTTTAAACTCCTTTCCCAAACATAAAAACCAAACACAAATTCCTCACACATATCACAAGTCACCCAAAACCTGCTAACTGCAAACATTCCACATGGCACTGAGCATTAATAATCATGTGGGCACATTTCTGATCCTCTGCATGCCCACAAAGAAAGTTCACAGAGTCACCAAAAGGGGAAGGGCTTGAGTAAGCCTATAGAGAAACCAAGGAGAGGTACAGCAAGCTTCAAAGTATTTCCTTTTTGTCTTGCTTGGTAAATGGAATACTGAATGTGAGTGACAATGAAGAGGGAAGAAAGAAGATAGTAAATCCTGTTTGCTATTTGAGGTTTTAAGTTGTTCTTTGAAACTGGAACCTGAAGTTGACTGAACTGGGTTATATATTATATTTAGGAATATGTAGAGCTTGACTGCAGAAATGTTATACATCCTACAGTATTTGCAATTATGAAGTAGAAAAGATGTAACCTAAGAAACTGAGTAATGACCACATGAAATTTATAAATAATATTCTAAGTCCTTCATCTAAGTCCTTCACTGGGATAATTATATGTCAGGTGAAAAACAATTTCAATCTGCACCTGGTGGAAGTTCATCACAATGTTTCATACCAGAAAAAGGAAAAAGGGAATTAAAAGATTTACAGGTGAGAAACTGAACTGTGCATTAACAGTAAAGAGTAAAATACTATCTTTCTAAATAAATTTGTGTGATTCAAAAGATGCCCACAAGGAACACTTAAAATGTGGTTTTGGGACACCAGACCTTCATTCTTTAATTGTTCCAGGCCAAAGTCAGGAAAACAAATGATCATCCACACAACAGAACAAATGCCAAATAACACCTGCTTCAAGTCATGGAGAAGAAACAAATCATGCTCAGATCAATTTTTTTAATGCAAGAAAGAGAAAAAGGCTTTCTTTTCCCTACAAATCTCTTCAATTTGCAAATCCTAGCATCCAAAACACACCTCATGCTACACAACTGAAGCAAATCATCCAATCTTTTTAGTCTCTTCCCATTCTCCTTCTTTATCACGTAATCTGTCCAATTGAACCATTTCTATTTACAGTGTTTTCTGCATTCACAGATTCTAGAAGAGAGAGGCATGACTCAAGACTGCTTCTTTTCCCAAAACCTTTAGCCTCTCTCACAATATCGTGTAAGCAGAGGAGGAATACTTACTACCTAAAGTTAAAAAACCCCAACTTCTAACTATGCCAAAGTCCTTCTATTGATCTCAAATCTGCAGCTAGTTCCTCAACTCTAAAAATGACAATAGAGATTCAGACATGTAAAAGCCAAAAGGGACCTTTACTGTTCTGCAGCCTGATCACTGCCCTAACATGGATGGTAGAAACCTGCTCTAAAACCCCTGCAGGAAAACCATTTCTACTGGTTGAGCCAGACTGTCTAGCTAGAATCTATCTAGCCAAAGTCATCTCACCTTAGATTAAAGACTGTAAATTCTGGACACATTGCAGATGCTTTATTCTGCTACAGAGAATATTTTTTTATCCCGTTACTCTTTTGTAAATATGTACACTGTGAATGTAAATATAAGATTGGATCCAGCATTCTAAGCATTTAAGCAGCTAATTTTCCTCTATATTCCCCTTAAAACACTTTGTGCTCTTTACGATCTTCTGCCAAATCCTCAAATCTGTACAACATATTCCAGAAACAGTCCTACAAGATGCCTGCTTTGCAAAGTAAAACTCCAAGAACTATTGGACATATTCAGATTATTCAGACAGAGAATGAGCTGATGCAAAGGATTTAGGAACTATGCCTCATTTCCTAGTCCAAATAAATTCAGTAGCAAAAGTTGCCATTAAATTACATTTGCTGTTGAATGTGATCCTTACAACTACTTAAAATTCCATTTTCTAAATTATCATGCTACTGATCTCACAATTTAGATTGGTGTCTGGTGAGATTAGGGCCCCAAAAGAATGTGTCCTGTTTACAAGAAAGCTTAATTAGCACTAGCATCTCTATACATTTAACAGAAGTGATCACATTCCTCTTCCATGGACACTATTTGGTTGGTAGAAGTGTCTAAAAATTGTGTTACATTTTTGCTGACGCTTTCTTCTTAAGCTGCTTTAGCAGACTTCGCAATATCCTACCTGATAAAATTTACTTTGGCCAAAATTAATCAGTCAGCTTGATGTCCTAACATTTACTTTTCTCTTTTGTTGTTTGCAATGCTTCTTGGAACTGGGACAAGTATCAGGCGTGTGCTCATGTAAATCTGAGGTATGTACTATATAAATGAGGCCCCAGTTCTCCCTACCTAGCTACCATCTGAGCTGTATTCTTAGATCTTTATTTCTGAAAGGGATCAGTTTTCCTCAGGTGCCATGAAGGCACTAGTAGCTTTAATACTGCTTGTTCAGCTTCCAATTCACAAAGCTGTACCAGCAGCTCCCCCTGCTCCCTTGGGCTGTGATGACCCAGAATCTGAAGCAGCAGCTGCAGTTGCTGTGAATTATATTAATGGCCACAGTCATCATGGATACAAGTTTGCCTTAAACAGAATCGACAATATCCGCGTGGTACCCCAGGTAAGTGAGGAACTTGCAGCAGAACACCGTGTTCACCTGGGGATGCTTGGAAATCACCAGTGCAAGGGCTTGCAAGGGCTGTTTCCTCACATGGGGAAATCAGCATGGCTCTGTTGATTTAAATGGGGCAAGGACACCTGGTAGCAGTGGAGAATCCAGGTCACTGGAATGTATCTCTCAAAGAGCAGAACAGAGGGGGAGAGACGAATGTTCAGATGTTTTTGTACAATGCTGGAAAGGGCTCGGTTTACAAATGCAGCACGTTTGCTAGAGCAGATCATTCCAGGTGCTGATTGCAAGTCCAGTAGCTAATCTGGAGAAAAACTGAGGGTAATCATTGAGATGCAGGTAATTACTTATTGGATAAATATATACCTATCAAAACTCCATGCTATTAGTGATTTTGTAGCAGGCATTAATTTTACGTAATGTCCCATTGAGCAGCCAAGGGGTTTAAATGGAAATAACAGTGGCTTATTTTCCCTAAGATCTATTGCCATCATTGTAGGCATCTAGAAAGGCCGTAGAAATGGTCATGAATACAATGTATGTGCCAATTCAGAACCTATGATTCTCTTAAAACATGGAAAATAGTTCCAAACAACGACATGAGTGAAACTCCATGGCTGTTTTCTACTTGTTATGAAAGAGAAGATACCAAAAGATACATTCAGAAAAGACTACAACAGACATAAATGAGATTACAAGTGTGTCCAGAATTACCCACACAAAAACACTGGTGACACTGCTTTGCTCATATTAATGCTTTTACACTAAAACAACTTAATTGGTTTAAATGGAATCACTCATGACTCGAACATCAGAATCAATCTTGGACCTAGGGAACCCAAGGAACTGTGTCTTATGTTACAGATGCAAAGGAACTGGTGCAATTCAGTGTAATTCCAATGAACTAAACGAGACAGGTCAAGGTTCACTGGTGTTTGTTGGGTATCTGGTTATAGAAACATGAAGTTTTTTCATCAAAAAGAAAGCTGTTGATTTTTTAAAACTACCCAACAACATAAAATTAAGTTAACTTAAGAGAACCAACTCACTGTGTACAAGCTTGACTTTCCAAAATTTATGAGCCTGTTCCTTATTAGCTGGAATAAAATCAGTGTGATTATCTTGACTTACTCCAGATTTGGAGTGCTGGCTTTTTATGAAGTTAAAAGTAAGGACCTTTTCAGCTACTCTGGTGTATACCTGGAGCTACCCATGATAGTCAGCAACCGAGACCCCAGTGCAGCCCCAGGGAGGAAATCTGGTGATGTTTTGTGAAGAAATTACGTCAATTCCAATGGTTTATTTTTTTCTTTCAGGGGCCAAATAATGACATCATATTTCTTGAACTCGATTTACTGGAGACTAAGTGCCCTATTCTCAGCCCTACACCTCTTGAAAATTGCACAGTGAGGAGCTTTGCAGAACATGTGAGTACCTGAACATTTACCAGCTGGGTCCAAAGGTGCATGTTCGATATGTTGACGCCAGAGGCCAGGCTATCACCAGATTCCCAAGCAAATGTCATATCCCTGTAACAGCCTGTAACCACTCAATCACTTGTAACCTCCTTGCTGACTTCACTGCCTTCATGTCATGGACTTCACTCCTGGATTTCTTTCATGTCCTGGTATCTGAAGAGGACAGATCTCTGCCAACATAACATCCCACATACAGTACAGTCCACACATGCCATGAGGCCTTCTTTAGGGGCTTCAGGTTCAGTCTCTTTGCTCAGCCCAGGTCTCACTGCTTCATTGCAAACCACAGACAGGGCAGGTTGTGCATGTGTACAAAAACACCCTTCCCTTGACTACATGTGCAATTCCACCATTTCTTCCTAGTTACAACTGCAGATGAGCTATTCCCTTCAGATAGGGCTCTGCCTTTGAAGTAATGTTCAGCTGGAATTTACTGGCCTCAGATGTTTTGTTCTTATGCAAGTATGATCCTGTTGTGAGACGCTTTCCCTGACCAAAGCAATGGAAATGTTGTCTGAGCGTGCTGTTTCTAGAATGGGGCCCAATTCACAGAGCTCACTAAATATGAATCATGATCTACCCCTGTATTCATCAGGGCTCAGATTCTATTTTCCATCGGGGGGGAGGTAACTCTAACTGTTCCCTCTTCCCAGTGACTCCAGCTTTGCCTTTGACATCTCCTCCCTGCTGGATCAGGTTGCTCACACAAGGCAGCATACTCTGCTGTTACCATGGCCACTGACCAGCTGAGATTAGTGAGAATGTTATCAAACAGCTCTGTGGAAGGTCTTAATTCATAAGTATTCATATTCTTTGCTTTATATGAGAGACGAACCTGTACTAAATGTCCACAATCTTGCTACCCTGGTACTTTTGATACTTTTGAGATCCAGATTTGGATCCAAATTCTGTAGCTCTGATCTGTCTTTTACAAAATCACAGCCATCAGGATATACCTAGCAGTGCCTTTGCCATCAGACCGATATTGCCAGGAATGGTCAGCCAGGATCTATTCTTTTGAATTTAGTAGCCCTTTATCAGAAAATCCAATTTATCTGAACAATGTAACCCTTTGATTTTTGTCTCCCTCTAGGCAGTTGAGGGTGACTGTGATGTTAAACTGCAGAAGGTGGATGGGATATTATCTGTACTTGCTAGCAAATGCCACTCACATGCAGGTAAAGGCTTTGTTCTGTAGGTTTGAATCTAGAGGCTGGAGTATTTTTATAGCAGTGGTTACAGTTCAGTAGCTCTTCTGATTCTAAACTGCTGGGTATAAATATGGCATAAAGGACAACAATTAATGGGTTTTCTAAATCCAGCCTCCTTTTCTGGTTTTATTCCCTTACAAACCCACTGTTTCTCTTTGCTCCTCTTTACTATAACAATTAAGATACTGTAAGAGCAACTGGGGAGCAAGTCCCAGATTTGAGTCTTTTCAGTCAGCAGTTTAACCTTAAGAATTTGATTCCTTGCTGATCTGAGTTTACTTGTGCTTGTTGGTCATCAGAGTCCCACTGGCAGATGCAGCTTCTTTACTAAATCCAGCATTTTCAATACTGCCATGGGAAAGCAGAATGTCTATTCTGCGTGCTCAGTGTGAGATCTCTTTGCTCTGTATGTCTTCAGTACCACTGTCAAAACTGATGACTAAAATAACACACACAAGCACAACTCCAGTAAGTTAAAATACCTTTATTTTTCTACCGTTCCTTACGTGAGCTGAAGCACCTTTTCATTGATGCTTCACTGGTTCTTAACTGGTTCACCTTTTCATTGGTGAAAATTTACTAAAAACTGAGTAAGAACATATAAAATGTGCTACTGAAGTCCACAGCACCTTTTTCTTTCAGAAAGATTTGAATGGCCAAGTTGTGTGACACACTGCCATCTATAGCTTGCACTGGAAAAATTCCTGCCACTTTAATTTGGGACAGACTTTTAAACAGTGTTTTGTGTTACTGAATAGGTCTATAATGCCTTTCTAAACAATTTACAATCTGATCAAAACATGATCTATTCCTCCTGCAGACTCCAATGAGGATATTCTCAAAGTCTGCCCTGACTGTCCACTGCTGGCAAAAATGAACAACACAGACGTGTTAGAAACGGTGTCAGCTGCACTCAATGACTACAACAGCAAAACCACTGAATCTTACCTCAGACTCCTCGAGATCGGGAGAGCCAAAATACAGGTAATTTCTAGAACGATGTCTTGCCTTTCATGTAAACACAATATTTCATCTACAGTGATTGTACACTGCTACCTAGTTATATTTGCAAATAGACACAATTTGTTTGTTCTAATCTGCCCTCCTGATTTGCTTTTAATTTCCCAACTATTATGTGACATTTTAGCCACAGGATTCCCTTTCACTCCAGTGGGAGATGAAGCCACGACATTTGCCTTTTATCTTTTCTCAGCAGCTCTGCAGTTTCCAAGTGCAAAGTCAGTTAAACAATTTTCCTGTTTTATCAGTATCACCCAGGGCACATTATTGTTACTGAGTTTGCTGTGGGTGCCACGAACTGCTCTGCAGAAGAAGCTAAAGCCAACGTGGGGGCTTGTCAGCTGCTGCCTGAGGATCAGTCTGTGAGTATGGCAGCACATCAGCCCCAATCTCCCCAGCTCTGAGGTAGAAAAGCAGCATCATGCTGGGATGTGCTTGCACTGGAGCAGAAATAGACCCCTGTGGGGATCAAAGTGCAAGAGATGTGTACCATCGTATGTTTTTCAATATCTCGTTCTTAAAGCTATATCACACCTTTCTCTTTTCTCTGAGGTATCTGGACTGAATTCTAATGGATTTGAATACATTTGAAAAAGGCTTGAGGACAAGAGACAGAATATTTTTAATCAACAGAATATATATTATTGTTTATTCTTAAAATGAGCACCTGAGAAAATCAGGCTCTTTGTACTGGACAGTACACAGTCACATTAAAAAAAAAAAAAAAAGCAGATTGTTTCCCCCTCCTACAATTCCAATGCACTCAGTTCTGACACATATGCTCTTGAGAATTATACTGGATATTTTACCATATTAATGTTATTCTGTTTCTGATGAAACTGAGTTCTAGGCAGTTTTAGGGGGTGGGAGCTCTTTACCTAGATTCCTATATATTCTTTCCCTCCCTCATATCCACACATACAAATGATCTTACTACAGAAGAATACAGGAGTTTTCCTTATTTGTTGCCTATGCATTTAAAGAGCTTGGCTTTTGAGCCCAGCAGGCTAAAAAGCAAACACTTTACTGCTCAGATAAAACATGAGAACAAGTAGCCATTTCCAAATGTGCTGAAATTTAAAATTCTAATGCAGCCTCCCTCTATTTTCTAACTATTTTCACTTGACAATGTTTTGCTTTGCCAGAATTTTGGTTTCTGCAGAGCAGTGATGGTAAAACGTCCCTCACAAGACCTTCAGGTGGACTGCCAGCTGTACGGCCATCAGGTACCAGCTCCAGATATTCCTTTGCTTTCCAGGGTGTTCTAGCCTACTGATACTGTGACAAGCCATCACCTTGAGTTTACTTCTTTCACTGTAGACTGCATTAGCCACCTGTGATAACTTAACTTTGTGTCCTAAAAGCCAAGGTTAGGTAGCTCCTGATTATCCCATGGATTTCTGTGCTGGGAATTAAGTCATGTCTCCCATCCATGTTGACACAATTTGCCCTCCTGAGCATCTGGGAGATTCACATGTCTAGCAGAACAAAGGGAACCAAACTCTTCTCAGCTATAGGCATGGGGCAGATAAATGTAAAAGAGAAATCAGCATTGTGAGGCTGGAGGTTTTTAGTCCTTAGACATGACTGAATTCAGGCACCTTGTAGTGCACTGCTGTAGCACGGGGAGGGAAATATATGCACTTGACCTGAGTACTCTCCAGGTATTTTAGCCTGCATTTGGTCTCAGGAGGACTCTGTGGTAGTTGAATACTTCCTATGGACAACAGCTCTTGGTAACTGAACAGTAATTAGCTGTCTAAGAGGTATATGAAAGAGAAAATGAGACAGCTGGTCTTGAATGTTTTGCCAGCTGTGCAGGTGGCCCTGAAAGACCATATAGCACAGAATTTGGTCCTAATGATTCACTGGCTATAAAAAATGTGTTCCTGGGTTCCTGTGCATGTGATCCAATGTAAATCAGACTTCTGTGATAGTCAGGAACATTTGAATCTGTGTTGCAGGCCTATAGCTAGTTAGGAGCAGGGTACCTAGTAAGGTATCAATTACTCGTACGTCACAAGCCCCAAATCACTGAAAACCAACACAACCTGTTTTTCTTTTCCAGCCTGGAGTTACCTACATTCATGCAGGTCACGACACATCAGCAGGACTGGCACCCAGTGCTGTAGGCGTCACAAACCATAATCTTGGGATTGCCCACAATAACCCTATTGCATCTGAATCCAGCTCCTCAGAAATTTTGCGTTCCATGCTCTCAGCAAAATCAGTAGCAAAGAGAGCAGTTGCAGAGGCTGCTCAGCATGACAAAGTACCTCGCCCAGTTGGCTTTGTGCCTCCTCTTCCTCCCTGCCCTGGGAAGATTCGCCATTTTGATATCTAGGCTGCATTTCAGACATGCAATGCAGCCAAACTGAGCAACCAGTGCAGCAGCAACAGCAACACACAGACCACAACATCGAGTACAAATAGGTGAGAACACTTGACTCTAAGCCCAAATGAGTTTTACCTTCCTGGAGAGCAGAGTCATGGTCAGGGTCTTGCAAAGGCCTGCTCCAAAATATAGATGATTACAACATAAAGCAGTAGTTTACTTTACATACAGGGATTCTCTAGTTAAAATATAGAAAATATTGTTTCAGTGAAACTGTTGTAAGAGCTATACAACAGTTGTGGCTTTGTGACAGAAACACCACCGGAAAGGTTAGTTCACAATAAAATGTTCAATGCTTTGCTACCTTCTATCTGTATATATTTTCATTTAGTTGTCAAGTGTCTCCTTCACAGCATTATGAGTCATATTCTGGGCTTGATTTCAAAAATACTAAGCTCCTGCACTTCTCATCAGCTTCACTGGGATGTGTGGGTGCTGAGCACTGCGGAAAATCAGGTCAGTCCTTCCTTTTGATCACACACTAATAACACTAAAGCAGTGGCAGGAAAAAAGGTATTTTTCCCTTCCACCTACAATATTTCCTACCATGTACCTACTTTTGATGTCCACTAGAAGTACCTCAAAACTTCTGGACATGGCACAAGAGCATCCATGTCTATGAAAAGAACACAGAGTCAGGACACAATCATTGCTGGCAGGCTGAAAGCATCAATCCCTGCAGCCAAATACATGTGTATTGTCTGTGTTCCAACAGACACACAGGTGCAGTACAATCATGGGGTTCATGGTCTGTGTGCATATGAGGAAATGCCAATTCAAGGGAATAGAAAATATATGACAAGCATGTATCTCATATAACAAGACCCAGACAGTGATGGCAATTTACCATTGTCCTGGCAGTCAAATCTTGCCTGAATTTCTGGCACACGTTAGAGGCAGAATCTATTCTAGGTAGAGAATTAATAAGGGGTTGGGGCCAGAAGGTTCTTTACTGCCAGCCAGACTGGAATTCTGCAGGCCCTGGGGAGCAGTCTCAAAGACAGTCATGAATGTTTAACCAGGAACAGCACTTGCTACAAGATAATTATCATGCAGGCAGCAAAAAAATTGCAGAACACATGTCATTTCTGAACTGTTTCAAATAACCTGTCCTGTTCTAGTTACAACCATCCAGTACTCAGTAAGCAACACAACTAACACTTGCTCTTGGTGATAGTGCAACAGCTCACAATACAGAAAGGTTCTGTTCTGCTGTGTCGATGGGGAAGGGAAAAGCCAGTGCTTCAGCTGGCTGTGTAAAGAAAAGGCAAATCAGTTCAGACTCTATAAACTACAGTAATGTGATGGCAGCACACTGAGGGCAAGCTCTGCCTGTGAAGGTAGCTGCTCTCACATTTCAAGCAAATGCTGAGTTTTGCAGGAAGTGTGTTGTGGGCAATTGCACCAGCCACAGCCAGTCAGTGGCTCAGGGAGTTTTTGTTTCTCTGTAAAGCAGTGACTCCAGTAAATCCTGCATGCAGCCATTCCTTCAAAAAGTGCTAGTATTAAGCTGTAGAAATCTCTTAATGTAGTAAGATAGGTGGTCTTCCCATCTCGCTGCATGAGATACAGTACAGGATCTAATGAAATGGCAACTATTCTGTTTTGCATCACTGTGACACCAGATACATGAGCCTTTTCAAAACCAGAAACCACCATAACTAAATGATAGAAATTGTCTTCTGTATAATGAAATAGGAACTAATTTATAGAAGAGAGAGTGTTTTCCAGGCTTAGAAAATTTTCTGATGGCAGAAAAAATGTTTATAGAAGGGAACCCTGCCACTGGATATCCCTGAAATCCAGAAATGCTGCATTTTCTTGTTGCCTTTTCAAACCACACAAAACAAAGATTTATTGCAGAAACATCTGCAGGCTGTATACTTCACAGATGTTCTCCTATACCTGGTGAAACCACTCCCTTGTTTCCTAAAACAGGAAGAAAAAAATTTTCTCTGTGTATTCCACTTTGGTAGCTGCACTTCAGCTTCTTTCTCCTTAACATTTGTCCTCTTAAGGACACGTTGTGCCCCCTTACAGATCTGTTTTCCATGACTGCTTTGAAGCAATCACTTTGTCTCCCACCAGTATAGCCCCATTTTCATGCACCTGGGCCTTCGAAACAGATTCAGTATTTAACAATCGATTCTCTGGGCAATGAGACATATAAAATGGTGGTAGATGAAATACAAATGCCTCTTCCCTTGAAATGCAGCATGAAGAGTTTTGCCAGGTCTGCATCACTGGCTGACAATGTTTTTCAGCTTTTTTAGACCTTGTTTTGCAAAAGCCCATGTACTTCATGTGCTGCTTTGGCTGGACATGCTTGGATTTCCCAGCTGTGTCCATGTTTTGAGGTCAGCTACTTCAACAGAGAAATTTTTCCTTTCCAGGCAGAGGCAGAGTACAAAGAACAGAGTCAGGGATATAACAATCCCCTATTATAAGAAGCACTGACACAGCCAGTACTAACTGGCACCCATCTCCATAGAAATGCCACGCACTGTAAGGATAAAGAAAATGAGTTATTATCCTTTAGCCGCAGGGGAAGCATCCCCAGGCACAAGGAACAATGTGAGCGAGTCTGCATTGCTGCTTCTGCAGTTCCTCTACTATGGCTACAGGAGTGTTTCTCAACATTCAGCCCTTGTATCCCATCCCTCTGGGATACAGCCCGTGCATTGTCCCTCACCCAACACGTGAGGGGCTCATTTGAGCAGCCATGTGCCACCAAACAGCCACCAAACAAAGTCTCCTTAGAAGAGTTTCAACTCCAGGGCTGTTGCAGGTCTCCTGACTGTATCTATAATCCCAGCTTTCTATGGACATTCCCTGGGACACATTCTGCTGTCTCTCAGATGCTTTAAACACTTCTGGGATAAGATTCTTTACACAACCAAAAAAAGTGACAATTTAGAAATCTTTAACTACTCCAAACATCACAGTAGTATTGAAGAGACAATTATGCCCTTCACTTACATTTTTTTTCTTCCTCATTCAACAGAACTCTCAAAGTTCTAAAGGCACTTGGTGTCCTCCAGCAGAAAGCTGCAATCACAGAGTCCCATGACAAAAAATAAGAGCCAGGGATGTGGCAACCCAGCTTCTGGTATCCTTCAAGGTGAAATGCTGTAGAATTTCCCCTTAGTAGAAAACCAGTGACATTGACTGGGATCCTCCCCAAGTAATGGACACTGTCACTTCTCTAGATCTTCAAGATAGAAGATACTTGTAAAGTTATTCCCCTTTGTCTCCAGCATGGAGTGCCTGACAGGTTATTCACAAGGCACACTCTGTCATTTCAAACTGAAGTTTCTCTGGGAAGAATTTTCCATGACCCTTGTGGGGTCTCAATGCCTCCAGAGCTAAGGAGTAGCATTCAACTGTAGGTACCCAGATGAGTAGAAATGCTCACAGAATGAATCCAAACTGAGCTTTCTATCACAACCACACTTACTGCATATAATAGAGTCAATATATGTGTTTAAAATTGGCATTTAACAAATATAAATTGCAAAACCAGTCAACCTTGTGGCATTTATCCATTTTCTGTTCAAATTGCTGAGACCTTTGTTATTGTTTTATTTGGGAGAAGAACTGAATCACTGACAGAACAGACCTGTTCTGCACATAGATTTATTCAAGCAAATCTGGTTTCTTAAGGAAGCAGCTTTGTGTGTGTATTCTTATCCCTTGCCATGAGGTCAAAATCGCATGATCTGCCCAGTGAAGTCCAAATTAGAGATGGAAAGCCAGGAGGAAAAAGTGTTCTCTGGTCTCAGAGGAAGCAACAACACTTATGTAAAACCTTGTAATCATTGACTTAGTGTTTACTGTTCCAGCTGTAGGTTTAAAGGTGATGGTCAGTATACAATAAAAAAGGGGCACAAGTTTATAAATAGACAGGGCTCCACTATAGAAGTCTGTGATCTCACTCAGGCCTCAGCCCCTCCATCCTGACTGACAGCCCCGATCTGCAGCACAGCTCTCTAAGCAGAATGGTTTGGCTTGTTTGGATGCTCTTTGGCATCCAAGTGCTTTGTTGCTGCACTGCTGCCCCTGCAGCCCACGGAGCAGGGGCTGCCCTGCTGTCCCCCCGCTGCGATGACGCTGCAGTGGAGGAGGCTGCAGACCTGGCTCTCCGCCAGATCAACGCTGACCGACAGGAGGGATACATCCTCAGCCTCTACAGAATTGTCAGCGCCCGACAGCAGCCACAGGTAAGTCACACTCTTGCTCAATATGTTTCTCCCTGTGCCTGTTTCTTAGAAATAACTATCTGAATGAAGAAATATTTCAAAAGGCAAATGCAAAGCTCTGTTCACAGGACTCCAGAGGCCATGTCAGCTTTATGCACAGACTAGAAACAATTTCATCACACTGTGGGCAATTAGAGAGCAAATCTCAGTCATGACTCTCTGCTGCAGGCCCTTGGAATAGCTCCAGGCATCAGTTCAAATTTGATATGAAACACCACTACTCTGATTTAATTTCATTTTACACCTTCCTCCCACTGCCTTGAGCAGTTGGAATGCAAAGGCTAGTAAGTCATTGTGTGTTTTGCACAAAAGATATGAACACTAACAGGTGTAAACACATCCTGCTTGGGACCAAGGAATTCCTTTACAGACCTCTAAAAGATGACTCATTCTCCAGAAGAAACCTGAAACCCAGTTCAAGGGCAAAAAATACACTGGAAATGCCTATAGAATATCACTCACATTTCCTCAAGTATTGCATTTCTCTGTGTGTGCTTAATTTATGGTGATTTTGTGCTATAATAACTGAATCTACTGGCACTAACTAGGGACAGCCTGAAATGAATTCACAAGGGCCTGCAGCAGGTTAGGCACTATGGAAGCCTGCTGCTAGCATTCCCTGCAATGCCTGCTCAGTTTCCATAGGCTTACCTGAAAAGCTGAGCTCTGAACTCTAAAGAAAATTAGGCTTGTTGCCAGATGCCTAAAGATCTGTGCTGGCGAGGATATGACACTTCTTCCTGCTGCTCTTACAAGGACATGGTTCCTGCAGACTCACTGTGGACTCCAGCAACCTGAGATCTCTCAGCTAAAGATGCTCTGCTGTGTTTTGCACTGTGTTCTCTATATTGCCTTGCTCAGGTGACAGAATGTGCCTGCTAAGCAACTGGGTCAGGTCTCTTCAGAATTTTTCCACATGATGTGGCCCAGAAACCACATCACCAGGCCTGGAGTTAGGTGCTCAGACCCCTTCCTGGGGCTATTTCCTATTGACAGTAATTAGAGCCCCCTATGACCACCCTAGAGTGCAGTATGGTGGGTGCAGACATGCTGCAAACCACCTCAGTTATCTTCCTACTTCTCCCTTCACCTGCACCAAAGATATCTCAGCACAACAGAATTTTGGTCCTTGGTTGTGATTTCTTTGTCATTCAATTTCCTAAAGATTTAACTTTTTGCTTTAGAGCAAGCATACTTTGTTCATCTGGGGGTTTAATTTACTTATTTACTTTTATAATTTCTTATCTTCTTTTTTTTTCATCTATTATTGTATCCTGTAAATAAGGTGTTTCAAGACATTGCAATAACAAACTAGACATTCTAAGCTCTTTGTTGCATTGTTGCTGCTGCTGGGACTTAGTACACAAGGAGCAGTCAGCAATGTCAATGGGGTTCACAGACAGTAACAGCCTTATGCCACCTTCCATTCCTCTCAAAAAATTAAGATTTTCCCCCCCACACCAGCCCACAGCCCTTCCTCTCACTTTCTTAAGCAGTACTGAGATTAAAAACATTTTCAAAGTTACTTCAAATTCAAATCTGCCCTTAAGCAACCTGTGGTTCAGCTTTGCTCTAATTGAAACTAATGAGCCATCTGCTATTAACTTATATGCAAGTAGGACAGAACTTGCTTTCATACAAGATACTCATGATTAGCTTCACTGATAGGCACTTAACCAAAATTACAAAACATGCCAAAATATTTTATTTATTTCCCTTGCACCAGGTCACCCTACTGCCATGTCTCCTCTGGCTCCCAGGCTGCCCAGCACACACTGCAGCCTGGGACCAGCAGTGCTGAGGAAGGGATCTTTTTGGCACTGGAAAGATATACAACTTTTTATTCAATACTAAGCAGATATCAAAAGGCCTTTGCATAACTGTCTTTTAATGAAAATTAAAATAAGGATGATTAAACCTTCAGTGATCTGCTGAGCTCTGAATAAGCCTCAAATTATCCTTTCCCCAGTGGAGGATGATACATACAGAAGCAGGTAGACCAAAAGATGTGTAGATTTTGTAATAACCTTATCTGCTTATTAGAGCTGGTATTATACAAGAGACCTATAGGCAACAAGAAATACAGTTTGGTCTGCCCTGGTTGCATTTAGTGTTTCTAAGATCACCACGCTTTCTAATCAATATTCATGATTCAGTTGAGGAAGCCCATCTAACACCAAACACATTTCATTATAAGAACATCTCTTTAATGAGGTATTTGTGTGCTTTTGCCTCCAGAATAACAACCAGTTTGAAAGCTCAAGTCACCAATTCCAAATATGAGACTGCTTAAAGATGGACATTTTTCTTGGCTATTTCTTCTTCATGGGGATAGTCTTAGTGATGGCTTTTTTCTTATGGAAGTCATATTTAAAGTTACAAAATTGTACCAAATGCTGCATTACTCAAAGACACATTTTCAGCAAATAGCAAATACTCTTTGACTGGTCTTTCTTTGCACTCACTGATTTAAGCTGCATTAGCTATAATATTAAAGAGAATTATCATCGTGGTATTTAGATATTTTGTATGTAAACAGAAAATTATGATTAGTCCCTTCCACAGAAGGATCTCTGCAGCCAGTTGTGGGGATATTGCTGTGCCACTGCACAAACACCACTGCTGCACCTCAGCGTCACTCTTTGTCAAAATAATTTTGATCTTTTCACAACCTTCAAAATGAAACTTAAAATTAAACCTCAGGATTAGTGTAAACAAGCCCTGAGATCTCAGTGCAAGGCATTACCAGATGACTTTATAGAATACTTAGGAAAAAAAAAAAATGAAAATACCAAAAATAGTAGAAAGCATGAGAAATTGCATGTGTAAGAATAGAACTAAGAGACAATGATAACAAAATAATTTAATCATTCTTTATATTTATTTTCTATTAGTTTTGCCCTTTCATGTTTAAAGGGTTAAGTATTACTAGTATATATGGCAGAGCTTGCATAAAATCACCATCCCACAAATCTCTATAGGGTGTGATCAGAGTATTTTGTATCTCTTGATCTGCTCAGAACTCCAGAGCAGATACCACTTAGTGGTTTTCTAAGCAGCATGAAGACAAAAAAGTCAGCAGTACTCCAGCTTTACAGGCCCTATGGACTGGTATTAAGTCACTGTTAAACAGAAGCCAAAACTAAAGCCAAAATGATACAGATATTGGCCCCAGGCTTCCACAAGACTGTTGCCCCATTTAGTGTTTTCTCCACAAACCAATGAAATCAAGCAGGGATGAATGAACACTGCTGTCATTTAGTTTTGGTTTTTCTCCCCCTTCAGCAAAGACATAATCTCAGTCTAAACACGCTGCTAACACTCACATCTAAGTTCTTTAGGATGTATAAATGACAGCTGCCCTCTTTCCAGCTTTCCACTAAGGATATAAATAAAACATGATCCAACTAAGCTGTATCCTTGATAAGTATGCTAAAAAGGTGCTTACCCATATCTACAGTGGAAGCAAAATGAGGAGCTGCATCACGCAGCATCTCCCTGCATGACATGATGTAAGCACCAGATACACAGAGCTGTACTTTTAGTCCTTCCTTGTACTTCTTGCCTGGAAAGATGTTTGGCCAAAAGTTGAGCCTGAATTGCTTTGTGCACCTTGTGCTGCAGTGAACTGAATAAAGGTTTCTGGACTTAAGCACAGGCCAGAACTCAAGCACTGGACTGAAGCTTTAAGTGAGTCTGAGACATCCATGTGACTCTGCAAGGTCTCTCACAGCACCCCCTGATAGCTGAGAGAATATTTAAGCTTCTCTATCAACGCAGCCTTTGCCTCCTTACAGCAAATGCAAAGCATCCACACTTGAAGAAGACACTGCCCTCAGAAATAAGATATTTCTCTTTCTAATGCCTACTGGGAATGTTCCATGTTAGCAGCTTTTTATTAGTTGTGGTATTTACAATCTCATTCTTATTTCGGGCAAAATAACCTACCTTTCAAATCTGATAATAACTGCAGTTGACAGTGAAAACATCAACATGTTTAGTCTTTATTCTTGGGTTCTGGTTGGTACCAGAATCAGAAAAATAAAACTGACCAAAGGACTTCTCATTATATAAAGCTGACCAGCTGCATGACTAAGCCTGTTCTAACAGGACCTGAATTTCACCTGATTTGCCACTTTTGTCACAGAGAGTTTGCAGTTTTCAGGGTATCTATGCATTCCACCTGTGTGTTTTCCACTTCTCTATCTCTCCTTTTTATGAGCCCTTACTTTGTTTGATACAAAACTGGGATGTGACCCCTTTGTTTCTTGTTTCCAGGAGATCACTGGTTCTGTCTTCTATCTAATCTTGGATGTAGTAGATACTGAATGCCATGTACTCAGCAAAAAGTTGTGGAAGAACTGTAACACCAGATCTGCTCATTCAACCGTAAGGATTTTATTTTTCTGTTTAATCTCACATAGGATGAGTTACTCAGGTACTACTGATGACTGCAAAATCCCTACACTTGCATTTTTAGTGGGCAACAAACCTTAGAAAAAAAATCAAAGCCCATTTTATAATATCCACAATTTTACTCTGTACCTTCTAATCAGTTTACAGAATGGTAAGATTTATTTTAAAAGGTGAAAATTAAAAGAAAGCTTATGACCAGTGCTAATAAAGAGATCACATTAAATAGCCATGCTAGGACACTATTTAGAATAATGGTTTACTTTTTATAGCAACCCTATGAGAGTTTAATTTAAAGACAACCTGTCAAGGAGGGAATAAAAGAAACACACTTTTATATAACGTGATTTTTGGTTTAGTTTAATTCCACTTTTATTCTGACAACTTTGCAAAAATTATACTGAAATAGGAGAAATAGGAAAGCTCAGCAATATAAGCTGCAATGACAGAATGTGGTCCAAGGCTGTTGCTACAGGTGACCAAAACTATTCTGAACAAGTGAAAAAAACCTCTTAGAAAGTGAAGAATGACAAGAAACAAGGTTCATATGGAAAAAAAAGGTTATGATTAAATTGTCCTGGACTGCTTCTAAGGCAAATCAATTTTAACTTCTCAATGAAAAACTAGAAAAAATTAAAAAATAATTCGGCTCACTTCTCATTACAGTGTTTTCAGCAGAAAAAGGGCACAAAGCCTATATGGTTGATATGGCATCAATGAAACCAAGAAATTCATGTCCAGAGCCCTTGAGCAAACATTTAGAAATATCTAAGAAGCTCTCAGAGAATATACTTTCAACTCTTAAATATAAAAGCACAATGGATATTAACAGGCCAGTATTTTTTTTGGTTGTGAAGTCAAAGATTTTGTGTGCAAGGATGACCCTACTATGCCACAAAACTGATTTATGGTCCTTCCTACCACTCTCCCTATGACTATAGGGAAAAGGGGGAAGGTGGAAGACTGGTGACTGGATCCAGACACTCTGAATTATCTCTGGGTTTAAACTCTCTGGTTCCAGACATGGACCCAGCCCAGGACAGAGACCCAGGAGCACTCTGTGACATCTGGGCACTTCTCAGCTGCCAGAAGAGTAGCCCTGGATAGGCCACCCAGCAGTCAAGAATTGCATCTGTATAGCTCAGAAACACACCAGGATGAGCTGGCCTTTTATTTTTAAATGAGATGCTTAGAAATGTGCTTCATTGTCATTTGAGTATTAACAAAACTTTTGTCTTGAAAAGAATTCCATGATTCCAAGAAGAAAATGAACGACTCCTGTCTAGGTACTAGATGATCACTAAGTATTAATTGTTTCTAAATGTTTATTTTGTTTTAGGTTTACGGTCAATGCAAAGCAATTATCTATATTAATCAGGCAAGAAATATTGCTCACCTGAATACTTATGAGTGCACTTTACAACCAGGTATGTCTTTAACATACTCTTTATAAAAGAACTGGAAAAGCACTTTGCCAAATAGTGTTATTTTAAATTTTAAATGTAATTATGACCCCGCAGTATCTCCATTAGCTTCAGCTGCCCTGATTTTCTCAAGTCAGTGACCACAAGGCCAGGGAGGTGCTGCAGCTCAAAAGAGTTCAGTAATAACTGTTTTAACCTCTGGGACACTCAGCAGAACGTCCATATGGGTTTTTACCCTCTGAACCAAAACCCATTTTTGTGGTTTTGTGAAAGGCAAAGAAAAATAGCAAGCCCACTGTCAATAGGTTGAATTTTTCCTTCAGTGTCTGCCTCCACTGCAACATTTTTATGGGTCTGCAAATACATAAAGATTCAAAATTATTGAGGGGTGCAAACCACATATTCTTACTCCAGGGGAGTGGAGGACAAGTGGGCAGGGTTGGGGGCATAGATACATTTACAGTGACCTACACTGTCAAAATGCTTTTATAGCTATGCCTTCTCTAATGACACTGTTGTATTTGAATAAAAAGTTCCACGCAGATATATTTGGTCAATATGTCCCGACTGCCCAGCTGATGATTCTCCAGATAAGCCTGAATACTTAGAGGCTGCTGTTCAAAGTCTTGCCAAGTTCAATGCAGAGAGTGAACAAACTCATTACTTCTCTGTCCTCAATGTCACAAGAGCTTCAATGCAGGTAAGCCAAGGCTCATCTGAGTTATTTTAGCCCTCAAGAATCCTTCTATTCAGAATACTCCTGATCTTCTTGATCCAAGACTGATTTCATTTCTTGCCAAACAAAAAGGCTCTATGCAAAAGTCAAGACATAGACTTGCTTCTAAAGTTCAGAAAAGCTTCACGGTTAACTCCTTCTTCCACCACCATGAATTAGCAACTCCCTAATAGAAAGTATTTAATAAAGCACAGTCATACTTCCAATACATACTTGTAATTCACTGAATGAGTCTAAGCATGGTTCAGAACTAATTTTAGACTAATAGAGAGCTCATGATCTCATGGCTAAGTCCTCTTTTACCATTATTTACCATTGTTTACCATTTAGTCTCTCTAAAATTCAGTATGTGTAGACAGCAAAACTTTGTCTAGCCATCAGATGTTACTACAATATACTATTTAATCATTTCCATTTCCTAACTCCAATTTTCGAAATAGTAAAATGATTCATTAAAACAACCAGAAATTGTCAACAAGATGCTGAAGAGGGTCTTTGGCTATGTAGTTCTACATGGATGCTAATTTATGACAAAACCTAAACCCATTTCAATGATGTCAATCCATGAGTTTTTAAGACTGTGCATATATAAGAAGTAAAAAATGACCAAGCAGTAAAGCAGCACTGGCAAAAAAACATTCACTGTAACACAGCTAACAGTAATGGCCCAAGTATCATCTGTTCCTTCCAGACTTAGCAGTTTTTCATATATTTCAAGGCCACTAGAATTCTTTATTCTTCCTGACACATGCATAAGTTCTAATTGCCACTGGCCTCTCATTTACAGTGGGTCATTGGTCCTGCATATTTTGTGGAGTTTTTAATTCAGGAGACATCTTGCTCCAAAGATGACACAGTTGCTGACATCTCGATGTGTGAGCCACTTCCACCAGAAGTAGCTGTAAGTACTTTTCCTTGTAGAAACACCAGTTTTCCAGATACTGTGATTTCTCAGTGAAACAGTGAAATTTAGTATTTATCTCCTTGGCTTTTTGCAGACAAGAACCAAAAGCCACATCATCTTTTTGTGGATCATAGCTCTATAGCTACAGACTGCTTTAGAACAGACAAACATTTCCGCAGAAGTTCTGAATTCATACCAGAAGTCCATAAGCAAAGAAAACAACAAAAAAAATCCAGAAAAATGTGGAGTAGCCATTGCCTTACAAAACTGAATGTGGATGAATGTAAAGGATTTCTTCCAAAGAAAAAGACATAGACAATAAATTACAAACAATGCATGAAGAGTATATTCATACTACAATCAGGTCAGCTAAGGAAAACCTTTAGGAACTAAGGAAAAACTTGTAAGGAAAATGGGAACATCTAAAGCCCCATCTTAAGTGAGATCCAAGCCATGATACCTACAGCCCAGTACAAACACAACTACTAGAAACAGCATCTTTTTCATGGTTCCTTTCACTAGTACGGCGTGAAATTGATTCTGTGTGGAAAATTATATTCTGTTCCACACACAACTTGCCTGCATAGGGATATTCTGCTGCAGGGGAACTTAAGCAAGCTGTTGTAGTTTGGCCTTAAGTCGCCAGCTTATTTTTGCTATTGTGTTACCTAACCCTCCTTTACAAACACAAGGCCTTTATCAAAACACTGCCTGCCTTTGTGAGGTTGCCAATCCCAAAATAAAAGTTTGCCCAAGCTGTTTATCCCTACAAATACACTTAGAAGCTATAACTATTCAGCCTTTCATAATCACTTATTTTACAAGATAGGAGCTTAGTATCAGGACTCCATGAGAAAAAATGCTTGTATTTCCTTCTTACAGAAAATCGGTTTCTGCAAAGGCTCTGTAGTAAACAGTCGTGTGGAACAGTTTGTCACAATATCCTGTGAAATCTACAGTCAGCAGGTATTTCTTAATCTAATCTTAATATTGCAAGAGTAATACTCCTTTACAAAACAAGTATTGAACTTTTGAAAGCCTAGCCATTTTTAAGTTTTCTTATTCACAAAGACGTGCTTCAAGAAAGTGATAAGGCCAGATCAGGAAGAAATCTCTCTTGTGATAAAACAGACTGTTGTTGGGTGGATAAAAATGCAATAGAGCGAGTACAGAGACAATCCTGCAGAGTGTGTTCAGAATGCTCTACAATGAAATTGTAAATCATAAAGGGAAAGCAAGTGGATACTACTGTAGTTACTCAAGTTTCATGGACCCACCTCCACTGGCTCAAGAAGTAGTTACATCCATTTATCCTTTGAGCTTCTGTTCTGTAGCTGATCTTGGAGGACTAGAGATGCAGCAGATCCTTAGTGTGAAGGGTAATCTTCATATTTGAAGGAATTTGGAATTGCTTCAATTTAGATAATGCTTATTGCTTGTTATTTAGGATCCTGCCACTGAAGAGGAAAATCAGGAAGCTCATCAGACACCCGGAAAATCGAAGCAGGATCAACAGGCTTCCCCTTCAGATGTCAATCCTTTCTCCCCACAGCTGGAAAAAACAGTGGGCTGGGTTAAAATTCTACCCCCTTCAAATGAGGACATCACTTTCCATAGCCTACGAGAAAGTCAAAATGAACATAAAGACAGAAAGCCAGTTCCTCCTAAGGCTGTAGGATCTGCCCACAGTCATGATGGAGAAAAGACTCAAGTAAACAAACCAGACTTGACCAAACCAGTCACTGGACCAGTTATTCTCCCTTTTCCTGAAGAACCTTCTCTATCAGATTCATGTCCAGGAGAAGCAAAGCAGGCAGAAGGCATCCTCCATCCTTTGATAACTAGAAAGCCTACTCACAGTCTAGCCAGCACCCAAGCCCCTCAACTATCTGCAACAAAATAGCAGCCAAAATGGCAACATGGTTTTCAATTTGTGTAACACCTTCAAATAAATAAATAGTTTATTAGAGTCTTCCTCGGCATTCTCAGTATTATGAAAGCACAAGAACAGCTTGGGAAAAGAAATTTAACTGGGGTATTTGCCAATGGAAGTATTTGGCTTTTAATTCTCAAATTCCTCCCCATCAGGCAGAACATGAAGGAAAGGTAACTGTGGAGAATAAAAGAACTTGCAGGGCTGGGACAGCCCAAAAACATCAGAAAAAAAATATCCTTGGCTACAAAATCTGTCAGGGCCCAGTGTGGGACGGCTGCTCCCCAAGGGACAGGGAGATGGAGCCAAGTGTGACAACCAGGCTGGTGGGGCAGGGGCCTGTCCTGTGGTGTTTAAGGGAGGTAAGCAGGGCACACCCGGGGGTGGAAGTCAGGTTATAGGAACGAGCCAGGTCAGCCAGGTAAGTTCAGGGGCAGGGAGGCAGGTTTGAGGTCAAGCTGTGAATGTGAGTTAGCAGGGCATTGTCAGGGGCTGGTGTGGTTATGGCAGCCAGAGTCAGGCACAGCCCAGCGGTCTCCCAGCAAGTCTGCAGTGACCAGACAGGTGTGAGGGACACAGGGCTGCAGGTCTGAACCGAGTCTGAACTGGGTCTGAACTGGGTCTGAACTGGGTCTGCATCTGCAGCATCTGGGGCCAGGCACAGGCACAGCTGTGATGCCGCAGGAGCTGGAGCTCGGGCAGGGCCCCCAGGCAGCCCCGGCTTAGAGCAGCTCCTGTGGGGAGCGGTGCGGGTCAGCCCTGGCTGTGGCCTCCCCCAGCACTGCCCCGGGAGCCTGTCCCCAAGGTCACCAAGGTCCCCAAGGCCACCAAGGAACAGCCCCAGTGTGCTGAGCCTGGCACCCTGTACCACACCCTCCTGGAGCAGGGATGCGCTTGGGGCCTGAGTGTCACAGCATGTGACAGGGCATGAACAGGGAATAGCACTTCAGCATTAAAAGCCAGTGAGGTTCTGCTATTTTGTGGGTAAACTTCTTAATTACAATGTGAAGACCTTAACCTAATTTTTTTATTTCCTGTAGAAAATCTCAAGAAAGATTTTCTTTTTCCTTAATGCTTCATACCTCACTTAAAGCACGTGGAAGAGCCTACACACATGTGAAACCTCTGCACATAATTCTGGCTGGTGAAGAATCAAATCCAGGCTATTGGGATTGTCATGCTCTAGTGAGGCTGCTGTGCAGGAAAAACAATGATTTAAAAAATCAGCCTAATTCTTTCTCGAGATAGGTCATATTAACTGCTTTATAATAAAAGCCACAGGGACACTCGGCAGCCTGCAGCCAAGAAAAATCGATTTTGCTAAAGTCAGACATGGTAATTGTACTGACAAAAACAAATATAAATAAATGAGAAGACAAGAAGAAAAAGAATGAATGTAGGAAAGAAATGTCATCTGTGGCCAGGAGTACACTGATATTTGCAATAATAAGGGGTTTGTATGAGACCATAAAGCCTTTTTCCAGTTGCCACCAGACCTGTAAAACCATTTCTTCAAAACAAAATCAATAAAATATTGTTTCTGAACCTTTTATGATACTGTATCATCCCTAGAGATCCTGGATAATTTCTACATTTGAAGAGCCTTCCAACAAAAAAATTATGGTTTTGTTAAAGTATCCTGGCATTATGCATGCTGATTAAAATGTATTACTTTATTATTATAAATAAAATATGAAGTATTATTTTATTTTGAGTGGGGCCAAAATAATACTGAAATATTGTGTGGAATTATATTCACAGAAACTGTGTTTGCATTTTCAGTCTGCAAAACTCTTACAAATATAAATTTGATATAAAGAAGTATAATTTAATTGCTTCAAAGATTAAAATAAGCCAAAAACTGATGTGTGAAACATATCAACTGAGCCAAAAATAATTCCATTTCAATCCTACATTATGAGAAATTTCAATATATTTCAGTTTCATTCATTTCAGAGCAGAAAAACTTTCAAAATCAGATCTTGAAAAATCCTAAAATTCAAATTCTAACTATTGCAGTAGGAACTCTAAGTTGTGTCACCATTCCTTTTTTTATATCAAGTCACTGAATTACAGCTTCTTGTTTTTCCTTCGGGAGGTTTCACCTTTGCCAGCTCAGGTTTCCCCAGCACAACCAGTGTGTTCTCCTTCCCTGGACAGGAACTGCTGATGTGCCAAAATCTGGGATCCCAGGCACTGCTCCATGCCCTCACACACAGCACCCATGGCTGCCTTTAGGGAGTCAGGGAACAGGGCACTGGGGCAAGAGCCTGTCACACTTGAGGGATTTTCAAAATGCTGAAATGCCCTCTTTCCAGTTAATCACCACACTTCTCACTTCTGCTGCACAGTCCTTTTTATTAACTGTTTGCATGTTGATTCTATTCTCACTGGGGCTCCATCAGTTTAATGACACTACTGAGACTTTTATCAACATACACAACCAGATTCTTCCCCTAAAGGAGCACTGGGGAAGAAATCAGCTTCATTAACTGCTAGTCACAGCTAAGAATACCCCATTTCACTCAGTTCTTTTTCTTGACTATGGTTCCTCACAACACTAAATTGAACAGCTGCAGTGAGTGAAGATAAATGGAGTGGAGTTGGTGTGAACATAAGCAGGGGAAACTGGAACGTCTGGATGCACAGTTTTGAGCATTACATTTGGATATTGTATAGCCTGTTCTGCAGATGAGGCTCAGAAATTACATTTGAATCAACAATTTTCCTAACTTGGATCTGGGATTTGGGTTCAAAGACTCCTCCAATTTAAAAATAAACAGCAGAAGGGCTGTTTATGCGAGCAGTAACTGTACCTGCAGCACAGATCAACAAAGCACCAGTGGTCAATGCAGAGTCATGAGCATTTCCTTCATTTGCTGTGGCCACTCCAGCATGGAGTCCATACCCAGTTTCTGTGTCACCTGGGCCACTGCCAGTGTTTACCATAATAGAGTCTCGGTACTGATGTCCAAGATTAAATTCTTGCATTGCAATAAGGAGTCTGAGGTTGTACAGTTCCTGTGTTTCCTTTGTCCTCAGGACATACCTGGATACTGCAGCACTCCCATATGGCATTGATATTATTAACAGCTGGTAGCATTTAGTCATCAGAACTTCAAATCCTGCTGCTGATTCAGCACCTTTATGCCAATCTGTGAGTGGGCCAGCACTGCAGCATTCTCCCTCCAGCACACCCACATGGGCAGCCTGCCTCCACACAGTGACTCTCTAAGACAGGACTGCAGGAAATCCTCTTAAAAACATGCCCAGGTCGTGCTGAACCTCCATCCTCTGGCCTGATCTCAGCTTCCAGCCAATGTGAGCAAAGCAGCTGGGCAGGAACACACCCTGTGTCCCTCCAGCCACACCCCAAGTGCTCCTCTCCTCCTGCCAGGACTCTGAACTGTTACGTTCTGCTTGTCCTTGTCCAGCAGAAAACAGGTCAGTGACACAAAGAAGCCCTTCAACCAGTACTGGAGATGAAAAGCAGAAGGATTTGGGCAGACAATTCCCAAATCAATTTTCAACTTTGTTTTGTGGTTTTTCAACACTTATTGATCTTATGACATAATATCATCCATTAATAACTTGTTATCTGGGCAATGTCCAGCTAAAATGTGGTCTGTTTATTTGAGCAAACATTCCAATTTCACATGAACAACGTTTTTTATTCAGGCACAGATAAATGATGGTCAATGACCTCCAGGACTGTTGACATTTTTATCTGATTCAAGCCTTTACCTCAGAATTTAAGTGAGGCACCATGAATACAAAAATAGTAATATTCAAATGCAAAACCAGTAACATTCAAATGAAACAGAAGATTTTAAAAAGCAAGACCCAGACATCAAAGTTACTAAGATGGGTTTTAAAAACAATGTTTTTATAAAATAAACTAAATATAAATTCTATTTGTACTACTTCAGAACCTACCTATTGCACACACTTCATAGATAAGCCTTTTCTTCTGCATCTGAGATGAAGAACTCCCTCTGACTCCATTCTTAACATCAAATTCTTAACTTCACCTTTTCTCCCAACTTCTCAAGCCTCTCTGCAAAAAGGTCAGTCTTTTAACATATCCTTACAGTCATCAATTTACAATTACTGTTTTTTCTGGAAAGCATTTTGCAGCCAAAGACACTGAGGACGAGACAAGGAATACTGACACCCTTTTCATGCCCTGTATTAGTCCTTGAGGCCTCTTAAGCAACAAGACTTCTGTAACTTCATTGTCAACCTCCTCACTTGACAGTTTGTCTCCTCCAAATGCTTTTGAACTTAAGGTCTCTTTGAATGAAATTTGATAGACAAGGTGATGAAACTTCTACAAGTTTGATAAAAAACTGGTGACTGGTAGAGAAAAACAAGCTGCAGGGAGAGAGGGGAAGCTGGAGCTGCAGCTCTGAAAACCATAACCAAAGCAAATTTGTCTAACATTGCATTTGCATTGGGAACATCCTGTTTACACCCAGTGGATAAAAATAAGACATGTCACATTTACATATTTTTCTATCCTACTTGGGGGCATTCCTGTTAAGTGCAAAGCCACCCCAAGAACTACAAATCTTCTTTGGTTTTTGCATTAATGCCACCAAAATCTGAAGCTCTGTGGAATTTCAGACTGAAAAAAAAAGAGAAGCCAGCCCAGAATTAACCTCTAAGCAACTGGAGCCACAGGTGTCTGTGTCAGCTGGGGTCTGGCTTGGGAGTAGGAACAGGAGTGGCTGCAGAGCAGAACAGTATGAGATGGGAAAGGCCTTGCTGCCTGCACAGGGGACTGAGCTGTGCCATGTGGTGACACCAGCCTGGGCATGAAGTGCCCCTGCAGAAGGCAGAGAACAGTCTGCTCATAGCAGCTCCAAGAGACCAGGGATATCTGTAAATAGTTACAGCTGTACTTTAGGAAAGGAGGAATTGGTTGTTGCATATGATTTCCTTTATGTGTCAGCTCTCCCTTTCCTATGCCTCTAGTTTAAAGTTTCTCACACACTGTTTTTCAAGTTGGAAAGATAAGCCTCTTTTTGATGTGTTCTCCCAGTGCCCTGGAGAGGTTTAGGATGGATGTTTATTACCATATCCTTAAAGTTTGAATGTGGATCACCTCTTACTGTTGTAAGTCAAGCCTTGGTAAAAGTCATAAACGAGGTTTTGATACACTACGCAAGAGAAATGCCATGTTTGGATGAATATTTCTATTCCTTCCAGCAATCTATTTACAGAGATGGCTTCATTAAAGCCATACACAAAACTGAAAAGTAATAAATATAAAAACAAAATAAGTTTTTAAAAAGATATCAAACTGAAAGAGAAGTGATAAAAATACATTATCCTGACTTAAGTATAACCAATATTTAATTAACTGCTCTTACTGTGCCTGGAGTTCTTGTCAATGCTGTACTTTAATAATAGAGACCAATCTTTCTTTTTAGAAGAAATCAAGGACAAAACTCTCTAGAGTGGGAACAGAATCTTACTTTACTTCCACAGTCAGTTTTGCAGGAATTGCACATTTTCCACTGTTTATTCATACTGTTTCAATTTCATACATAAAATATACATAAGCTGTGGTCAAAAAAATGATGAGTGACACAATGAACAACCCAGAACAGAAGAGGAAAAAAAGAACAATCTGCAAACAACAGACGGCTGAGGGAATTATGTTATAAATCACCTAATCCAATGCCTTTCTTTAGTATCACTGTCCAACTGAAAAAATTAACCAGTATTGTAATAAATGAATTGGAGTGCAATTTGTAACACAGCAATAATGGGAATTTTATTTTTAACTGATGAGATATATTTAAAACGTCTTTGATTATTTACACAACATTTATTTCACTGCTTTTTTTCCATCTTCTGGAGGAGATTCTGAGTCATTATAATGAAATATTATAAAACCAAACCAAAAGAAATGCCCTCTTTCATCAGAACAGTTGTACATCCAGCCTAGTATCCATCTCTTCCAGTGGCAAAAGACAATTGTGGTTAGAAGAAACTTATGACCTGCCCCTCTCTGCAAACCATCCCCTTGTACTTTTCCAACACCCAGAATCATTGTACCAGGGGCTTTAAGGGTATTCTTGTGCTGAATGCCTCTAGTATCCAGGTAAGGACCTGCTGCCCATGGACTTTTCTAAGCAATTTCTGCCCCCAAGGACAGCATCTGCATCCAGATCTTTCTGTGGCAACAAGTTCCACAAGTGGGGGGACTATTTTTAACCATTTTAAACTTACTCATGAGGATTTTGGGTGCCCCTGGTTCTAATATTTAAGATGCTCTATTTAGCTTATCTATGACCAAAGAACTGTTAAGTGTGTCCTGAACTATGAATGAAATCTACTGCTTCATCTCAGTTCATTTTAAAACATGATTTCTTAGACAACAGATATATTAAGAGGTGGAAATTTTTAAAATACAGATTAATGAAATGAGATAATTGTTAATGATGATTATTCACTGTATTTCTGAAGGTTTCTCAAAAGAAAAAAGAAGTAAAAAAGCCCTTCATAGTCAGACATGTAAATCCAAGTCACAGAATCACAGAATGCTTTGGGTTGGAAAGGACCTTAAAAATCATCTAGCTCCCAGCTCCCAAGTCAATTATACAGCCTTTTCTGTGAGAAGCTAATCCAATCTTCACATCAACCTAGATTTGGAAAATTTCTCATCTGAGTCTGACCTTGTCATTTTGGACTTGCTTTGCATTTTTGTATTTTCTTACTCAGTGTTTGAATTTTGTATTCCATTTTCAGCCACTCCCTGACAAGCAATTACTGCCTTTAAGAATGTCTTAAACTATCTTGAATAAAAGATTTTGAATACAATGAGACAATATCTCATCCATTCTGCTTAGGCGAGGATATTGGCATATCCTTGAAAGGTATAAATTTTACTAGGTACTGCGTTATTTTATTAAATACAGAAAGAAAAATTACCAGTAATTCTCTAAAGAAGTCTATGAAGGCTACCACAGCTAAAAAGCACACAAAATTGCTCAGGCTGAGAATGTGAAGGCAGCTATATGTAACTTCTTGCCATACCCAGATTACATGAGTATTAGGCCAGTCAGTCCCTTTCTGAGTACCAGTCTGAAATGATGTAAAGCTGATAGAAATGTGCTCTAAAATTTTCTTGAGCTAAAGGAGTAGCAGGTACTCACATAGCAGCTACAAACCACCAGCCTGCAGTGCACCTTGAGCTATATCCCTTTTCCACATGTGAGTGAATTCCTTATTTCCCTTTCACTAGTTGCCTGGTGGTTAAGGATCTGTAAAAACAGGGATATGGATATAGCCACAATGTGACCACAAATATTTAAGCATATTTTCACTTCAACTGTTTTAATAGTAAACAGAAGACCAAGATTGTATAATATCTGCACACATACACTGGACCTTCTTACTACCAGGTTCAGCGTTACACTGTTAGAAGTAAGTACTTTCCACAGTAAAGCACCATTGCACAATGCCTGCTTAGAGAATCACAAACAGACCCTTTGATGGGTAGTCCAGAGAGTATTAGAAAGCCTACTTTACCCAAAATCTGCTCAATCACTATATAATCATTTACTTGCTGTTTGCAAACGTTAAGCCAGGGTCAAGGTAATGGCTCTCTGACACGACACTTAAATATATATAAAACCATGCCCTTTTAGCATTCATTTATAACTTTGGTGGGCTGCTCTGATTTAAAAGCAGGGTGGTTTTATCAGGGCATGGGCACAAGTGACCTAACACTGCAAACAAAATGCTGCTTCTAGCTTCAGTTTTTTTCCTAACACTACTGCAGTGCTCTAATGCCCAAATTACACCTGCAGACTGTAACACCATTGAAACAGATGCAGGAGTGGCCCTGGATTTGGTCAACAGACATCGCAGAGATGGTTATGTTTTTGGTTTATTCCGTGTTGCTGATGCACATGAGCTACAATTAGTAAGTATGAACTTAAAGGCTGATTTACACAGGACTGAGGTTTTTAAATAATGAGCCAGGTCTTTAAGAGCTTATGTTTGTTGCTTTTACTAGAACAATGTTGATGTAATCCAATGAATCAGTTGTGATTTACACCACCTCAGTATTCATTTGTGTATGATTTATTGCACATAAGCTTGATTTCAAACAATGCTGAATGGCCTCTCTTCTCTTGGTCAGCAGGATGTTTGTATAAGAGATGCTCTGAACAGCTTTATACAACTTTGGAAATTCATCTGTCCAGTCTGCTGTCTGGTTTCAGATGTTATACTCAAAATTTATATTCAGAAGGTTTCTTTAATCCATGAATGTCTAACACAAACTAGACCAGTGTATCCTGCAAGACTGGTATTTTGTTATTTTCTTAATTTCAGAGATAGCTGAATAAACTGGTGGAAAGGGAAAAAAACGGAGGAAGTCAAAGGAGTTGCTACTCTGCAAAACAGGGGAGGGACTGGATAAAGAATATCTATTGGTCATTTCCTATTTCCTTCCTATTCCTATTCCTGTTTCCTAGAGAAGATACATAAACCTTTCTCAATGACTGCCAAAATAAATCAACAGTAGAAAAAGCAATAGAATAAAAATGTCTTTATCTAGTACATAAAAGAGACCAAGGACAGGCAGATTTACTAATCCACCTGGTAGCTTTTAGCTGCTTAACTGTGAAATTGGTATCCAGGCACATGTGCACCATCCCAAAAGTCTCAGTATGGCAATAGAAAAAACAGGCTAATTTTTGATGGAGCTGCTTAGTACTGCCTGTAAGGACAAGCACAGACTCAGAAAGTGACCCATAGCCCAGGTTGTCACAGGTCTTCAGGTACATCTGCAAAAAAACCTGATGGATTATTTTGCTTATCAAAAACAAGTGCAGCAAGTTATACCATTGGGTTTTACACAATAGCCAGGCAGGTAAGGAGCTTCATCTAGGAAGGATTTCTTCTGCTTTAAGAGATTTAAACCCCAAAGTCTCCTGTCCTTGAAGAATTCTGCTGCCATGCAGCTACGTGTGTGCCACTCCTCTGAAGTGGTACCAGCAGGCAGGAAGACATGCAAAATGCATTGGATGAATGACAAAAAGCAAAGTTGTGTCTAAAAAGAAAAATGTCAGTGTTTATACATTTTAAGCAACTACTGACTATATAAAGATAAACCATAACTTGGAATATGGACTAGTGCTGAGGATTCACATTTCCAGATGAATGCTATAAGCACTAGACCACCATGTTTATGTGTTGCTTTGTACCCTTAATGAATTTTGCCATCTTTGCAGTCCAGGGCTACAGCTTCAGTTGTCACACAGTGTCTGCAAGAACAGAAAAGACACTTCTTACCTATCTGACTGCTAAAGAATCCTCCTTGTAAGGTCTCTGTACCTTCTCAGACCCAAAGCCACTAGATGTGACCTCCTGCACACTAATCATGTACACTATTGTGCAAGAACTTTTTTTGGTTCCACTGCCAAGATAACATTAAGAATATGTATATATTAAACAAAAAAGAAAAAAAAAAAAAAAGACCAGAAGATTATTTTTGTTTCTCCATGTAATAGTGTGCAAGTGGTTTATCACATCAGCCCCCTCAGGAACCTAAGCAGAACAATTCCAGCCAAATGCCTACTGGGTTTACACAGGAGTTCTAGAAGCATAAGATACTCAAGTATCCACAACAAAATGGTTCTTGACTTGTGCAGAATTGCAGTGACCAAAATGCTTTTAAAACAACAAAATATTTTTGCAACAAATATTGCAAAACCAGTGTTTGACATGACATTGGTAGACTCTTACTAATGAAAATATTACACTAGACTGCAACAATTCTTTCACAAGATGTCATCTATACAGAAACACTCTGAAAAGGGAACCTGAATGGATGGAACTTTGTAAAACCTAAGGACACTTATTCACAGTGAAAGGCTTTGCATGATGTTACCTAAATGACAAAATAAAATACATATGCTTTTATTCTGAATATTCATACAAGGGTTGAATAAAGTTTAAATAATCCACTCCAAAACTGTTTCTGTGGGCCACAGAAAATTCTTAGCACCACATCCCATTACACTGCCACCCAAATTCAAATTCTAATTCTCCTAATCCTATTTGCCCAGGAGACAGAACATACTAGAAGAGTTTCAGAGTTAAGGACTCTGATTGGGATTATTAGAGTTTTGTTGCATCACTTCCTGAATAAACTGAGCAAGAAACAAAGTTCTTAGAGAGTATCTGGTCACTAAGGTAATTTGAAATGGATGTAGGTACATAATTGGCTGCCCAGACAACTGATGTCCTAATAGAACAGTGTGTTCTATGGGAAAATCAGGAAGACAGAATGGCAACCTTTTAACAGTGGCATATTCCCTACTTGATGAATGTCAGATTAACAACAGACATTTCTCACAAGTTATCAACAAAAGAATAAGAGGCAACAATTTTAAGTTGCAGGAAGGGAAATTCTGACTACATATAAGGCTAAAAAAAATCATGGAGAAAGAATGGCCCAGAGAGGTTGTGGAATGTCTGTCTTGGTGATACACAGAATGCAGTTGAAACTTTAAAGTTTCAGTTTTGCCTTGAGCAAGTGGCTGGGCAAGATGACCTCCAAAGGTCCCTTCCAGCCTGAACCCTTCCTATGCTTGTCAGCTCTGAAAAACCTTAATATAGAACTGGAGGAGCTCCATTAAAAATTAAGCTTATCGACTTCAAAAAAAGTTTTTTTCAGACCAAACTTCTTGTCTACAAACTCCTTTTCACTTGCATTTCTCTTCTAGGAAAATTCAACGGTCCTCTACCTAACTTTGGATGTGCTGGAAACTGAATGCCCTATCCTGTCCAGAAGACACTGGGAGTCCTGTGAATACAGTGACACCTATCCAATGGCAAGTAATGACATCTGCACCAACTCATACACCAATAATGCACTAACTTGATCTTCTGAACTGCCCAGAAATCTGTGCCATAAAATCTCTCAGTGAAGACTGGGCTTTAATATGGCTCATTCTAAAGCAAAATCTATCTAATTTTAGAATTGTTAAACATATGCTAAAGGCTTGGGAAAGGATTGACTCTTCAAATAAGCATAGCTTTATTTAACTTGTCTCAAAGGAATTATACTCCACATTCCACTGCTTGTAGCAGAACTTATGTTTTAAGGGTAATTTGCTGACAACTAAAGGGCACTAGAAATTATTTTTTAAGCATATTCCTGGTATATGAGCCAGAAATACCAGTGGTATATTTTGTCAGTTTTCTGTCATAGCATTTGTGGTATGACAATGTGAAATATTGGTAGTGTCAGCACATGAATGATATACAGCAATACTTGTCCTTTCTTTTGCACTCCAATGATGAGAACTCCCAGTCCAAAACTTTATTTAAATAGGAGAGTGTGATACTATGACAAAAGATAAAACAGAAAGGCCCGGAGGAGTGAAGAGAAAACATTTATTCTTTTTTCTTTTTTAATGAAGAAAAAAAGTGGATGAAAATGTCTATCCACTTTTGACAAAGATTTGTGTAACCTGGTGTTCTAACTTACCCTGCCATGTTGTCTTACCCTACTCTAAATAAGTATCAGGATGACTAAGAAAGCTGGTTCAATTTTCCATTGTCTACTCAATCATCCAGACTGAGAATTAAAATAAAGACTCTTGTAGAGAAAGATCCCATTTTATCTGAAGACAAATTTTGAGTGGTACTTGATCAAACATTCCATTAATGACCACATCTGTTATTCTTAGAAGTACTGCACATTAAAAGGAGGTATAATTTCTATGATCACCTACATCCAATTAAATCCAGGGAAAATAACATCATAATCATGTATTTTTTTTTCCTCTCAGGACTTTGGGCAATGTAAGATTATCACATATACAAACCATCTGCTGAAGAAACCTCAACTATATGGATTTAATTGTACATTAAGTCCAGGTAAAATAACCACTGCTGTAAGCCAATGCATACCTCAAACCAGCCCTCTTACCAAAGTCTGTACACTACCAGTGTATGGAAACCGTAACAGATTCATTCATCTGCTTGTAATTCATATTTTAGATAATTCAAATGGAATGTTAAGAATGAGTAATACAATTAAGGTTACCCTACTCCTCTAAACCAGACTTTATTGATGTCAGATGATATCACCATTCCAGTCCACCAAAATATGATAATAAATATCAGAACAAATGTAAACTTGGGAAGGCTGGATATTTGGGGTGGTACGATTCTAAGGTGATTTATAAGAATACTAATTTTCATGGGTTTGGGGCTTTTTCACATTACATTCCATATTTGTGGAGTGAGGGACAGCTTATTTCACTTCAAAGGATACACTGCATGTAAGTTTCTCATTATGAATTCACATTAAAGGCATGGGCACACTCCTAAGAGTATTAATATCCACTGTAATATTAGTAAATTATCTGTTTTCACAGTTCCATATGACTTAGTAGAGTGCAAAGATTGTCCTGTGAAACTTGAAGCCTTAGAAGTCACTGAGCAACATAAAGATATTGCTGAAAAGGCCCTGAAGAAATTCAACAGTGAAGGTAACCACACAAACAACTTCGCTGTGGATAAAGTTGAAAGAGTTATAAAGATGGTAAGTAGCATTTTCTCCTAGAATTACTTAGAAATGACATGATTTTGTGAGCAACTCCAAGACCATGGAACCAGAACTCAAACCCTTCTAGGATCAGATCTAAGTTGAAGGTTCTGCTTTAGCAAAGACTTGTTATCAACTTCAATTTAGGTGTGTGAAAGTAAAAGGATTTCTTATTTGCTAAAGAACTATGGCAGTGTGATGACATTCAGAACTCAAGGCCTTCTTTGTGTACATGTTTTAATTCTGAATGCCTGTTTACCTATCATGACATACATGAGTTTATTTACTACTGAGCAGACTTCAAGATGATCAGTCATGCATTATCACAGTCACACATTTTGTCAGTTGCAGACAGATAAATTTTTACTCTTAGAATATTTAGCACATGGGTACAACAAACAGTGGAACATGCTTAGCATCATTTTGACTCTTGCTGCTGAGCAAAGCAGCACTCTGAGGACAGGAGGTGAATTTGTGCTACAACTCTTGAAGAACTTCTGGGTCTGGTAAATATCTCCCTATCTAGATGATGTCAACATGAAGACTTATCCCTTGGCGATTTAAGTATATTAATAACAAAATTTCTTGTTGGTAGATACTGGACTTTCACTTAAACAGCACAGGATCATTCTGCCAACACATGTGTCAGCTTAGGACACCTCTGTAATGAGGTCCCATGGCTCCCACCATAATACATACTGATCTTGGAAACTGCCAAAATGATAGCATGCCAAACCCACCTCCCTGCAGCTTTTAATATTGCTCAGAAACCTGACAGTGTCCCACACTGTAGCCCTGTGCATGATGTATCCCTACTGCCATTTAGAAAGGGATTGTTTTCACATTGTCTGGATTCATGTGTTTCTCCCCAAACATTTTGTTTGCACACTTCACCATCTACAGCAATGCTTTACATTGTACCACTGGATTTTAGCGCTCAGAAATTATGAATTACAATTAAAAAATATACCATAAAGTATGTGCATGCACTTTTAACCAATTTAGTTAAACTAGTGAAACTTGTGTGCACACATGCTAAGGACACCTTCAACACAGACTTGAAATAAAAGTACTGCTATAGTTGGAAATTAAAATGAAACACCTCTTTATGGATTTTAATAGGATCACAAAGGCTTTCTCCCACGTTCATATGGACTAAGGCCTTCTCCATAACTAGTGCCCTTGACAACGGAGAAAGCAACATTCTCACAGTAACTGGCGGAATTTCACCTCAAATTAACATCAGCACTTTTATTCTATGAACTCCCATCACTGGAAAGGGGTGGTTGCCATCCAATAGATCTCTCTACTTTCACAGGAGCAGCAGTTCAATTTAGGGAGAAGACTCTAAGGACACTACTTCCTAAAAACACAAGCTGTAAAAGTAACAGATTTTATAGCACGCACATACTAAACAAAGAATTAAAGCAAACATTCCTGGAAGCTGTAAGGGTGTGAGATAGAAATTATCTAACCTGTTTTTCTTGCTCAATATGTGTATGTGCATGAACATTTGAACAGGACAGGTAAGGAAAGCGTGAGGTAGATGGGATGTTGACAATAAGATGATGTATGGTTGCTCTGAAAATCACAAGACTTTAAATACACCTAGTTACCACTTCTTCTTTGACCTCTTGGTTTCAGACTGCCTCCCGTGAAGGTCACATTTTAGGATTCTCTATAAAAGAGACCAACTGTTCCAAATCTATGCAGGAAACAGATCAGGCATTGGAATGTGATTTTCTGCATGACTGGCACGCTGTAAGTAAAGCCTTAGAATGAGAACTGATATAATGGGTGGTACCAGGAAGATTCTACCAATATATTTTCAAGTGTTTATTATAAGCATGCACCCAAACTCAAAACTAAAAATCCAGTATGTCAAAGCCCAGATCGTAATTTTACAGCTGTTCCTTTATCTTTTATAAGGAAACAATCTGAACTCTCAAATCTTAATGTAACTGGAATCTGGCATGTTAGAGGCCTAGAGTTTTTCAGGTCATATCTGGCTTTTGCATTCAAATTGTGGCCAACCCCCTGCAAATCATTCATGTTATGTCCATAAAAACTTTTACACCAATATAAGTTATAGATCCTGAAAAAAATATGTCTTATGTCATCCCAGTGAGCTCAGGGTCACTTTTTTTCTGCTGCAGGAATGGAGAGAGGAATAACTCAAGCTCATCTGCAGAAAACTATTAAAGTATTCTCTTCACCCCATTTTTCCATTACTATAATAGTCTACACCAAAGAAGCAGCTAGGCAAGACCTCATAATTTCAAAATAAATTATTCCCCAGAAACTAAATTGAAATAATGAAATAAAACATGGAAAAAATAAAATATGCAAAACTTTTGCTTTATATACATCCATCACCTTCTCTGGCTTTTCACACTCCAGTAGACTGGAAAAGGTTGTGAATTAACTGGCAAGGGAGCCACAAGTTCACTAGAACAAAGCACAAGGCACATGGCTATAGAGGGTCTGAATTCTGTTCTCAGTGCTGCCATCCTGCTGTTTATGTGTAAAATGCCATTACCATTTGTAGTCACTGATCGTAATGGGCTACTAATGGCCCAAACAAATATCAAGATAAAGCACCCAGTACAGAGAGCATTCACAGAACCCATCACCTCAGTTCTGTGCTCTTTCACATGAGCAATTCCACACACAATGACTGGACAGCAGGAGAAAGTCACAGCTAACAAGATGCTAAGGGAAGTAATGCAAAAAATTTATAACAAATTGCTTTTAAAAAAATAAATGGAAGAAAGCTCTGCCTTGAGCTTTGTCTGAAGCAGCATAGCTACACAGTGCCAGGTTTTGAGAGCTTCGAGCAGAATTACAGAATACTCCAATCTGAACAGATGTTTGACAAGCAAAGACAGGAGAAAAAAAAAAGGAAGTAAAAGCAGGGACCCAAGGGTACTCATTTTGGAGGCATTAGTAGCTGGCCAATCTCTTAGACATCAAAAGGGAAGCAAGATGCAGGTAGTAGCCTGCATCTAGGTGCACATGACAAAGCGCATCTAGAGTGCATCACAGCCAAGAACTCTCAAAAATGGCACATATTTTAATCATTATAAATCACAGGCAAGCATTGGTCAGAAGGCTCAGGATCTGGCTAAGTTATGTGAACATACTTAGGTATCAAAGGAATAGCCTAACCTGTAAAATGTTGAACATTCAGTAGTTTGTATTAATTCCTTCACAAGAACCCAGATGAGCATTGTGGGTTGTCTCCTTGTCTTTTACTTAGCGCACCGGATTCTGCAAGGCAAGAATTATCAGTGATGAAAATGAAGCTGATGGAACAGATATAAGCTGTGAAATCTACCATCCCTGGGTATGTACTCAGTAATGGACACATCTCTGGCTGTCTCCTCATGCAGGTTACAGCAACCTTGCTTAGTCCAGACTGCCAGATGATTGTAACATTTATGACAATTTTCTATTGCCTGGGTGTGATGCAGCATGTCAGGACAGACTGACGTGCAAGTCCTAGGTCAATCCAAGAATGAATCAGAATTGAGCTGTCCCTACTACTCCTTCCAAGTGTGTCTTCTCTCAGATCAATCACTCGACTAAGTGTAAGTCAGTAGAGATTGGCAAACAAGTTCAAAGAAATTTTAGAAAGCAAGAGGATGGGAGATGATCATATTTGGTATTCCAGTTTACATCACAACAGCTACTTATGTAGCTGTTTATTTTGTTTAGATCTATTTTATTTATTTGGATTGGATTTATTTTGTTTAGATCTATCACAAATATTTCTCAGCCGGTTATATATTTCGACATGGTGTAGTGTTTCCAGCAGATTTTCAGTAACTTAGCATTTCATTATCTACTCCTTCTCCTCCATTGTGAAAAAAATGCAGATTTTTGTCCTTAAAGATCATGAGAGCTATGAACACAAACCTAACTCCCACCTCTCTCTTTCTCATCAATTTCTTCTGTGCTATCAACCCCTGATTAATACTTCCTTCCTGGTGTTTTTATAAACAGCACCATGGCTGTGGGCGAAGAGGGAAATATTCACCTCCGGGACATCCACACAGACATCACCATAAACATCCACACAGACATGAATATCCTCCCTCTTCTCAGTCCAGACCTGAAGACCCTGAGCATAACCCCAAATCCAGCAAGCAGGATCAAGACAGCAACGAAGGACCTTCTCCCCATCCTCCCCATGATGGACCAGATCACGACCACCCTCCTCACCACCATGGACCACCCTGTCCTCCTCCCCACCATCATGGACCAGATCATGACCATCCTCCTCACCACCATGGACCACCCTGTCCTCCTCCTCACGGACCAGACCACGACCATCCTCCTCACCACCACAGACCACCCTGTCCCCCTCCTCCAGGACACCCTCCTCATCACCGTCATCACTATCACAGACATCATCACAACAAGACAAGCAAATCAGGAAAGTATTTTCCATGCCACGTAGCAGGAGCTCTCTATCGTATCCCAGTTCTAAATCAGCAGGACTCTCTCACACCTCCCACTGCAAACTTTCCTAAACTATCCCAATGCAACCTTCACTTTTCCAGCACTGCCTCAAAACTAACGGAGATGGCAGAAGCTTCAGGCTTTCCAGATCACTCTACACAATCAAAATCATGCCCTGGAAAACCCAAACTTGACCTTCCAAAAATTTTGCCTTTATTTCCTCATAGCTTTGTAACAGAAAAATCTCCTATATGACCTCAGAGGAAGATGTTCCTGGCTTGATAATTTCAGGGGCAATCACAGTCCTACAATCAATGAAAATAGCGCATGGAGAAGTGGGAAATGTATTCAGTTTCTAGGAAGGAGAATCATTGAAAATAATCATTAAGTAGTTCAACCTGCTTCTTCATCCTGGCTATCTCAAGCTCCACTGTAACTGAAAGGCTCAAAATTCTGAGTCCCTCAGATAATGTGAATGGGTAAAAATCTCCCCAGAAAACAAAGCTCCTTCAGTTCTAACAAAAAAGAAAATTCCCTAATAGTGCAAATTGCCATCTAAAATCTTTCATTTTTTCATCATTCATAATTATAATGTACTTCTCCAAAGAATCTGACCTGGAAGAAATTTGACTGTTTTCCATAAAGAGTAATCCATGACACTTCATCCATGCTTTATACAGATTTAAAGAGAATAAAAATGTGCAAGCATTTTTTTCTTGACACAGTTGCCTGTTTTGGTTTTTTGGTTTGTTTTTTTACTACATGTAATTAGCTATTAGATATTGAACTAGAAATTATACCAAACTATTAAGCATTAAACATCCACAAAGCAAACTCTAGCATAAATTGACTAATGGTGTTTGGGTTAGCCCTGTTATCTAGAAGAGGTCTGAGAACAGTTAATGACTTGCTGTCTCACTGCAGGGTGGCCTGCACAGGTGCTTCCATTGCTACAGCTGCTGGTGGTGATACATAGATATATTACAGTCAAGGACAGCCCTTCTCAAATAGTTCATAATTGCTCTCAGGGGAAGAGAAAAGCAGATGCATGTAATAACTCTTTCATGTAAATGTTTTCTTTACTGCTGAACCTTCCTCACTGGAAATTGAATGGGGAGGAGCAGGAAGAAAGAATAGGGGTGCCTCTTTATACTCCAGCCCTCATCAAGGTTGAGTCCATTCAGACTGTCCAAGGACCAGCAAGCTGGTTCAGAACAGCTATGTCATAAGCAAAAATATGGGATTAATCTCAAAAACATCAGTAATTTGATTGTCCAAATAGCTTTTTAATGGCATAAAGTGAAACACAGTGCGAGGGGCACATTGAAGAAAAAGAAACAAAATGAGGACTCAGTGTGACTGAGTGAAGATTGACTAATTTTTAAAAGTCTGCTATCATGTATGAACACTTATTTCTGGTGTAGTTTATCCACAGTCTCTAAAGTGCATTTTCTTTAATCAAAACTTGTAGCAAGTCTCGTGAGTTTGGCTCTGGCTGGGTGCCAGGCACTCACTAAAGCTGCTCTGTCACTGCCCTCCTCAGCCAGACAGGGGTGAGAAAATATACCAGAAGGCTCATGGCTCAGTGTAAGGACAGAGAGATCACTCACCAAATATCATCACAGGTGAAACTGACTGGACTTGGGGAAATTGGTTTATTGCTAATCAAACCAGAGTAAGAGGACAAGAAATAAAGTCAAATTTTTAAAACACCTTCTTCCCATCCCTCCCTTCTTCCCAGGCTTAAATTTACTCCTGATTTTCTCTACCTTCTCCTCCAGCTGGTGCAGGGGGATGGGAATGGGAGGTGCACTCAGCTCATCACATGTTGTTTCTGCCCCTCCTTTTTCCTCAGGATATGGACTCCTTACACTCTTCCCTTGCTCCAGCCAGGGATCCCTCCCATTGGAGGCACTGCTCCAGTGTAGGTACTTTCCGTGATGTGCAGTCCTTTAGGAACAAACTGCACCAGCATGGGTGCCCTCACAAGTCCTGCCAGCAAACCTGCTCCAGCACAGGCTTCCACAGGGTCATAGCCTCCATTGGGCATCCACCTGCTCTGGCGTGGGTCCTCCATGAGCTGCAGGTAAATCCTTGCTCCACCACTGAGCTACAGGGGCTGTAGGGGCACAGCTGCCTCACCATGGCCTGCTCCATAAACTGCAGGAAAATCTCTGCTCTGCACCCACAGCAGCTCCTCCCGCACCTTCTTCATGGGCCATGGGGTTTGCATAGCTGTTTTTCTCACATATTTTCACTCTTCTCTCTCCTGTTCTTTCCCAGTTCCTTTTTTTTTCCATTCTCCTCTATGCTATCCCAGAGGTACTACCACCAGCACTGATGGACTCAATCTTGGCCAGAACTGGATCCATCTTGGAGCTGACTGACATTGGCTCTGTCAGACATAGGAGAAGCTTCCAACAGCTTCTCACAGAAGCCACCCCTGTAATCCTCTGCTATCAAAAGCTTGCCACACAAACCCAATGTAGCAAGACACAGCTGGAACACAGGAGCCGAGGCAATCCCAAGGTGTTCACAGATCCAAAGCAAAGTTATTTGGTCCCAAACACAGGAGACAAGCAGCAGTTGTTCTCAGCCAGCTCTAATCCTGGCTTGGCCAGACTTAGATCACAATGTTTAATCCTTTGTTCTTGGGTGTCACATATCTGTAACCATAACAAAGCACTATGATCACTGACTAATCCATAGTCCAGGTAGTCTCCACGTGGCAGCAGAGATGGACTTTCCAATAGGACCATGAAGGACAGGGTTTATCAAGTGCTACTGAACGGTTACGTGACATTCAACCCTATGCACCTGTCCAAAAACTTTTCAAACATGTTCTGAGTACTATAGTTCTCAGAACTGTTGGAGCCTGAACATTAAACAGATCTATAAAATTTACAAGTTTGTTGTCCAAAACTTCATTGCCACTGTGACCTTCTTGAGTGTTTTTTTCTTAACCCTTGTAAAATTCATTCTCAGTATCAGTTTAGGTGTTAAGAAGTCAGAAAGCTACAGGCATTTCTTTCTCTTTTGTTTTGCTTTGCCTTAACTGCTCCCCAGCTGCAGCCATTTATCCTGTTATCTTGATGGCAGGTGGATGACCTTAGTGTCATTCTGGTGAACAAACAAAGTTTATTTAGATAAACTCAGAAGTTTATTTGCAGTATAAACAGGTATGAGGAGAACCAACCAACCAACCCCAGCAACCCACTCATTCTGTTTACTTAACTATTGCTCCTGAAAAACAGAAGAGGTGACTAAAATCCTGCCAGGCATTCCTTTTCCATTTGGTTTTAAAGAGCCTTCTAATTCAGGGGGCCTTTTTCATGCAATTATGAAGGCCTTCATTGTATTAGCAATCTGCTGTAGTTTTTTCTCTAGCAGCGAGTTTCTCTCCATTCCTCTTGCATTTGAGTTTTCGGACTGTGATGACCCTGATGTCTTCAAAGCTGTTGATGCAGCACTGAAGAAATACAATGAAGACCAAGCAAGTGGTAACCAATTTGCTCTATACGTGGTGATGGAAGCCAAGAGAACTGTAAGTAGATTTTGCAAAAAAAAAAAAAAAAGTTGGAATTGTTTATGCACTCTGAATCAGCTTATCTCCATCTCGTTTATAAGGGGGAAAGCATGACAGCACAGTGTCTTCCAAAAGTGTTTTATAAAAATTAAAGTGACTTGCACAGTAAGATACTTGTTCTCATGACAAGCAGGGATGTATATTATGTTTTTATCAGCAGAACTTTGTGTGCTGGTGAATTGCTTACTAATGCAAGGACTAAAGAATAGAAAATTTCTACCACAGTACAACTTGTCTTACTATTCCACTCTGTTCTCTTTTTTCTTTCTTGGGAATTCTTCCCCTTTCCATCATCTGTAAGGTTTTCAGACCAACGGCAAAACCACACTTATTAAAAAATATGAATGTCATCTTGACTTGGAAGGAGCTGGTGCTGCACATGGAAAAAAATCACCTGCTAAAGTTTGGCAATATTCTGAATTGTTTGTGAATATTATTTGATTGACACCAGTCCTAAGTCACAGATCTATCTAAAAGCACTAGGTGGTATTTTAGTCAAATAGGGTGACAGCTAAAATTACAGAAGAAAGAAGAATGCAACATGATCTTTTGCCTGGAGTCCTTCTGTATAGCTTTATTCTAACAAAAGAGTATTTACCTCGGAGAGGCATACAAAGATGGTATTACCATAATAATGACAAGCATTATTTTACTTGAAAATAACATTAGCATTTTTTTCTACTGGATTGGATTTTCAGATGTAAACCACAAGAAATCCAGTGTTAGAGAGACTATTTTGCACTCCAAAATCACAAGACACTTTTACCCAGGTAGAAATTGACCTCGGAAAGGAGCCATGCATTGCTAAACACTTACAGTAAACTACCCACATCTCCTGGCACCTGCACTCTCGTGTTTCTGTTTACACACTGGGGAGATTTTAGCATATGGAGACAAAGAGTAAAACCAGAAAACCCTTTATATAATTAATATTAAGTAAATGAATAGTCTCATTGTTCTCACTGAACTGTCTACATCCTTAACAACAGCCAAATGCAAATATCTCTATATCAGAGCTGTAGTACCACCTACCCTCCTTTTGCTGGTGTTCCCAAAGGAGAGATAGGAGTTTCAGAACTTTATTTTAAACAATGTTCTATTTTTAAGAATACATATTTATTGCAATTATTATTCATCTTTTCTTCTCTAGATATCCATCTTTCCTTTTCTTAAAAGATACGAAGTGGAAATCAATTATTACTTTGAATCATTGATCTGATTATGATGCTGAGTAAAAAACAGAGAAAAGGAATCTGCAATTGAAATTTCCTCATATTTGAGATTCTTTTTCTAAAAAGAGTATAGATTTTACTCCTCGCTAGTCTCACAATGTTGAATGCATTAATTAAATAGCTGGTTATTACATATTCATGTACATTCATTATTGATAGAGTAATAAAACATAAAAGCTGACTAGTGAAAGACTAAACCTGCCCCAGTTAAAGGCATAGCTGTTCATAATAATAATGAAATAAACTAATAGCAAATAATACTGAAACAATGTCTTTTCTTACTTTGTTTACTTACTGAGCTGATTTATTGCAGATTTAGAACACTGTAACAGAGAACAGAATTTGGCTCTTTTAAAGTCCCAAATAGTATAATCTGATGTAGTTCCATAAAAGTCAATTTCTACCTGCTGAGGATTAAGTCTATTGTATTTTTAGAGCCCTTTTATCCTTTTTTACAACCATTTTATGAGGTACCTCTACACCTCTTCATACCTATAGCAATACACAACAGGAATTGAGAGAAGGCAGAATATGATCCTATGTCTACATCACTGTAAATCCAGTATATGCTAACCACATCAGTTCAGCCTCAATTTTTTGGTAGCACTAAGACAAGAATCATCATTTAATCCTCCCAGCAGAGACAAAGAACAATAACTGGCTATTTTAGAATAATCAGTTTAGAATATCAGTGCTGCTAAACTACAGCAGCTGCCTGTTTATCTTTGAAAAGTCACATTGGCAAAGCATTTTTAGTGGCTGTAAAAGGTTAGTAACTTCTGACGTTGTCTTCTCTAAAGGATGAACCACAAACCTCATAGCGTTGTCACTGCCACCTGTAGGCACAGACCCACTACCTGGTTTATGGCAAGGAGAAAATGCCCACTATTGATTTACCAACTTCTGAATTACTTACACTGGCCGGGCCAAACTTTGCTTAATGCTTTTTATTTCATCTTATGGGATTCCTGAGGCTGTCCTGCCCTGCAGCCCAGCCTTCAATGCTGTGGAAAACCGCAGGCAGTGCCCAAGGCTGTCTCCAGAGCACATCCCTGCTCAGCCCTTCCCGTGCAGGCTGGGCAGCTGCTGTTCCCCCGTACCAAGGAGCAGAGGCTGCCTGAGGGCTGCTGGCTGCTGGTTCTGGGCTGCCAGGGGAGCTGTACAGAAGGAAAGTGGACAGACCTGGGAGGAGGCTAACAGTGGCATCAAGGGAGTCAGGAGCACAGTCTAAGCTGGTAACTATGCTAACTATCCAAACAGCCACCCAAAAAGGCTTTTTTGGAGCACATTTGAATGAGAGTATAAAACCTAACCACTTCTTTTTGGTTCTAAACCCATTGGTACTACAAGCTAAAATCAAGGTAGTTGAGCATATTGTATCTATTATATCAACATATTGTCATTGTAGGTAAGGGCTAAGTAATATAATTAGATACTTCAATATTTGAACTATCAAGATCTGAGAGACCAGCAGCTAATGGGAAACCATACTATAAAATCTAAGGTAACCAAACAAAAGTAGTTACTTTTTTGAAACTCTTATCTTTTTGATTGATTTGTGACCATGCAAATGATGACACGTATATTGTTTTAATCCAGGCAGGTCCTGACCCACAGTTCTATGTGAAATACAGAATCCTTGAAAGCACTTGTACTGCTGAGGAAAACAAACACTGGCAACACTGTCATTACAAAGTATCTGCAGATGCTGTAAGTATCTGTTCCCTTTACAAGTTCTCTGTGCAGAAACATCAGCATAATGACCAGGACTGCAATTGCCTGGGGAAAAACACAGTAGAATTAACTTTTTTTAGCTGCATTGCTTTTGAGAGTTTATATGACTACAGTACAGAAATGTCTACAACCCCAAAGTTAACCATTATAATCCTGAGTTTTCCTTTACAGTCCTGAATATATGCAGAAAGGAACATTTCAATACTTCAATATGAAGGTTCACAATAAACGCAACATAAGATTTGTGCACTGTGAGAGTGTAAGGACTGTAAAACTGGGTATTAATCATGTATAATGGAAACTTGCACAATCAAAAACTGATATGGAAGCCACTATGGCAGAAATTTAGGCAGAGGGCTTACAGCAGTGCCAAGCATGTCTGGCTCGTGCTACCAGAGAGCACCCAGGGGAGGAACATCGGGGGCACACAATGCAAGGACACTGCACATTCCCAGGGGATGGCACTGCTCTTTCACACAGTGCACAGAAAGGGATGATGGTGACAATATAATTTGAATCTATGTGAAATGCCATGGCCATTGCTGCATATCTTGTACTAGCAGAGAGGAAAATGGGTAAATACATAGTTTATGCAGTCTTTATTCATGGACATGTGTTCATTTCCATTGTTCTGACTGTAAAGTCTTCAGTTAATCAGTACGCATCATACAAATATGAAGCAATCCTTCAAGTTATCTGCTCAATTTGTCCCCTACTTTCCTCACCATCAACAAAACTGATCCTTTTTCAGTAACAAAACAGCAAGTTAGACATTACTACAAATACATACATGAACCTCTTCCCCAGAATCAGTCTGCAACTGTCAGCTGTGTTCAACAGCTAAAGCACTGTGTTTTTCTTTAGCAAGTTTCAGACAATTGTTGCCATCTGTTTTTGCAGAAAACAGGAGAATGCACAGCTCGAGTTCATATGAATGATGCTGATAAAACAACTAACGTTTCACAAGAGTGCAAAATTTTCTCAGGTACGTAACTATTTAGGACAGCATTCAACAAATACATTGACAAATAAGAATGGAATGAATATAATACTGAGACTTAAAGGTAATTTTAAATGTAGAAACTCCTTATAATTCTAGTCAGACATTTATAAATAACTTTTCGTAAGCAACTACATGTTAAAGATAAAAATTCACTTCATTGTTATACACGTATAGACTAAGTCAGTGAAGCACAGGCAGTTTCTGCCCAGGTTAATAAAAACCAGCACGTGTGTGCGTAGTAAGTTTCTTCAAGCACTAGAATTATGCAAAGTTAAAATTTAGTTTGCTTAAGACCAAAAGCATACCAATAACTTAAGAGACTAGATACAACTTGTCACAATTCGACTTTCTGTCCTCACTTATTTAAGTATAAAATTGTCCCAGGAATTATTAGAAAATACTTTGTATGACAAAATTGCACCTTAATTTTATCCAATCTAAAAATGACTGAATTATTTCTGTTAAAGTTTACCAAAACAAATATTTACCCCGAAGACAAAAAAAATTCATTTACAAAATAAAAATCTGACAGTGATGTAATTATGTTAGACACTGATCTTTTAGACCTTAACAATAAGCAGGTCTACATTATTCATGTATAATACATTAATATATGACTATTACATTCACACAGGAATTTCCCTTATTAAAAAGTGATCACATTGTTTTAAAGCTTTCCAACTGAGATTTCTATGCCTGGTGTTCTGAAAGACATATCCAAGTTCACTTTAATATATCCATCTAACTATTAACTACAGAAATATTCACCCCAATTTCTGAGATGTTTGGCAGCTGGTACTTGGTTTTTGTTCCTAGCTGTCTTGTTTAAAGCTGAAATGGCTTTATCTACAGCCAGCGTCCTTCTAGGAACCGCAGTACACAAACTCCATGTTCTGCACTGAACAAATGCTGCATTTGTAAGGCAATGGTGACACCTAGTTGCCAGCAGAAGTTGTGTGAATCCCACAGAGAACACAGGGGAAATTTGCATTTGATTCTTTGCTTAGAAATCAAAAAATCCCCATATATAAATTAAATGAATCAGGTATTCAGCTTAAGGAACTCATCTCTTTTTACCAAGTTATACCAACTCTGAAAAAAAAAAGACACGTTTGTTCAGCATAGACCTTATGGAAGTGCTGAGACCACAGTTGGTGTAGAAGAGAGTGTGCTGTTGGTTCATTATCTCCTTTGTGAATACTCACTGAAAATGTGGTCACACTCTTCTGTAAGGTATCTATTTGTCATTACTGAGTCAAAATAAGACATACTAGAAATATGAAAGCCAGACTTTGGTCACACCTGACAGGTGAGGGATTTCCCCACAGTATTGGTACCATACTATTCAGCCTTTTTGGTGGAACAGTTTGATCTAACTGACCCTGGACTGGTTTCCTGGCTGGTGCAAACTGGCAGAACTCCATTTAAGCCAGTTTATGCCAGCTGAAGATCAGACACACCAATTTTACTTTCATTCCACAGAGACCACATATTGTCCCACTTCCATTCTCAAGCTCACTGATTCGTGAAATTAATTTATGTATTGAACTATAAAATTAATTTATGAAAATCCAATCCATGATTACTAGAAAGGAAAGAGAGTTAATAGGATTAGTAGTAGGAAACAGGAGTTTGAGCATCCCTGTCAAGCTTGTCTATCCACAGCCAATCCAGCTGATTAAGCCTGAAGGTAGCACCAAGTGGTAACTGGCAGGGACAGCAGGACAGTCCATCTACAGTCCCCGGGGCACTCAGAGTCACAGCAGTTCACACTGGTGAGCCCAAACACTTCTGCTGAAGTCCCCACCCATCCTGAAACGTGCTGAGGACAGCAAGCAGCTGCACACTGTGGGTGAGCTTTGAAGAATCTGAAAATCATCCCCTTAGCTGTAGCCTCAACTGGCTCTTCCCTGGCTGAATGAGTAATGTACCCTCCTTAATGGTGTCAAAACTACATGCAAGGTTTTAATGAAATTCAATAACTGCTGGATTGGGTTTCACTGCCAAAGCCATGGATGGCCCCTGCCACCACAACCAGAGGATGTTCCGAAATATAAAAATGTCTTTGTAGGCCTTGAAACTGGAATATAGGGTTTGCTTATCAAACCAGTTAAAAGCAGGAAAGGTTCTTGCTCACTACCAGATAGGAAAAATGAAAATCTAAGGCTGTTTTGCATGAAGCCCTATTTTTTTTGTTTTGTTTCTTTGCCAGATGTGTCAAAGATAAGACTTACTGAGGCTGCATGTCTTGGATGCTTTCATCCTATATCAAGTGACGGTTCAGAAGTGTCAGAAATTCTGAAAAAAGCCATTCAAAACTTTAACAAGCACAGTGATGAACTTGCCCTTTTTAAGCTTGTGGAAATAAAAGAAGCTAGGAGACAGGTTTGTGCATGATTTTTCTCTAAATTTTACCAAAACAATCCAACTCAAAGCAGGTACTTTGTTTGTGTATGTTTCCAATATTAAAGGGGCTTATATTTAATAATAAAGCATACAAAATGCATATAGAGGGTAAACTCAATAAATAATTATCTTCATTGATAAGGAACCATTAATAGTTACCTACTGGATTTTCAGAGCTCTCAAATGTAGTATTCACATTATTTTCTTTATCTGCAGTTGCTTCTAAGTAGTGTTTAGCACCAGTTTATGTGCATTCTGTGCTGGCACATGCATCCTGTATCATCTCAGATCCTCCTGGGTACTTCCTTTGGCCTTGGCCTGAGGCTCCAGCAGGAGCAGATCCCTCCTTGGGGCTGAGCCAAAGCTGACAGCCTGCACAGATGTCTCACACACTCCCCAGCCTCTCAAACAGCAGCAGGCATCTCTGTTTTTGCAGGCAATAGGGCCCATTTGTCAGCAGCTGCTATGTGCTATAGGACAGGTAAACCCCACACAGGCAAAATGGGTAAGAGAACCCAAGAACCCAACGTGGCCCTTGCTGCAAGACTTCTGCTCACGGGAATATCTGTTTTGAAAGAAATACTACTCACGTTGCAGAAATTCTATGTCATCTGGTATTTCATGCAAGAATTTCTTCCCTGTGAAAGGCTCTCCTATGGATTGGTGTGACATTGCTAGAAAGTCAAGTTTCTTATTTGGTTTTTAACTAGCGTGCAACAGTTAACACAGCAGCAAACACAGACCCTTTTCTTTCAACCTGTATGCATTTGCTTAACTAAAAAGCAACTTCTGGTCTCATGTCAGTTTGACTCATGATTTAAACCACACTGTCCTCTTTATATTTACTGATGGCAGCAATCCTCTTTGCTGAAAGACAAACTTGCATAACATTGAAGCCACATGACAAAATGATGCAGACAGACTGCAATCCAGCAGTTGGAAAGGGAACCATCATATCACCTCTGGCAAAGAGAGAAAAGTCAGAGCTCTCCACTTCAATTGATCTGGGATCAAAAGTTCTTATATTTGATTGTTTTTCCTTTTTAATCCAATGTTACCCAGCCCAAGACTATGATTTGGAGAGGTTTCATGAGTGAGAAGAAGTAGCCACTGTTAGGAAAATGGAAGAGCTTCCCGGAGAGAAAATTTTAAAAAAGGGTTATGAACCTAGACAAAATAGTGTGTGTGGGAAGGTAAAGCCCAGGATAGACACAATTATGGGTAGACGATAAATGCAGAACACTCAACAAAAAATGATGCCAGCAGTATAAAGTTACACGATTCAGATACTGTTTTACTGTGTCCCATGCTCAGGAACGCAGGACTTGCCAGGCTGTGTTACTGGAGTCATCTATCTAGACCAGCTTCCTGTCAAGGGGAGTAATAAGTAACAGATCATTGGGGGGAAGTGCAAGAACCCCGGCAGTGTGAGGCTGCAGGCTTGCCAGAAATGGACACCAAATACAAAGTGCACTTCTACCAAAAGCAGGACTTGGTTTACATTTTCTACTGCAAGGACAATTTTTTTTGCTGTCCATGAACACTCTATGGCTTAATAAGTGCAAAGTGATTTGACAGATAGAAGGAACTAGATGAGTAGTTTTGCTTTCTTTGCTAATCTCATTTAATAGTTTAACTTTCAAGTTTGTATTGTTTTACATAATATATAACCTAAATATCTCTTCCAGGTGGTAGCTGGATGGAATTACATAATTAAATATGAAATTGAGGAGACTAATTGCTCCAAAGATCAATTTCAAGATTTAACTCCAGAATGCAAAACCACTTCTAGAGGTGTAAGTAATCTTCAAAATTTCTTTATCAAGAAAATACCACACTAACAAATAATCATTTAGATTTGACTAAAGAAAATATTTATAGTCTTGCTTCATTTCATGAACAAAATTTAAATCCAGTGTTACACGTAACTATCTCTCATCATTTATGCAATGATGATATCCATGTCTTCTGAATCAGTGACTAGGAGGACTACTGAAAGGTTTACAGATTACACTACAGAATCTAACCAGTCTTACTCAATAATAAACCCCTTGAGAAGTTTCTATCCAGATATTCAAGGAGTTACTCATGTACAACCCAAAAAGTGATAATTAAAATTAGCTCAATTTCCAGCGTAAGACATATTTTCTCAGAAAAGTCAGTAGCTGAATTACTACTTAACCTTTACCACAGTCCAAACAATAGCTTCAAAAGAAATTTATTAACAAATATACATAATCCAGCTAAACAGTGCTGCAAACCCAGGTGCTCCCTTGGCTTCACTGACCTGGAACTGAAACAGCTGCACCAAAAATAGAGGCTTCCTCCCTCAACCGACCTCCCTGAACCAGCTCATGAGGGGATCAGAAAAATGATTTTGCAAACACAAGGCAGAGGGAAGGAGTACAGAGTCACTGTGAACAGTGGTGGTAAATGAGAGGGCACAGACTGGCATCTGTTTCAGCAGCTGAGGAAATGCACCATTGAGTGTTACATTCAAGAGCCTCTCCTGTTCAAAAATTACTCCTTGTACATCTCAAGAATGCTTCAGAAGTATTGATCAAAAAAGGAAAGAATGACAACACTAAATAACAGAAGTGTGAGTCAGACTAGCTGAAGCAAATCCCTCCATTACCCATGTGCCCTTAAACCTTAAGCAAGTTACTTAACCTGCCTGAGTCTGAGTTTCCCCAGCTGTCACCTAGAGGTGATGACTTCTGTCACCTCACCTACTGCAGCAGCATTGCCTCACTCACATATTGCTTTGGTCACACAGGGCTTCTGGAATTAGATTATAAGCACTTATCCCCTGAACTTGCTAGTAGATCATTGATAGATATTATTAGGATACCATATTCCAAGAATATTCCATACCTTGGAATGACCAAATTCCATGGAAGCTTTCTCATACCTTTATTTAGCTCTGTACTATTAATTTTTAAATGGGAGGGCCAGAATTGCACCCTCTATTCAACACACGTATGAACCACTGAGCTATACTGGGACACTATGTCAGTCCCTTTAACTTGGATAATAAGCCTTGACATTATTCCTAATTAGTTTTTCTAAAATACTACTAAGTAGATTTTTTTGTGATTACATTTTGAAGTAACTGTCATATCCCTAAGATCTTGACCCTGAATTTTAAGCCTTCCTTCTTATCCTACAGTTAATTGGGTTTCTTTAGTCTTTAATAAAGGATTTTACCAAAACCTTTCTTAAAATCTCTGTATATCAAGAAGTCTCTTTACCCACCTTTGTTGATGCTATGTGGAACTTTGATAAATCTGCAAAATATGACTTCCGTTTACCACAAAACCTCAGTCTCTCCTGGATGTATTCATTGCCCCTAGTTCTTTCCTTATTACCATTTTTAATCACTGAAATGGTGGAATTCGTTTTAGACTCTATAATCTTTAAAAAAAACCCAGGATCAATATTTTCCAGCTTTATGATATCAAGGCAGTTTTAAGCAAGTTATCTACCACAGTTCCTTTAGAAGACCTGATAAAGCACAAGAAACTCACTAATGTTTGATTTGATAATTGTGTAATTTTCTTTTTGGTCTTTACAGTTTGAGACAGAAATTCCATGGAGTTCTCCATAAAATATGATTCTGGCTTGTAGACATCCTTATCTTTTCTGTAATGAACACATACAAATAGTTCATTTGGCTTCTCTTTTAGGGTGTTATTTTCTCTGAGTGGTCCTTTTGAACTCTGATTATTTATTGCCTCTACAGACTGTCAGATGAGGAAGGGAAGGGAAGGGATTGTTAGAAGCATGCTTGATTTATTCTGTTAGCAGGAAGGTTATTAGGATGTGAGCTTGTTCATTATTCCTAAATAACAAGGAGCTGTTTTGCATTTTTGACTCCAGCGTGTAGCTAAATGTGAGGCCAAAGCATTTCAGAATCTTCAGGCAGAGATCGTGGATACTGCCAGTGACTGCAAGCTTCCAGGTATGTCTTAGGCACCATCAGTTTTGAAAGTTCCACAGTTTACAGTGTCTTATTGTTATGCGTTGTTAAATTTTCCTCCAGCCTATCTGGACACAGATACTGTTCCACGCAGTAAGTACTGCACTGTCACCCATTCAGACTAGGTTTTCTTCAACACACAAATTCACTGCCAGTTACATGCACCTCTTGTTTCACCCCAGTCAGGTCTTTCCACACATGTAGCTGTTCCCTCTGTATTTTCTGGCTGCCTACAGCTGGCACACACAATTCTTGTTTCTACGAGAAAACTGTTGTTCAGTGTCCCATGTGACAGTAGGTGCTGATGTTCTTTTAGATAACCAAGATATGATACTGCTGATCATATAGAACTCAAATATATTTTGTTTTCATTTCATAGACCCAAATATGAAGAGCTCCAGAAATCAGAGTTTATAACTGTTTTTCCCAGCCTTTATCTATATTGAATCTTTTGTTTCTTAGATCTGAAACCTGTTGTTCTCTTTCAGTTGAAGAAACGGTAGTTGCTGCCATTTGCCCAGGTTGTCCAAGGACTATTCCAAATGACAGTCCAGAGCTGAAGGAAGTACTGAAGGTTACTCTGGAGAAGTATAATTCGGAGAGCAATGATGATTTCTACTATAAAGGTGGAGAAATAGAATCAGCGACAGTTCAGGTTGGGATATATTACAGAGATGAGGAACAGACATGACATTAATTATTGGCCTGAGCTGAATGTTATCTTAAGTTTGTATTTAGATTTGAAATAATGTCTTTGTCTAAGTGCTGATACATGTGGTAACTGTAATATGCATGCAATTTTTCCTGTAAAATCTAATCCATGTTGGCTTGCATTCAAAAATTATTCAAAAGTTTCCTATCTCTTGAATTTTATTCTTTTTCTTAAAACAAAATGATTTTAAAAGGATGTGAAGAAAGTTGGCTCAGGGTATTTGATTTCTGTGTATCTACCCTACTTTTTACCTTTGTAACATACCTTTGACTTTTAAAGTACAAAACTTTTATTAGACAGGACTACTCCCTTGATCCACCGCACCAATACTCTCCTTGTTATTTTAGGCAGCATCCACCCTACAGGTGTTGTATGGTCCAAGAAATGAGGTGTCTTAATTTCCCTTAGAAATCTGTTATTTTATATACTGATTGTGCTACTAATAATACTCTAGCTAGATTCAGAAAAGGACATCTGTCCATAACTTAATACATACAGATTAACAGAGCTTGATAAAGGACAAGGAATCAGGAGGATAATATTGGTCAGCATTTGTACAAGCCTTGTTTACTGTCCCAACACATCAAAACAGAAGTTTAGGATAGAATTGAAAATTTGACAGTGGAGTAGTTCAGGAAATACTTGGCCATAACTACTCCTGAGCATGAGGTGACACTGGAGAAGGCACTAAAAGCACACCAGAATTTTTCCAAATAGCTCATAATATCTTACTGATAATATCTGGGCCTTTTCTTCTTTCAAACTTATTTCTTCCTTCTGACTTTCCCTATCATGACTGATATTAGCATGCATACACCTTTAAAACAGATTTCAGAGAAACAGAATTTCATGTCTTGCCTGATGTCCCTGAAGGAAGATATATTATTTCAAACTCTGTGAAAAATACTAAGAGAACTCATAGCAGGCACATTCTTGAACCCATGCAGTTTCTCTCTTTAATGCGTTTGGCAAATAGGTTCATTTTTAACTGAGCCCATTCATCATACACTTTGTTTTACTCACATTCCACTTTTCTGACATCATATTTGGCTCTGCACAGTGCTAATTATTTCATCTGTTACTAATGAAATTACTACAGACATTTAATAATTGTGGGGCTGATATTATTCTAAATTTTCTTGTTTCCTTCAGCTTCAATGCTAGAATTTTTGAGAATAGGAACTGGAGTAAATAAGTTACTTGATTAGAAGCAGAAAAGTTTACTGCCAAATATTTTAATATTGTTCTTCACATATGTGGGGCCAGTGGTTAGGACTTGTAGTATACAAGTAGTATAAGCTTGTAGAAAATCATCTTTTCTGTGAAACCTTTTCAAAAAATGATTTTAGCACAGAAAGCCTTCTTGCTAATTTTTCAGGTGGTTGCAGGAAAAAAGTACCACGTAAAATTTACAGTCTGGAAGACAAACTGCTCTAAAAGTGAGTTTGAAAAACTTAATGAAGCCTGTACAGCCACATCAAACAGTGTAAGTAATGATAATCTTGCCAACTGTAATGTTTGTAATGGACAAATTAATTTGCATCAGAAACTGTAAACGTTTCAGTAAAATCACGTTGTGGGCCCTGTTACCTCTTTCAGTAAACTTTTGTTCCAAGAAGAAGGGCAGCTTTCACTGTTTGTAACCCAAGTTAAGAAACCTTGAAACTTAAACTGCAGCTGCAGGATCACTGCTCACTGCAAAACCAAAGGAATTTCCTTTTGATAATAATCAGTCTAAGAAAGGAGAGGAGAAGGCTGCTGCCAAATGAAATTGCTGCAGTACTTCTGACTCTGTGGATTTGCAGCAAAGGAAAACATGAGACTGTTACTTGTGTGCAAAGGAATGACATTTCTGGAGTGTGTGTCATGCTGTTGATAATGGGAAAATGTGTTCTGGACACTGGAAAGGAATGCTGATAGGGCCAGAAACCACTGGCAAGGGAGTTGTTTGGGGAGAGGGTTTTTATCTCCCATCTCTTTTCCCACTATATGAACAGGGCTTACCTGTGAGATTTTAACATTTTTTAATGCAGCAGGCACTAAAAGGAAAAAAAAAGGCTTTATTTCAATTTCCCAATTTTTAGTAGGAGAAACACCATCAACAAAAAATACTTTTTAGGAATATGAAGATTATGCAGTTAGTGCTTCAAACATAATGGAGATGAAAAATCCAATTTTCAAGATCCAAACTGAAATCCAAAGTTGAATTAAAGTGTTCACACAGGCATACTATAACCTTGAAAAGCTAAGCCATGATGTGTCCCAATACAGAAGTATTCATCACTAAGATAGATTTCATAAATATTTGATTAAAGTTCCAAGGATTTTAAAGTATTATTTTTAAAAAAGTTTCTTTTTCAGGCCCAAGTCTCTTTCTTTGTGTCTGAAGTTTTGGTGCCTTAATGTGTTGGTTTTTGCTTTGTTCACAGGCCTCACTGTCATGCAAGGCACAAATTCATGTGATCCCGTGGCAAAATAAAATGTATCCCCAGGTGAACTGCACTGAAGTGCAGCAATCGGTAAGATTCTTCCAATTTCTTCCTACTCTGCCCCACTATGAACTAGTTCTGAATGCAAGTCACTTTGAAAATCTCACAACGGAATACAAATATTTTTTATTATCAGATATTTCTGAGGACTGTAGAGATTCCAGTGTGACACTGAATAAAGACAGATTACCCTACCCTCAATAACTAATAACTTCACTGTGCTCAGCACCTTCATAACTACATATTCATTTATTATGTATCAACTAATGTCTCTTCTCTCTATTTTCACTACAATATTTTATCCATATCAACTTTCAAATTTAGCTTCAACCCAAATAACTCTGATTTGCAGTTAGATAATGATCAGAGACTTTGGTGGAGAGAAATGAAACTCGTGTTGGACAGTGACTGTACACCATGTATTCAGCCTTTGTCTTCCAGCTGAATACTGATGAGGGAGTAGAGATGACTCAATAACAACAGAATGTTTGATATTATCAGCTTTAATCTCTGTGTGTTATTTTCAGGCAGCATTCTGAAATGCATATGTCAAATCTAGAAGTAAAAAAATGAACAGTTATATTTTATATAAAAAAATGACACAGATCTTCTGGATATTCTGCCATTTATGCTACTCAGAGATGTGTTCACCTTCATCATAAATTGGTTCTATACATGGGAGTGTAACTCACTCTAACAAGTGCCAGGACATTTAGCCCTAGACTCCAACTGTATTGTTCATAAATTAAAACCAGTATATGTGTTTTGCTGTCTGTAATATAATTTCTCTCTTACACTGACAAAATTTCAGTGATACAGAAATTTTTCTTTTACTCATATAGCTGGTAAGATACTCCAGAATTATTTGGGTGTATGTTTATGCTTGTGTGCTTATCACAGAAGAGAAAATTATTTAGTTTAGATTTTAGTTTAAAAACCTGCTAAATGATTCATGCACTGCAATGAGCCAGCTGCTGGATTTCCCACATCTAAAGCAATTGTTCTGTTTCATGTAACAAACGTGGCTACTGTTGCAATGTTTTTTAGGTGTTCTTTGCAAGAAGGCCTCCTGGATTCACACCCTTCCGGAGCACTGCCATGCTAAGCCAGGGACATGCAGTTTCATATGCTGATAAAAATGAAGGAGAAAGTCAAAGCCCTAGCACAGAAACGAGGAAAGACGATGGACAGGAACCAGAAGGTGAAGGTGAACCTGAGCATAAACACAGGCACAAACACAGGCATAAGCACAGGCATGGAGGTAAAAAGGATCGTGACAATGACAAAAAGCATAGGCATGACATTGGCTGTGGGCACAGAAGTGGTCATGGGTGTGGGCATAAAAAACACAGTAAAAAGAATAAACATAAGCATCCAAACTCCAAATCTTCTGAGGAGTCAGATGAAAGGGGTTTTAGTCGAAATGAAACCCTCCCATCATCCAGTCCTGAAAGTGCACTGGAGCTGGTAGGTACAGGGGGTGCAAGGGAGGAAACCAGTACACCTGCAGGGCCACTAATTCTTCCTGATACTTCTTTATTTAATGGGTTGCCAGATCGCCCAGAATCTCCTCAACCCAGATGTCCTGGAAAACCATGGAAACAACTTGTGGGCTTTCGAGCCCCTCCTAGTTTTCCCAGAGAATTCACAAATGAGGATCTCTTGCCTTCTGCAGCAGAAAACATCGATCCAGCTACAGAAAACAACAAGGAAGACTTTGACCTCACAGATGCTTTAGCATAATTCAAACATTGTAGGATCCTCTTCAGAAATGTTACATAGAAAATAATAAGAATACTGCCTTTTGAAATGTATAAAACACAAAGAGGCAAAAGCTCATACTCTGTTAACTGAAATACTCAAGTAGGTCACCAGCACTTCTGGGGACCTAAGACCATATGGCAATACTGTGTATTTGCATATATTTGCAAATATGTAAATCAGTCTAACTCATCTGCCTCAATTTTCTATAAGCACAAACTGAATCACTGCGTCAAATCTTACTGTATTATATTTAAAACAATGGCAGAAAGAATTTTGCAGATTACATGAAGAATCTCAACCAAACATAGGTAAAACAGAAGACAATATAGAACAAGGGAGCCTCTCTTAGATATGTGAAATAATTTTTCTCTAATTTACTGGAGTGGATCATTTAAAGAACAAAATAAAACAAAGTAACCTTTTTACCTGTTAATTTCTTTAAACAAATCAATATTGCCACCAGTCTATCACTAACGGTTGTCTTGTTGGATAACAGGGACAGCGGAGAGAATCCTAAATAAAGCAGATTTATTATTCCCTATACATATTAACTACCTAGAGATGCACATTGATTGGCAGATTTTCATTCAGCAGAGATGCACAAATACTACAGATCAGATGACAAAATTACAGACTCTTGAGACACCTAAAATTTGTGTGCCTTCTTCCATTACTCGGTTGTGCATAATTTTGACACTGGACTGATTTTTCTATTCTGGGTATCTTCCAAAGGTTGAGTTTTTGGTGCAATGCATTAGCTAAAAAGCACCAAATATTTCTTGCAAAATAAAATATGTTTTCCCTGTGTATGGATGCAATAACTTATTCAGCTGAAAAAAAAATATAACACACAGCAATAAATAAATAAATATTTTAATGCCAGATCAGTTCACCAGTTTGAAATGCTACTCCATCCAACCCACTAAAGGGTTATTGACAGGGTGAGGTCCTACAAATGGCAACACTTCACTGATTTTGTTGTAAAAGACCACATTACTTGAAAGCACAGTGGAAGTACCTTCCACCACAGCTGCAATTCTGCTCATCCCAGCTGCTAAGATTGCTGTGGCCTCAAGACTTCATACTCAACAGCTGGGAATGCATCCTTTGGTGTGCTGTGCTTCTACAGCCATCACCCCCTTGGTGAGGAGCAACTAGACAGGGAAAGTCAACTCAGAGAATGCAAAAGAGATGGGAACAGCATCAGGAGGTCTCGGCATAAGAGGCAAAGGATGATGATCTGCATAGAGGAGATAGCTACCAAGAAAGGTCAGAAGACACAGAAGTGGGAAGAACAGAGGCAGGGTGACATGATATGGTTGGGGTGAGAAGAACAAAAGGAAACAGCAAATTAGTGGCAGAAATTGAAACAGAGTGAATGGGATGGAAAAGTGGGTGAAGGTGAATCGTCAAGGAGCTATAAAAGACAGGAACTCAAGAAGGGGGGCAAGAACAAAAATAAAAAGCAAGAGAGGGATCTCTCTGATTGTGGCAGGAGAGTCCCCAACACATCACAGAACAGAACTCGTACTGCCTGAATCTAAGCATTCCCTGACAGTGTAGGCACACCTCCCATTTTCAATGCCTGGTTCCTTTTTTTCTAATTGTATTAGGAAATTCATTAGAATGTACTGAAAAAGTAAGGAAATCTAAAATTAGAAACAGTGCCTGTGAGTATAAATTCAGCATGGTTGTGTGCATCTGAACTTTCTTTTACACATCCCTATTGGCTGCCATATAGGGATGAATGGAGACAGACAGATATCTGTCCTGACTGATGGTATCAGAACCATTATACTTCCTTTCTTCCTGAAAATAATCATTCAGAACTCATACAAATTAGTTGGAGCCCAATTTTAAAGAAAGATACAATAATAATCATCCCGGGATCCATGTAATCAAATCCAGTCTTTTTAATTAATTCCTTTCCTTGCAGCATAATATGCAAAGGCTATCTTCTTGTTTTGACAAAACCTAAACTTACAAAGCCATGCAAATGAAATCCTTGAGAGTTATCTTTAGTTCTCCGCTTCTTTTCTTCTGAATATTTGATTGGTGTGATTTTGGCTGTAACTGGAAACTCTTTCTGAATTATACTGAATTATTAACAGGAGTGTAAGCTCAGAACAGTTTTTTTTTAAATTACGGTAGCAATTTAAGTAATTAATGTAAAATTACAATAAAGACATAAAGATGCAAATATAAGAAAAACAAAGTTTTCTTCCCGTTTCCAGTTTTCCAGATCTGAATGAAAAGACAGAGCTTTTGATGTATTCTTCCCACAGAGCACACATACACAGCCATGAGTAGTGAGACACAGGACTGAGCCGAGTGGTCGTTTACCACGTGCTATAATGATGACGTGAGGCTTCCTTATTGTTTTACATAAAGATAACAATTTCAATTTGTTCATATAATTTACAAAAGTAAATACTTTTAAAAAATCATTCTGGAACAAAAATCAGTGTTTCATGTCTAAAAATTCTGAACAGATCGTTTGGATATTTTTAGAACGGAGCACTTCCATTTCTCATTGACGCGTTCCCACGGAAAGTTTCAATTACCACAAAACAGCACTTTCGGATGGAAGAATCTGCTGTGAGAAAACTCCTGACCAGGCGTGTTCCAGCTCAGCTCCCAGCTTCTCCTCCTGCTGGAATCACGCTGGAGCGCCTTACCCAGGGCCCGCAGCGCCCAACGAGCACTTTCCTCCTTGGCCAGCAGATGGCACATTTTTTGTCACAGGGCTTATGATCACCAAATTTTGTCAGGTTTGTCATTGCCAGGAACAGTTTAGTAGGCTTAACACTCAGCATTTCTTCTGGGTGAGTAGCACTGTAGCTAAAAACACCCCATCTGTGTAATCTGTTTAAAATATTAAGCTCTAGCAATAGAGCTTCTATGTGTGCCAGTTACTTACTTTAAGCAAAGCGTATAAATAACACTCTAAATGTAATTTCATGAATATGAAAAATAAGGGCTACTCCCACAGCAGAAAAATTGCATTCTTACTGATACAGATAATCGGAACTAGGAGTCTGGGGTATGAAAATATGTCTGAATTAAACCTCTGTTTACTCATACTGCTGACATCCACAGCCACATGATGGCCATTCTGCAGCTGTCTGAATTTAACGTGCTCCCTCACCTGTTCATTGCATCTGTGACAATGAGACAAAACATATATTTTAACTGACCATATGAAAAATTCCTCAGCTTTACTATGGACGGATTACTGGATTTTTGCTATAATTCAGACACGACCTTTCAATCACACTCAGCAGTTCCAATCATCCTCTAGTGCTGTGTCCACACAGTGTAAGCCACAGGAGAGAGCTGTGCAAACACCTGACATCAGAACATGTGGAGCATTAATGATGAACACTGCTATTTGATAGGGTGTAAGAACCCATTTCTTTTCTTGTTTTCTCAGGTCTCTCAGCCACCAACGTAATTGCTCCCAATTTAGGAGTAACAGCTCTGAGGATAAATGAGTATAAGCAGCTACAGAATTAGAAATGACAATACTACATCGCCACTGTCATGTAGACAGAGCTGTACCAAATCCAGTGTACAAATTCCTCAAATATTCTTTGAAAATAACAATGGGGATAGATACTTTCAATTCTGTAACCAGCTACTCACCCACAACTCCTAATTCTGCTGTGTTTACAAGACCACATTAGTGTAATGCAGCTCCCACGGTTTTAATTAAGCGTTATGTGCAAGTTCATTTGAGAAAATGTCATTAATAACACAATGTTTCTACTGCATCCTAAAATAAGAGGAAGGGTATGTTAAGGAGAAAAGAGTGAAGTTTTTTCTAGTTGGGTAAGGCATCTTGCTAAAATGAACACTGTAATACTGCAGCTCCTGCAATGGTTTCAATCCACTGAAAACCCAACCATAACCTTCAAACAAGTAACTCCTACCAGTATGGAGTAATATGGATTAGAAACCTCATAGTGATTCTTTTCTCTTCTGCCATGATACTGACAGTGCTGATCTGTGGGTTGAAGATCAGGCATTAAAATACTTACCTTACTCAAACTAAGCCACTGAAAATCAGAATTCCTTGCAGAATTCAGTCATGCCAAAGGAGTATGTTTGTTTTAATAATGCAAAGACAAAATATATTCATAAGAGGGCCTGTGTGAATTTGGGGGATGCCTCTCCACCTTCCACTGGATGCACTTATCACAGGATCCAACAGATGACTCAGCTTGAAACAGAAGAAATACTATAGTTTGAGTGAAAAACAAGTGAACAAAACAAATCTGACTAAGGCAGAGCATGAACAAGGATGTATTTTTAACTGAAACTTAGATTACTATAAGAAAACTCAAACAGTTGGGTAGACAAAAATTGAGGACTATTGATTTCAAGCTGGGGATCATAATGCTTATCAACAGAATATCAACAGGAGCTAATGCATGTTTAAAGAAAGACTTTGACCTACGTGCCCAAAACACTATAGCGCAGTGCCTTGAAAAATTCACCAGACACATGTAAAGGAACATGGTTTTATTTCTTATTCTAACCCTTAAGCATGTCAGCAGAAGCTAATTTCTTGCCATTTAATCCAATAGAAAAAAAAAGACTAATGCCATAAAACATTATGAAGAAGTAAATCTGCTATAACTGAATTCTCTTCCTTTTTTGTGCCAGTTGTTGTAGGAGCTGTATACTGACTGAAGAGTAGTAATGTTCACAAAGTCACTAAAAACGAAGGGGTATAATGGGACATAACTCAGGCTCTGCAAAAGAAAAAAAAAAATCAGTTCCAGAAGGAATCCAGAATTCAGACTGATCATTTAAGCAGGCTTGTGACTGCTAAACTAAAATCTTCTGTTTGAGTGCAGAAGCCTGATTTTACATTTTGCTGGTAAGTCTGTGCTCCCATTAACCTTAAAGGGCATTATGGGTACTCAGCATTTCAAAAATCAGGCCTTGGACCACTCAGCCAAAGCCTGTTGTGTGGAAAGCTGATATTACTTGGGAGTGGTTGAGATGGAAATTGAGCAGTGCAACACCTCAGAAAGGTAATTATGGGCAGCATTAGGTATCAAAGTGGCTTTTATATTTTACAGTGTTTTGGGAATTGGTGCAAGTCCTAGCATTAACCACAGCAGCACTAGTGGCTTAACAGCTTTTTTTCCTGGCCCAAATACAGAGATTAGAGTGTTCTGGGCAATATTTGCCATACTTCCTTTTTCTCTTGATCACTCCCACAATATAAACCAGGTGGAAGAAGCAGGCAAACCAAGCATAAACTGCAAGATCACCTCTTTCCTCAGAATTCAGTACAAACGTGTGGATAGGTTAGTAGATTTACAAACAATTCCTCTGTCTTGTTCAGCTTCATTAAATTGCTTTTCTATCATAAGACAACCAAGATGCCTCTGAAACTTTGACTCAAGCTGATAGATCTGTGAGTTGTAGCTGACAGTTTGGCATAGGAACAGCAGCAATATGAAGGTTATAAAGGGAGTGCACTCCACTCAAGACATTTCTGTATCACCACTCCTGCAGCTCTGCTCTTTTTCACTGTAAATACATACAATCCATCAACGGGAACCAATAAATATTCATACTATTTGGAAATTTATGAGAACAGCTTGTCATTTAGCAACATTGTGCTTCTGCCCACCCCCTTGCCAATGAAAAACTACTGCATTGACCTTAGACTGCAACACTAACCATCCACTAAATATTTATATAAGGCAACCAAATTTTTGTCTGGATAGGGCCCATCCATTCCTTGTTTAGCACTTATTCTACAAAGAGGTGTTTATCATACAGTCATACTTGTTTGAATAACCACCTCATGTCTCTGAAGAACCCAAACTGGTTTGACTCAGAAGTTCAGTGATCTCAGCTGAAATGCAGCACCTAATGTTCTGTGAAATCAGTCCTAACACAATTATTCACTCAGCAAGGCACTATCAATTGTTCAGAGAAGGAGATTAAACCCCTTGCTGACATTGAGCTAAATCACCATCACTTGTACTGCCAGGGGATGCCTCAGTCATGGACTAAGACTTAACTTCACGTGCACTGGCTCAGAGGACCCCCAGAAACCTTAACAGGATGTTATCAACCCCAAGTGCACTGGGGATCAAAATAAATCAAAACAATGGTTCTAAAGAATGCAGAAGAACTTTCTGTAGCTTACAAGTTTGACAAAATTAGTCTAAATCAAAAATGAGTCTGGCTAGTAAAAATACACTTGAACATCCAATTCCACATGACAAACTTTGGAAATGGAAACTTATGTATTCATGATTGATAGATCTCACCCAGTGCCATTCATGACTGGGAAATGTATAAGCTGAACTCTATACACTCAAAGCATAACAATTTCCTGGTGAGAAATGGTAATACTGAAAATAAAAATCGGAATCCCTAACATTTTCAGCCTGAATTACTCAGTCTTACTACCAGGCTGCTACAGAAAAAAATTCACTCTGACCCAAACTGCAAACAGACTCCAGGAAAACAGTCAAACACTATTTGATAAATGGCTATAAAGTGGAAAACAAGGAATTGTGAGAAAGGGCTGATCTATCCAAGCACACTCAATAACACAGCAAACAGATGGTTAAGCAATATCAACACAGGAGTATCAGCACAGCTAAGACAGTGTTATCGCTGCCTCCAGTTTGTTTTATTCTCCTCAAGGCCCCACCATGCAAACATGGCAGGTGTGCTGGGCTTGCTGTGCAGGGCACACGGGTTCAGCTGCCTCAGAAACATCCTCATGACTGGGAGAAGGAGCAGGTGAAGGATAACAAAAATATGTAACATGAGAGACAGATGTAGAAATAGCAGCACCAGCTTTTGCATGGTGTGTTGCAGATAATTCTGCAATGATGTTGAAGTCTTAAACTAAAAAGCTCATCCCATTAAAGAGATCCCACAGAAAGCATGTGTGATGTTGGTTCTATAGTCAGGATGCTTGAGTATCTAATATTAATTTTTATTTATTTATTATACATTTCCACTCAAAAGACATGTACTTAGATAACAGAAGACAAAAGACTGATAACACATCACCATATCACAACAATCTTACCACAAAAAATATAATTTCACTTGCATTTTGAAAGGTTTCACAGCACTGCACAGCTGAATATAACAACTGAGACATTTTAATACATATAAACCACATTAATCAGCTCAAGATTATCTGAATTTTTTACCACCACTTTTTCTTCTTGTTTATCTCCCTACTGAGTTTTTTCATGGCTGTCTTTACCCAAGGTAATAATGTTAATGCCAAAATAGTATCAAAAAGCAGCTACCTTGAAGCAGCAGTGAGTATTTTCTGAAGGAAAAAACTCACTCTTCTCCCTCCTTTCTTTGCAGCATTTCCTTCTGAAAGCATGGGAGTGTGCTTGCTTGCTCATCACTCCTGCTACCCTAAACAACTGAGATAGCTTTGTTCTTCTGCACCAGCAGTTCTGCTCATGAACACTGACACTGAATTTCCTTTTTTAGACAGCAAGGACGCAGACTTTCTTCCTCCTCTCCCTCCCTCTGCCTCGCCTCCCCTCCCCCTCCTACAGTCTTTGCCGTGCCCTCATCTTACCTTCAACAGCACAAGAAATCCATGCTGCAGTTTTTTTCCTCGTTAGCAGCTCTATGGCAACAGCAGTTCTGAGGCAGCAGTCCTTTACAGTTCTCACTTCGTTCTCCTTCCTTCTGCATCAAGATACACAGCCTGTTAGCCCAGGAAATCAGCAAAGACAATTCTGATATGATGTAAATTAGTAAACACAAGTCCACAATTATTTCAGAAAAAAAGTGTGGTCCTGGGGGTACAAAGTTGTATTTCCAGAACAGATGAATATTAGCAATGCAAATGAATAATATTAAAGGAAATCAGAGAACTCCTTTTGGGTAATTAACTGTAAAATTGTCTTTGTGATAACTCAGCTTTCTTGGACAGAAAGGTGAAAAAAGACAATTCTGAGCTTAAGATATACACAGTATTACATCCAAATAAAGTCCTCTCAGAATTTGTCACTGACTGAGTCTTTATTTGTTATTAGTACATAAATTAAATCAGCGCTTTGTTTGTTAAAATCCCACTGAAATAAAGGCAATAATGGCATACAAAATCTTGTAGTGTTGTAACTCATGGAAAAGTATATATCAGAATACATTTAGAAATGGCAACACAGATCTTAGTGGAAAAAAAAAGCAATGAAACAAAAACTACCAGTAATTGGGTAGTTACTGAGTACTAAAGTATTTGCCTGCTTTGAAATTAGGATTTTCTTGATTTCTTACTTTGTTACTTTTAAATTAATCAGAACAACAAGCTACAAATAAATGCTGAATATGATAGCAAAACCCCCAACTACTTAAGACTCAGAAACAATTATTATCAGAAGCTCTTAAATTAAAGCACAGGATAAAAATACTTGGAATAGAGGTACATACATTCTCTCTATATACTGCAAAAAGCTGCCAGTAATTTATAATCTAATCACTTTTATCACATGCACAAAATAAATGAATCGATATATTCCTGCAATTCAGCATGAACTCGCATTTCTCTCTCCTGCTGTGTAAAGAACAAAGGTTTCTGGCCACTGCCAACTGCTGTGACATGATGTGTTAAAGTGCATGTCCTGGATTGGCATGAGCAATGCCACAGTTACTCCTGGCTAAAGCAAAGGGATCACCTGCATCCTGTCTGTGCTTGCAGCACTCCTTGTCCATGCTTGCTGGAAAATGTGGAAAACAGGGGCAGGTGTTCCTGGGCACAACCTGAGAGGAAAAGATTGAATTCCTTACTAATCCAGCACCTCACATGTTCATTTTAGTCTCATCTGGCAATATTCAGTTGGCATACAGAATAATACAGAATAGTGTTCAGGGATGGGTGGGAGCACAACCAGCTGGGACTAAGGACTCGTTCACAGAGGTTTCCTAGCACTAAACAGAAGCCCCAAAACCAGAGCAATTACATTTAGCAGCTCTCTTGGCACTTCAGCTCCATGGGCACACAATTCAGACTCAGCTACAAGAAGAACATGCATCTCTAACACTGTTAAAAGAGAAAGGCCTTGGAATAGTTGCATTTTTCACCCAAAAAAAATCTCAGAAGGATTAAGAAAACAAACAAATAAAATGATTAAACAAGCCACAATGTTGATCTTGACTGATTTTTTAAACTTTTTTTTAAACTTTTCCCCACCCTGTGCTGGCTGCTTTTCAGGCTGAAGCACAGCTCGCAAAGCAATCAGTCCCAGCTTTAGTCAGTTTACAACTGAAGAGATTCTTCAACGAGAGATAATCATTTCAATTTTACAAAGAGATGAAAGAAGGGCACAAAGCTGAAACCACCCATCTATAGTTTCACAGTGTACCAGTATCAGTGACAGAAATGAAACTTAGAGAATCTGAGCTATAGTTACCTGAAGAAATGAACAGTCTTAATTTTCTTATGAAAAGTAAAGCTCAGTAGGAAACTTTCAGTTTGTAGAAATTAAGATTTACCTTGAGGGCAATACATCTGATCACACACCTCATTTTATTAATGACAAAGTATTTAGCTTTATTGTTAAATAAATATTGTTAACTTTTACATGTTATAACAAGCTCTATAAACTGCAAAATACTGTTGTGAAGGTTAAAATGCTCTGATAGAGAAGAAACAAGAGAATGCAGTTAATATACAATGCTGCATATGGACAGAAAGAGCTTCTGTTATGGAAAAATGAAATTATTTCTGCGATGTCTTACTGCGTAGGGACATTTGAAATATTCTGACAATAAAGACAGAGTGTACTACAGCCCATAATACACTCAAAGCAAAGCTCTCTGTGCAATGTTGTATCAGCTGATAACACCAGACATTTTGTTGTCACTAATTTGAGATAGGCCCCCATAAGTCACAGCCTGCACACGCTCTGGAAAGCACAGTGTGTTTGTTGTGACGTCCCAAAGTGTGATTGGGATGGGGACAGACAGAGTCACATGGCTCGTCGCTGTCACCAGTCAGGACACAGGGCATCTATCAAGGTACACATATCTACAGTATACATTAGAGATTAGGATTTTTTTAACCACAAATGGTCTCGTGACTTTACCCCTGTAAAAGTCAAAGATCTGCTTGGCCTTTTTGGTGTTTTCATCTTGGGTTTGGCTCCCATGCACTTCCTCATACTAAGCACATAACACTCAAGGTTTTTACCAATAAGGAAAGGTACTCAAATTAAATACAGACATAGGTCTGCCTGTCATGGCTGTTCCAAAACTTAACCAACTGAAATCAGCAATTAAAAAACTCAAGCAATGTTAGTGGATCGCAAATTTGTGTCATAATGAGAATAAATAATGTGCAGAGAAGGTTAACCAATAGCAGAGGGAAAATGGTTTTCTCCAAAATAATGCACAGGGCTACATTTACCTTTCTTTCAGAACAGGAAAAAATGTTCTTGGCAGATGGTCTCATAGAAATATGTGACATAGAGTATTTCATGACATAATAAATGTAACCACAACTCTGTCAGGCTGTTATCATCTGCTACCTGGTTCATCTCTCAGCTTTATTTACTTTTGTGATATAAAGAACGATTTCTACCCTGAAAGTAGCCTGCAACTTCTATCAAAGGTTTCTAGGCCTCCTTCCATTACTGATCCCCACATTCTTCAAGGATTTGTCCACACATAGCCTCTGAGGCAAATAATATCACCCACACATTACAGAGAAGAAAACTGGAGTGCAAAAAGAATTCTCATTCCAATAAAAGTTAATGGCAAGTCTAATAGATATCATCTGCACAATTTTAGTGCTACAAATCCAGTCTGTGGTCACACTAGGAGTCCTCAACACAACGGAGGAACAGAGCTAAGCTGATTTCATGTCCTGGGCTTGACTACAAACCTTGAAAACTTGGAAACAAAGAATCTAAATGCTCAATCAAGAAGAACATTCAAGACATAAAACTGTAATTATTGAGTTTTATAGTGTGCAGTGGACTGGATGACTACAAAATCACAGATAGAAAAGCGTATTTCTGTTTCAAGTATTTGGGTTAAGATTTTATTGTGCCAACATTCTTCTTATTACCAGAATTGTTACTAAAATTACAAGACCACCATAAGTGATTCCATATGACAGTTTTCTTATGTTACACTCATTTATAGAATTAACAGTAATTTATATACTTCCACTAAGAAATTAAATACTGACTTGCTAGAATTAACCCTGTTTTTTATTAGAAGACAACCAAATGCTAACACAAGCAAAAGGGACATGTTTCACAAATTTAAAGTTTTGACTGAAACTATACCCACTATAAAAATAAGTAGTAATTAACTTCCCTTAGTTCTTTAGATTTTCTGACCCCCTGGGAGAGGGCTGAGAAACCAAGGTTCCTCTGAGGGCCCAGAGCACTTCTGCTGCTTCCTTTTCGGCAGCAGTTTACAAGAATTGTCCCACTGTATAAAGAAACATCATCTTTCTTAAAAATTCAGCAAGAACTTCATTATTCCAAAGCAAGAAATAAGAAACAAATAACTCCAAACCTCTGAAGCCAGGAGGGTCACTATGAGTCTGAATTTCAAACTCTAAGAGGAGATGAATTAATGGATGAATAACCTGAAAGATTAATTTCACACAACTTTGCTATTTCTTTAAGAAAAAAAAAAAAAAAAAAGCCAGAAAACAAGTAAATTAGTCCTAAATAGTTTAACTAATTATTATAATCAAGAAAGAATCTAACTGGGAATGAGCGAAGTTAAGCAAAGAAACAAAATTATTCACAAGTGAAGCAGGAACACTCTTTGGAGATGTGTGCTCCAAGCAATTAGGAAGCACAAGCCACAAACCACCCCCCATACATTTCAGACAAGTGAGTCAGCTGGCCAGCAAAAGGCCCCATCCACCCCACATCCTCTGCACAAGCCTGAATATCTTGAACACACTGAGCATGTGGGACAATTAAATCAACCAAAGCAGTTTAAATTCCACTGGCTTTCTACAGCATTCGACACCCAAATAATTTAATCATCTTTGAACACTTCCTTATAGGCCTAGTGCACAACTCTTCAGTGAGACAGAACTTGGACAGGGAGAGGAAATTCTGGATGTAGTTTCAATTCACTCAACAGGGACATCGTTGAGATTTCACAACACAAATCTGACTACAAAGACTAGAATTATCTGTCAAAACTTAACAAAGTTGTAAAATAACTTTAAAAAAAGATGACAAAGCAAGCTTAACAACCCAATGTACTAAAGTCATCATAATGTGCCTTTCATATTACACTGAGGTACTACAGAATACAAAGTCAGCATTCTCAATCCATTAAAAACACTGTATCTTATAAATTCTTATTGTTCAGCACTTTTAGATTGTAATTTCCATGGAGTGACTGAAAATACTTGCTAGCATTAATGACACCCTGACTGCAGCTAAATAACAAACATGGGACTCCAGGAATTTGGACTTTCTTTCTCCCCTGGACCTTTTCCAGAACCTTTTCTATCCACTCTTACATCTGAGGCAGCACACTTTAAGGATCCTTTGGGACTGATGAATTGAAAACATTACTGCATGCTAACAACACCCTAACAAATCATCTTGATCCTTAACATGACCCACGGTGAGCAAACTCTGTCTGTTTACCATCACCATCCTTGCCCTGCCAGTCATGGCAATCAAATAACACAGTCTGAACTGTGGCACCAGACTAGCAAATGCAGGAAAAGAACTCTGGGACCTTGCAGGTTTCCTGTGAAGTACCTGGAGGTTTCATGGCAAATTCAAACCACGCCACGAGATTATTAAAAGGAGATTTCTGGGATTTCCTAATGCAAAATGTACCATCACCTTTGCCAGAATATTGGTGAGCAGGGATTGCTCAACTGGTGCTCAGTTTCAGGAGGTGTCAGCTCCTCCTGCTTTCTTTAGATACATCATTCCTTACTTCAATCTGCAGGAATAATCACTGGAAACCCAGCTGCTAAACCAGCTAGTCCATCTGTTACCCCTGTTAATAAAAGTATTATTATGTTCACTTTCACCAAAGAGCTCATGATTCACTGGGATTGTCTTTTTGGGAAACATCTACAGAAGTATATTAGGTGTACATATATATGTGGCTGTGGATCCTATCTTTAGCAGTACAGACATGTAATTTAGTGTCTTCTTGGTATCTCTTCTGCCTGATGATAACATGAACCTGGTCCTTGGGGAGCAAGTTTTCAGTTGAGGTTGCTCTAAAAAACTTAATCAGATTTACACCCAGGAGACCATAAGAAATCCCAGTGTCAGTACAAGATTTTTGTCAGTGACAAAATCTGACCTTTTGGTACCTCTGGGTTTGATGTTTCCTGTTCAGAGCACAAATAATTCCAGGCAGAGTGTGGCTAGCACTGAGCCAAAAATACACAAAGTACATATGAAATCACATGAAAAGGCTGTTTGCACTACAATAACCAGAGAGATTTCTCAAACATTGTACATGGGGTTTAAAGGGTATAAAATGTAGGATTTCTTTCCTCTAGTACAGTCAGGGGTCATTGCTAGTTCAAGAAGCCTGGATATCTTATTTCACAAAAAGAGAAGACTGATTCTGTGTTTCCAACCATTTGCTTGAAGTTTATGAAACAATTTTTTTTTCATCTTTTCATTTGGTGAAAGAAGTCAATGATTTCCACTGGAGGAAACACTGGGTTCCTTTTCTCAGACACCTTAATGTGCAACATCCATATGAACAGATGCCCTTCACATGGGAACTGATGATTTGTTTCTTGAATCATAATTTCATTGTTTCAGTTGTACAACACTTAAGGCAAATAGAGCATCTGCCAAGGGGCCATTGGACCAAGGAGTGTCACTGCATTAAAACAACCACAAACCTGAGCAAATAACATGACCAAATAATTTAGTCAAACTCTGCCACGACTACATGACAGCAGATACCAGTCTGCTCACAGGCTTTTCTTTATATATCAGAAATGAACAAAATCTTCAGAGACAGAGAAATTTCAGGCTCCTCAATAAAGGCCAGTGATCAGGAGCTTGCTGGGGACCTGTTTGGCTCTGTAGTTGCCTAAGGCCAAAAAATCTTGACATCTAATTAACAGACTCCCCATTATTTTAGCCAGTAAATAACAATATAGATTTTAAAAACTGTCCCCCTTGATTGAAGAGAATAATAATAAAAAAAATTCTATGGTTTTTGATTTTTTTTAATAGAATGGAGTTTGGCCAAGCAGAGTAAAACAAGATTTGCAACAAGCTAGAGCAATGAGAACAATTCCTCCTTAAAGGAAGCCAGAAAAGCCTTGTTACTGGAAAACTGTTGTCAAATCTGATCTGAATACATGGGTAATCTGAAATGACACTGATTTCTTTACTGGAAAAGATAGATACTTGTTTCTGAGATGCCATTTCAGGTCTGTGAAGCATGATGGCTTGCCTTCCTGAAATTCCCACTCTGGAAATCTTTTCCTCTTAGATTTGCAAATGTGCTAAGACTTAAATGCAGTACTTGAATAAAAATATTCATCAAATCAAATTCAACAGCTTTCTTAATAAATATTCAAGATCCTTAGCAAATATTCAGTAGTGTTATTTCTCCATCTAGACTCAAAATCACTTTCAATGCAGGGGGAAAGGTAACCATGCCAGCCCAAACCCATGGTCACATTCTTTCTTCAGCCCATCCTGTTTGTTTTTCAACCAGAGGTTAATAGTCCACGCAAACTGGCATCACTCATTTAAAAGGCCTCTGGCTATTGTTGCGTGTCTATCTGAACTGCAAACACAAGAAATATCCTTAATATTTTCTACCCAGCAGGGGTGGAAAGAAAGAACTTGAGAGCATTAGGATGGGCTGACAGTGGAGCTGCATGCATTTATATAATTTTGCTGGGGATAGTGGTAGGTTGTACTATTTCTACAGATAATATTGTCCCAGCAATGATGCTACCATAGGAAGACTTCAGGTATATAGTCTTTGAGAGGTTCCCTTTATGAATATTCTAGATGGTTCTAGACAATTTACAATATTCTAGACAAGTAAAGGGTTGAGTTTTTCAAGCACTGCCTCCATTTCTTCATATATAATCACTATGGAAACAGATTGCAAAGTGATACACATAAACCACACAAAGTTGGCACAAAATTATTGCTTATAATTGATATTATTTGCCTCCATAGTACTGATGAATAGATTATTATAAAACCTGAAGAGTATTAAAATGATTGATATTTTTTCTACAGTATGAAAGTGTTGGGCATAATCATGAAATCAGTTTGCACAGTAACAGTTTTCTTAGTGCCTTATTTTGGACTGCACTAACCTTTAAATCATTCTTGACAGGCTTTTTTTCGTGGACACCGCTGTACTGCGATCTGCAGCACATCACAGCACCGTGCTTTCGGCGGCACCCCGAGGACCACCTAACCTGTCTCCTACAAATACTCCTGCATCCCCTTCAGGAATGATCCACCCTTAGAGCCTCGGGACAAGTTTGCGGGATTCAGCCAGGGGCCCGCCGGCCTGCGCTGGGTGTGAGCCGGGGCCGAGGGGCCGAGGAGCCCTCAGGGCCTCTCCGTGAGCTCCCAGCGCTGCCCCCTCATGACCAACGCTGCCCCGCTGCCCCGCTCCCGGCTCCGGGAGCACAAGGGGGAGAGCTCGGGGTGTGTTTCGCCTATCAGGGAGGAGGAAGATGAGGCGGGAGCCATTTCTGTGTGCGGATGGGGCGGATGCGCGGCCACCGGCCCCCGCCCGAGGAAGCCTCTTTCTCTTTCCTGTCATCCCCCCGACTCCGGAGCTTTAAAAACAACCAACGCTGTGGGGGAAAGGCGGCCAAGAAAAGAGGCCGCTATGCCGCCTCAGCCGCAGCGTCGCCCGCTGTCGACTCGGCCCGGCCAAGCCGGCGCCGCCATTGCCCCTCCCGCCCCGCGCTGCAGCAGGGACCGGACGGGAAACCCCGTGCGCGCGGGGGGGAAGGGGAGGCAGCGGGAGGAAGGAGTGGGGCGCTGTGACGCACTCAATGGTGCAATATCCTTCCGCGATCTGACAAAAAAAGTAGTTCCATGTTCCACGTAACCTCGTAGACCCCAGAGGTTCATACACAACCTTCGGATTAACTCAAAAAGTCGCGTAACAGGAACCTCTTGGGATAGAGGGCTTAATCCGGAGAGATTCGCGCTTTTTTGCGGGTGACATGAGGTCTATATCCATGCGCAGAGCAGAGCGCAACGAGTCCGGCAGCAGGGCGGGTATATAAGGCGGGCGCCGCGGAGGGCTTGCCTTTTCAGTTGAGGACAGAGCTGGTGATCGGAACATGTCAGGGGGCTCCGCGGATTATAGCAGGTATGGCAGGGGCCTGGGCTCTTTCCTCATTCGGGGGCTTCGTGGGTTATGTGGGGGCAGCCGGGGAGAAAGGAAATGTCGAAGGAGGTGGAGGGGTGGGAGCTGGAGAGCCCTGGGGGAGGCAGGGTGCTATGGTCAATCAGCCCTCCGCTCTGGCCCCTCCCATTCTAGACGTTTCGGTCCCTGCGCTGCCCTTGCTCGCGTTCGGCAACCGTTTAGCGCTGGTCCTCGGGGCTCGACTTTCGTTACTGGCTTTCTTAGCAGTCCAGTCAGCCCTGAAAAGGACTTTCTCGAATTTAAATCGTATACAGCTGTGTCGTATTTA
>JANPWX010000041.1:442107-550420 GCA_024734555.1 Trochalopteron elliotii
GGCTCCTGCGCGGTGCGCCGCTCGGCCCCGGGAGCCGGGCACGGGCTGCTGTAGCGCGCAGGGCACTGAGGAAAAGGGGTGGGAGTTTGTTCATTGGCAGAGGCTCAGAGCACCTGCTGGAATGATCTGTCACGGGTTTCGCCGTTTCTTAGCCGAGGGGTCGGTTCGCTTCTGCGTGGCGGCTCCTGTGCTAACAGCGTGTTCTCTTTCATGGCAGAGACCATGGCGGCCCAGAGGGAATGGAGCCCGATGGTGTCATCGAGGTGAGCACTTTAAAACTGACCTGAGAATTTAATCACTGGTGGACAGGGGTATTGGATTTATTTTTTTTTTTTATTCTTCCTTTATTACAGAGCAATTGGAATGAGATTGTTGACAATTTCGATGATATGAATTTGAAAGAATCCCTTCTAAGGGGCATTTACGCTTATGGTTTTGAGAAGCCTTCAGCTATTCAGCAGAGAGCTATTATTCCATGCATCAAAGGTATGCAGTAGATTCATTAATATCAACATTGCATTATTAGGAAGACATAGTAAAATGCGTATATTGTTTTATTAGCGGCAGTAATAACTATTTTTAATCTTCATTGAACAAGTGATATGATGGTACACCATCTTTCGGGACTGACCTGAAATGGAGAGAACTCTTTAGTACTGATCACTTACTTCAAGGGGAGTTGAGTAAAACTGACATGATTGACCCGTGTGGGAGCAGTAAATGTGTATCCTACTTTTTTTAGGGTATGATGTGATTGCTCAAGCTCAGTCAGGTACTGGCAAGACAGCCACATTTGCTATTTCCATCCTGCAGCAGTTGGAGATTGATCTCAAGGAGTCCCAGGCACTAGTATTGGCCCCTACCAGAGAACTGGCTCAACAGGTATTGATAGTGTAGTTTAAACAAACCAAAAAACTGTGTGTTGCATAGGTTTCAGGTTTCACAACTGTGAGACATTACCAGACTTCTTAAGGGCCTGTAATTAATATCCATTCAGAACCCTTTTTGTGTGAAGTAATGGGGGTTACAAACTGGCTTCTGTCCCACGTGTTTCTGCCTCCTTAAATAGCTGAGTTGATGCATATGGAGGGAGTGCTGGGGCAAGGATGCAGGAGGGAGCATCTTCAGCAGAAAAATACAATTACTAAAGCACAGTGTTCTGAGTGGAAACGAAAAATCTACTTGTTTGGAAGCTGTTTAAACTTAAATGGCAGTTGTGCAACATGAAAACTGCAGTGCACATTTGGTTAAATGGTTTTGTATCTTTGTATGTTTTCCTGACAACATAATTGCATGTCTCTCACTTTAAAGGCTTGGTATTCTGTTAGCTAAGTGGGGGTGTGATAATAACTTCAAGAGTACTCACATTTTTAGGATAAGTGTATCAGTAATGTGGGGTCTTAATTAAGTGTTGAACCAACTCTAAAGTAGAAAACTTAGTCATTTTCAGCTAGACTATACAGCAATGCTAGTGCTAGGTGGCAATTCTTCAAGGTAAAGCTAAACATACTAAGAAGACAAAAAAAAACATTGGAATAAGGGCCTTGGATCACAATGTTATGCCTTAGTTCTACTTTAAAGGTGTTAAGGTGAGATTTGTTTTGAAACCTGGCTTATAGTGGAGAGCCTTCACAGAGGAATGTCCCAAGTGCTCACCATGCATGCCTGAGCAGCTGAGAGCTTGAGCTCACTTCTGATGGCCCTTCTCTCAGCTTAGTAATTGTCTCATGGCAGTCACTCAAATCAGCAAGTTCCACCAGTAAAAACAAAAATGTAACTGAACTGCCCCTCTGCCTTGTGGTTTCTAGGTAGCGACTTACGTGAAGTTCAGCAAAGTCTTTATAGCAGCTCTCAGTACCCAGAGCTCCGTAGTCCATTTGATGTCTTGATTTCCAAAGTCCATAAAAGCCAGTGATAATGGGGCTTAAGCTTTATTGTGCTACAAACTACTAATGAAAGGTTCTATTTTAGATTCAGAAGGTAATCCTGGCTCTTGGAGACTACATGGGAGCAACATGCCACGCTTGTATTGGTGGTACAAATGTGCGCAATGAGATGCAGAAGCTCCAGGCTGAGGCTCCACACATCGTGGTGGGAACTCCAGGGCGTGTGTTTGATATGTTGAACAGGCGCTATCTTTGTAAGTATTGAGTCTCACTGTGCATTTGCTAATAAATTATCAGTGAAAGCCTCATATCCACTAAGAGCTTTATAGTGTGTTTGTTGTCACTGTGGAGTGTTGTGCTGGAAAGCCTGATAGTGCAGAAGCATGTTTCTAAAGGATTGTGTATTTCTGAAACGTCATGAGATGCTTCTCTTTTTCCAATAGCACCAAAATGGATCAAAATGTTTGTTCTGGATGAAGCTGATGAAATGTTGAGCCGTGGATTTAAGGATCAAATTTATGAGATCTTTCAAAAACTAAGCACAAACATCCAGGTAAAAAAGTTTTTACATGATATAATGCATGCAGGTTTGGTTATAGTATGGCTGAGAACTGAAGCGTACAAATGAAAACTGTTGTACTGTGTTATGTGCTAACATTGTGATATATTTTAGGTTGTGTTGCTGTCAGCTACAATGCCAATGGATGTGTTGGAAGTGACCAAAAAGTTCATGAGAGATCCCATCCGTATTTTGGTGAAGAAGGAAGAACTGACTCTGGAGGGTATCAAGCAGTTCTACATTAATGTTGAGAGAGAGGTTGGTATTGGTTATAATTGCTCTGGCAGGAGGAGTTGGGTTCTTCTACCTTCTTGTTAAAGCACTGTGCTAAAATTGTGGAAACCAAGGCTGAGCTTTGGTTTCTGCAATAATGCTAGTAGAGTAAATGCAGGAAGGAGAATAACTATGCACTAGATCGAAAAGGACTAGGGTGGACCTCTTTCTTAATGTCCAGTGTCCTGTGTCTGAAGATTTGGTGCCACAATTGATGCAAAAATTTGACTTTGTTTCCAGGTTATACTGAATATAATTGTGTGCCAGAGGATGCTTAATCGGTTGTTGTGTTTGAGTTATTTTCCTTGTTTGAAGTTCGTGTTACATACTGAGCTGTCTCATAATGTGTTTCCTGATCTTTGTTTTGTTCAGGAATGGAAGCTGGATACTCTCTGTGATCTGTATGAAACACTGACCATTACACAGGCTGTTATTTTTCTGAATACAAGGAGAAAAGTAGACTGGCTTACTGAGAAAATGCATGCCAGAGACTTCACAGTCTCAGCTCTGGTAAGAATTGCTGCTTCCAATCACTTCTGAAATGCTGTGTATTTACTGGAAAAGAAGTGGTGGTGAAGGGGATATCAGTGAAAAGCAGGAAAGTTATAATATAGCTGTGCAGTGCTGTATTATCGTTCCCCCTGCTTAAAGTAAAATGTTTCCTTTCTATCCCTACCTGCTTCGTTCCCACAGCAGGTAGGGACGCTGGGTTTCATACATGCCTTTGTTCTTTAAATGATATTCTGGTTTGGAGCACTGGAACTGGTGGCATTGGTACTAATTGCATTTTTTTGTTTTACCTCTGCAGCATGGTGACATGGACCAGAAGGAACGGGATGTTATCATGAGAGAGTTTAGATCGGGGTCCAGCCGTGTCCTGATCACTACTGACTTGCTGGTGAGCATTGTCTTCCATTGAACACGTTCCTGTTACAGCCTTGTCCCAAAAGCTTCATAATTCAGTGATGGTTTTTGTAACCTGAACTGTTGGGAGCTTTTTGGAACAGCAAAATACCATGCTCCACTATGGACTACACAGTTGTAGTACATAACTAATGATATGGTTGACAAATGCCCAAGATAGACAAGTTTGGAAATAGCCCCTGACTTGCATTAAAGACTTGGTGTTGCTTTGCAGGCTCGTGGCATTGATGTGCAGCAAGTGTCCCTGGTTATCAATTACGACCTGCCGACCAATCGTGAGAATTACATTCACAGGTCAGTTGGCTCTGCCCCCAGTCAGTCCCTGTGCTGTGCTGGATGTGGGCATTGGCACACACCCTCCTCACCTGATCCTGTGTAGTCCTCACCTCACCAGAGGTGTTGACATCCATGCATAAACTTACCAGAGCTAGCAGGGAATAAAACCCCACTTGTGGATTGGCTTTAAAAAAACCCTGCCTTGCACAGCAGTGGTTCTGAAACAAGGGAGGAGCAGAACTTTTGAACACTTAAGCAGTGGGAAAACTTAGATACATTAACAGGTTCAGTGGTGACTGAGGAACCTTGGAGTTGTGGGGAAAATGCCTTCTGTCATGTAGGCTGTGACATCTGGAGTGTAGCACCATTACTGGTGCAGCATCTTGACAGCAGGGTCAGCTGGAGCTGTGTTCTGGCTGATCTGGAGTTGCTGCTGCTCTGTTAACAAGGCAAGCCCTAGCTTGCAGGGCTGCCTTTGCTTGTGGAGGTTCAGCTGTGTCCATGTTGTGTTTGCCACGTTTGCTCTTTGTGGTTTCTTAGTGGGATTCTTCTCTGGTGTGTGTCTTCCGGTAGCAATGTTTCCCTAGGTTTAGTTAACTGCTTCTAGTGACTGTCCCTAAATTAAGTAAACTGTGCTTTGTTACTTGATGTAAAAAAATACAGGAGTCGATAGCAGCAGTTGATGACACAAGATGGTGCTCAGAAACGACGTTGACGTAATTTAGGACGTGGATTCGTAAGCGGCACAGTTTGAATAAAGAGCGAGTTGGTATTTATTCATTTATTTTGTCATGATTATCCCCCAAGTTTTGTGAGCCCTTTCTGTGTATTTAGCTCTTGCTGGCAAGGTGCTCTGTTGTGCAGTCTGTAGGAAGGTGGAGCTCACTCACGGTGGGTGTAACTAAACCACATGAACTGATGTGTCAGTGACTGATGTGGGCTTAAACAAAAATGTTGAACTTTATTCTACTCTAAAGAAAACCAACAAACCCTAAGTTTTCCCACTGGAAACAGTTAGGTTGAATTAAAATTCTGAAATTGAGTATGCTGTTCCATGTTACTGGATGAAATTAAATTTAACTTAGTAGCAGTCTGATCGTTAAACAACAGTGTGTGCTCTGTGCTTGGGAGTTGGATGCATGAGGGGTGGGTGCGTAGTTGAACAGAGGGGAGAGAGGCTGCTGACCCAGGACTTCAGAACACAAGCACCAAGCATTAAATTAAGATCTTACTTTGCAGCCAAAGAGTAACCCTGTGTGCCCCGCTGCCCTGCCACGGAATGGACCTGCTGTGCTGCTGGCACCAGCTGCTGGTTTTTCCTGACCAGATGTGACTTGAGTGGCAGCTGGCCCTCTTAAGGCAGCATAGACTGGCCAGTGGCAGATAAGAGCAGCAGTCAAGAATGGATCTTGCAGACATGTAAAGCAGATGGGCGAGGTTAACTTGGGTGTAAATGTGTTCTCTTTTTGTGCAGAATTGGCCGGGGTGGTCGCTTTGGCAGAAAAGGTGTGGCTATCAATTTTGTCACTGAAGAGGACAAGAGGATCCTGCGAGACATTGAGACTTTCTACAATACTACAGTGGAGGAGATGCCGATGAATGTGGCTGATCTCATTTAATCCCCGGGATGAGGTGGTTGTGAATCCAGTGCTCGCTGTTGCTGAATAGGCGATTCACAACGCGCATTGTGCTTCTTTCTCTGGGGATATATTGAATCTTGTCTCAATGCTCATTACGGATCAGAAATACAGATTTTTGATAAGAGAAGCGACTTTCTGTCGTGAGCTCTTGTGGGGAAAGCCATTGGCTTTGTCCACTTTAGGGTTAGACTGTTGGGGTTGGGTGGAAAGTCATGGGGTCTGTAAATTTTTTCTTTATTAGAAATTTATTTCCTAGTTCTATAGAAGTGGTTGTATTAGATGTTCTTTATCGTTTAATAATTTACTTATGGACTAAAAGATATAAGTGCTGTATAAAGTCAGCCAATTATGTTAAACTAGCCTACCTTCCTTTATTGTATGTACTTACACCTCAGATTAAATTGGAAAGGCCTTTCAAAATCTCTAAACTTTTATAAGAGCATTAAAATGCATTTTTGTTTCATATGTATTTATTCAATAAAGTATTTAATTAGTGGTAAGTGTGATCTGGACCCTGTTGCTAAGCCCCAGCAAGCAAGCAATCATACTATTGTCTTAGTTAGGGTTAAACCCAGTAAAATTTGCCATATTGCACATGTCTTAATGAAGTTTGAATGTTCAATAAAATACTTCTATATTCACTTAAATTGTAAATAGTTGCTTCTTGGGTTGAGGGGAGGGTGACAGAAACCTGCTCTGTCTCAGGGTTTGAGCTGAAGGTGGCAACTGCTGCAGCCTTGTGCCCACAGCTCCTGTACTTTGTCATTAATTGGCGGGGGTGGTTCCTGATTCCAGAACAGGGTGAACCTCAAGTGCCTGTGTGGCCCTGAGTGCCAAAGCTCTGGGGTGCTGCACCTGTGTCCTTGACACTGAAGCACTTTCATCAAAATGGCTCACTTAATTGGTGCTGGCTTGATGAAAAAGCTCTGCATTGCATTGTTTTTCCAAACCAGGAAGGAGGGACAGGTGGTCACAACTGTCTCTAAAATGTATGTCCCAAAGATGTCCATCCAGGGCACAGCTTTAAAATGGCTTGTGAGCAAGAGGGGAGTGAGACGATACAAAATCTTAGAAGACAGCTGCAGAGCATCTCCTACCCTTTGTTGAGCATTTTTTCTTGGAGAATAAAAGTTAATTACTAGTGAAGTAATTGTTGCCATATTAAACCCTAAAGGATCAGATACAAGATGGTGGAGGTGTGGGCTGTGCTCCTGCAGGAGCAGGGTTCAGCCTGAGGCTGTGTTCTATAGGGATGTGATCATTTTGTCAAGTCAGTCTTGTTCCAAGCCAATACAGGCTACAAGGAATAACATCCCTTCTGTCTCTGCTTGCAGCTGATGAAGACTTTAGTATGGACATGCTCACTTCTGACACATTTGTTTCCATGTGTAAGTGCACAACAATCAACTGCATAGTAGGAGCATTATGTACCACTCCACTCTTTACCCAGTGTAAAAAAACTGAACAAAATATTCCAGCCTCAGTTTTTCCAACTGCAGTGCAGTCCTTTTATTGCAAAAAAAAACAGTACAAAAGTACACAGGTCCCTGCTGAGAGCCCCAGTCATGCCTGGAACAAAGGGCTGCTGGAGGAGTCAGGTGTTCTGTGTGAGCTGCTGCATCACAAGGGCACAGAGACTCATCAGTTGCAAGAATTCATCAGCACCATCTGCCAGGCATTTGTCCACTTCCTGCAGCAGGAACAGAGAAGGGAAAACCCTCTAAAAATGGTGATGCTCAAGGCAGCTGTGTCTTGGGGTACAGTGGAGAACAAGAAGTTTGCTAGCTGTTTTCTTAATAAACACCAATTTCTCCACACCCCCTGCAGCTGGACTGGGAACCACGAGTTCTCCAGCCTCCATCTCATCTCCTACAGGAGGTCACCACAGGAAAGTTCATACACAAAGGGGTGTGGCACTGGGCCTGCAAGCCCCTGCCAGGGGCATCACTGCAGGGCATGCACAGCACCTGCATGGCTGCAGTGACTTTAAAAAACCTCCACCACAGCTGCCTTTCCTTCTTCATCAAAAATGGAGCAAATTAATGAATCTTCTCTTTTTTGGAAAGGCATATTTTATGCACCAGAACAAAAACTTGCATTTTGCAGCTCCTAAGTTTTTTTTAAGTGCTGATTGTTCTCATCTTAATTTTCCCTCCCATGTTATATTAAAAAACCCCAAACCCACAAACCTCTTGATCGAAACTACTAGAACATAATATGAATTCACTTATATATCCACTTACATGGATATGTAATTCGCTTAACTAGACTTCAATTCCTTGCCATGAAATTTCTCAGGACAAAAGTCTGCATTCTACCAAGAAACATTCTGAACAAAAAATCACCATGTACTTCTTGGGAGAGACTGCAAACAAAAATCAATCTGTAGAGATGACTGTGTTATGATTTTTTTTAACTCAACTTAGACTTACTGCAAGTTTCTCAGCTATGGCAGATTTCTGCTTGTCGCTGTAATCTTCACTCTCCACAATGGTGTCATGCAGCTGGTTCACAAGCTGAGCAACAGCAAACCCCTCATTGATGAGATTCTGCACAGGGACAGAGGAAAATGGAAGTAATTCAGCAACAGAAAAAACACAAACTGGAAAGACAGTCTTGAAAAATTCTGTCTGAACTGAGAGACTGCACTGCAATGTAGTGTGGGAGCTGTACATTGTAGAGGACAATGCCTGTGCACAGCCCTGCCCTGCATCCTGCCTGACAGAGATACAGTGTGAGCACCTTGGACAGGCTGCACCAGCAAGGCAGGCACAGAGCACTGGTTCTGTCCAAACATTCTTCCAGCTTCTGACAATTTACATCTTGGAAATTTTATGAGACACTGAAAACATTTAACAACCTCCACTGAACCTGTCCAATCCTATTCTAAAATTAGGAGGGCTTGGCTTTCACAGCATCAGATGGCACTTTCACAGCCCTCACATTTTAAAGGGCCACCTACTTAGGATTTATTTTCTTCATCTGGTCATTGCCAGTCTCAGGAATTGAGAGATCTGTAAGACCAAAGCTTTTTTAATAAAATAAAACCCATGGCAACTAAAGACAGCTTTTTAAAAAATCAGTAGTTATAAAAACATCAACTATTGAGAACAATGGTCAGTGAAGTCATTTAGAGAGACAGAAGTTTATGAAAATAGAAACAGTATTGGTGCAACCTTATTTTTTTGTTCAGCTGAAGAGATCCACATGCCATTACTTTAACCCAGGGGAAAGCCAGAGTCACATTGGTAGGGAAATTTATTTGCAACTTTGACAGCTCTGCCTCAGAAGGGAAAGACTGGGAGTCCTGACTCATAAAAGACACTTCCCAAATGTGCATCCAAACTGACTGAGGCCAAATGTTCTTCTGCCACAGCCTGGGAACAAAGGATTCACAGGGAAAAATACCCAGGGTAAGCACGAAGAGAACTTTACCTTTGCCAGGGTTTCCAGTTTCTCAAAGGAACCACTCTGGCAGCCCAACAGCAGTTCATCAATGGTTTCTTTAGGGATGACCTGTAACAAGAAGTGCCATTTCTTAATTTCAACTTTGTAAACTTAAAATCAGTGTTGATGTTTACAGTAACAAACTGTTAATGGCAGAGGCCATTTCAGGATTTCATTCCTCTACACACCCATCCACTTTATCACATATGAGACAGACTAAATAAATCTTAAAAGTGAGAACTAGGCTGTGATATTTGTCCTATACTGGTGATATTAAAACAAAAACCATATCATGACAATAGACTGTCAAAGTCACCTTCCTAAATCCAACTGCTTATTCAGGACACTGACTAAGAGGAGGACATTCTTCAACAGTTAGATCAGTCAATGCTTTCTGTACCATTCTGCACCTAAACAACACAACAAACAGCTTTTATTTCCAGTGACACACCAATGGCATCCATAAAAAGCCCAATGCAACAAGATCAGACAATAAATCAGAAGGAAAAAAATTGACAGATGCCATTATGTCACTTTGTGCAGGGAAGAGTTGCCCCTTTCCTCCTTCACTCATTGTCATTCCTGTGAGTTGAGTGCCTGGACAGTTTGGTTTCAAAGCCTTTTTATGAAGCTTTTGTACTAAGGTCACTCCAGGGTAACAGAAGTTGTGAATGACTAAGAACTTGAAGTTTTTAAGAAGATGTAAAGTTGGATTCCTTTGCTTTAAACACACATTATTCATTCAATAACAGAATGTCATCCTTCTCTTTCCTATCATTACAGTCAATTTCTGCCAGGTTTCAGATGTCTGATATCTATTCAGATACCAGTTGGTTTACAGATCCACAAAACTGAACAGTAACTTCACTGTGATAATTGTTTAAAATTGTTCTGTAAAATTCTACACAGCAGCAATTACCTCCAGTTTCATCAAAGTGAGAACCTCTCAACCTCTACAATTAGCTATGAAGGGAGCACCTTCATGGAAAGTGTGTCCATCATTAAAACTCATTTATTTTTTAGCTCCTCAATTCCTAACCTCACATTTCCTTTTTCAGGGGTGTTTTGTTGCTATAGGAACACCTTCACACAAGTGTCATTAAATGCATTTTCTCTCAAGTTCCTCCTGTGCCTCTCAGTATTACACATGTCATTCTAGAACAAACCACTGCTCTTTCATTAAAAAGCAGGATCCACGGATTCTTGTCACTGTCACTGTGACAAGCTGAAAATGAGCTGCTACTGAAAGTCATTTCCCTGTGGTGCTTCCAAACCAATATTGCAATGATCTATACTTATACACACACATACAGAAATGCACCAAAAAATGTTCTAATCTACTCTCCCACAAAAAACCCACATTTATGGGCAGATTATTTCCACTTCAGTTTGAATTACAAGACTGTTTTACAGTTTTCCATGATTTACAGAAGAAGTTGCTAGAAACCTGTTATGTAGTAAGTGTGTGTACAGAATAAAGCAGTCTTTAAAAATCTGGTAGATACTATGTCATTACCATGCTGCAATACTAGTGAGTATAAAACCTCTTTTTTAACCAAACATTGAGCAATGGCAGATAGAGGTAGGAAAATGCTTTTCAGAGTAATTCTAGGAGAAACTGTAATGCACATCTTACCCCAGCAATTTCAGTGATTATCTTCTCTGTGATCTCCTTCCCACCCATTAGGCGAGTGGCACTTTGAAGAAAAGTAATTGCTTTTCTTAAGTCCCCTTCTGACACTTTCACCAGGTATGACACTGCCTGAAAAATGTCAGAAAATGCTAAATGTTCACTGTTAATTAAAATCTAATACACTTTTTCAGCAGTTCCTTTAAAACACCAAGTAGTGCATAAAGCAGATTGTCAGAGCCAAGCACAACACTCACGTTACAAAATAACCTCTCTACTAACACAAATGTGTGCTGTCAGTTTGAGAAAGCAGCACAGTTTAATGCCAGTACACTCAGCAGAGAACAAAAAGCCCTACAGTTTGGCTTCAGTTTTCTCTGGTGGACATTTCTCTGGTTTTAGGACAACTTAAAATTCTTCTCATCTATGGAAGGAGAATAAATGAGTTTATGTATTTTATTTCATACAATTGAGCAGTCTCTTTCAAAGTATGCTGACTTGGCCTCTTTCGCTGCCATGCAATTATGCCCAGGATTAAACAGTAAAATTACATGGCAACCACAAAGTTACCTCATTACTGATTTTCACATGCTCCTTCTCAGAAACATCCAGCAGCCTCTGCTGTTGGATACTGTCAGACAAAGGCTTGAAGCGGAATTTGGAGCATCGGGATGTTAAAGGTTCAATTATTCTGAAAGAAAGGAAGGAGAGTGGTACATGAATGTGTGGGTCAAGTTCTCACAGAAAGCTAACAAAGGCAGAAAAGGTTTAAAATTCCTTAAGGTTTAAATAACCCTAAAACTGCAACACTGTAAAAATTAAAAGGGAAATCTAAATATTGTTTCAGGCTTGCATGCACATAGTGACATCTCAACTGAAAACTATGAAAATTAGATATCAACTTTTAAGCAGGGCAAAAATAAAGAAGAGACTACAGACCAGACAGTAAATCCAAATGAGCAGTAAATTCCAGGTGTACCTGCTGATGTAGTTACAAATAAGACAGAACCGTGTTGTTTTAGATTCTTTTTCCATTGTGCGTCTTAAGGCTGCCTGGGCTGCTGAAGTCATAGAGTCTGCTTCATCCAGGATCACGATTTTAAAAGGAGGACACATTTTACCACTGAAAAATTAGAAATCTGTTATTCAGCAGACATGAAATGTACAGACCAAGGGAAAAAAAAAAAAACCAAACCACAAAAAACTAATGGAAAACAAACTGAAAAATCACTGCAAATAGCAAATATTTTACTTAAGCATCTGTCCTTGAAAAATAAAGCAGATTCAGAGGTTCGATTTTTTAAAAATTATTTTTAGGTTAAAGACTAATATTTGTAATAAAGGTGGGGACTTTCCTATAGAAAGACCAACACCTGAATACTGCACAATCCTCTAAAATACATATTCTTACTGTAAGCTGCTTTGTTTAACACCTCATGTACTCTTCTTTTTACAGGCTTCCTGATTCCCTAAACTCCCAAGAACACTCAACAGACTGATTTCAGTACACAATACCATTTTTTGCCAGGTTTCTTGGCATGCAGTTTCTTCCTACTACTTTCCACAGTCCATACACATGGCTTGACCTGCACTTGGCTTCCCATCACCTAACACCAGAATCCTTTTAGAAACCAACACCCATGCTGTAGAAATCCCTGCAGATTAGAAGGACTGGGGAAGTAACTTCTAGCACAATTTACCCAAAGAAATGTTTCTACGGTAGTCAGACAACATCTGCAAATGCAACATGTGCCCAAACCCAGAAGTCTTGACCTTGTGGAGTTTTCACTGTCTGCCTCCAATGCTAACAGCAACAGTAAAAATCCTCCTGGGTATTCAAACCCTCAATGTGAAATTCCATGAAGTAAAAGCTCAGCCAAAGCACTGTGTGTTGCCAACTTCTGGGCAGTGCTGACCCATCATTTCTATTAGAAACAAAAACAACCACATGCTTTGTCCTAAGCAGGAGGGGTTTGATCCAGCACTTACTCTGAACGGCTTCCAGATGCCGTCAGCTGAGCAAAAGCCTTCACTTTTTCCCGAATCACTTGGATCCCACGCTCATCAGAGGCATTTAACTCAAGGACTCTTTGCCGGAATAAATCAGGCCTGCAAAATTTTTATTACAACAAGTTAGCTGCTAACCCTTATAATGATATGTTATAAAATACAACAACAACCCTTCTGGCTGTTTGGAATGGCAGGGAGTATTTTTATCAGCATTACTGAATAACATTGTTAAAAGACGGTTAAGTTGACATCATAAAGTGTTAAGTATGAATTTCCACTAGCTATTTTTAGAATCTCCTCCTGGGCTACAGAAAACAATGAAGTATAAAATTACATCAGTTAACCAGGAAAAAAAAGTAGCAAGTTGGCTTCATATGTTCAGAGCACTGTATTATATGCCTTTTTACTTATATCCCATGAGCAATGTGAAATAAGTCACAATACAGTCACTAGCAGTACAACCAGAATGAAACATCCAGAAAGTATGACATGCAGTATTTACCTGTAGTACTAGACTCTATTTAAAAAAACAAAAACCAAACCAACAACTAATACACTTGATTTCAAATCCTGGGAATTAAAACGGACTCACAATGTGGAGCTGTCTTCCTCCTACTAAAGTAGAAGTGGTTTTCTCCAAAAAACAGTGAGTCAAAGATTAAAAATGTCAAAATGGGATGGGGGGAGGTATTAAATTCAGCATTACATTTGATCATATCATGGAACCACCTTCTCATCCATTTTTTTTTGCTTATAGATCACTGAGTTCACTAGTGAAAAACTCCCAAGTGTTACAAGTGAGTTAATGAACGTATACATGCTGAATTTCAGTCTAATTCCCAATACTACTTTCCAGACACAATTCAATGATGCATAAGAGAGATCACAAGTCAGATATTTTATGAAGCACTTTGAGATCTATGTGTAGCTAAGAACTTACTAAATAAACCATAAAAATTGGAATTCCTTTACAAAGTTCAATAAGGCATATGCAAGCCATATTCTTTCCATACTCTTTGTTAGGGGGTTACATGGCTGCCAATCTGAAGTCTATACTGTTAACAGGAATCAGTGACTTGTGATAGGACAAATGAGAAGGAAATCTTATGTTAGAGCTGAATTAGAATATGGAGATATTCCTGAAAAAGTGCTGGGAACTACCTAAGAACAGGCAGTGACCAGAGGCACTTCGTCACATGATTAGGAGACATGTGACAGTTGATTACACTGAAGCAACTTGATTCCAGCTTACCCAAACAGTTCTCTAGCAGCTGCTAAAATAGTGGAAGTCTTTCCAGTTCCAGGTGGGCCATAGAACAACAGATTGGGAAGCTGAAACAGCAAAGAATCATTTGTAAGAAAAGCAAATTTAAAAAAATCCACTAACAGGAAGACCTACTGACAATCTGAACATCTAACAGAACAGAAACTATCTATTCCTTACAGTAGATAATGGCAAGTCTTACACTTCTAAGTCTCTAAAGGAGGACAAACAGCTGCCATTTATAGCACAGTATGAAAAAGTGTTATTTGGTGGCACCATCTCATATCTATATTTATTTTTGTATCTACACTCCAGGGCGTGTCTGAGATCACTAAAGCCTACAGAGCTTACTGTTCTGATTGCAGTGACACCCAAATTTATCCAAGAATGGCCTTAAACAGCCTGGGTAATAGCAGCAGTGCAGATGAAGCCATCCTTTGCTGTCTCAGCTCCCCAGGCTGCCTTGCCCAGCCGTGCTGAGGGTTCTGTGCTGCCAGCAGCTGCACTGCAGTGAGCACAGGGCACCTCAGAACGCTGGACTGCAGCGCGGGGACAGCGCCAACAACCCACTGCACTGCACACAGCCAAGGAGTCCTCAAAGGAAACCACTGGCATTTCTTAAAGCAATTAGGGTAACTGATCTTTAAAATAATTTAATTAATGAGCTCAGCATGAAAAATACAGCTGCATTAAGGAGATATGCTGACACAGGAAGAACGAAGCAGCGCAGCAAAGACTGCAGCAATAATTTTAGGATGACATTTAGCAGCACAAAGCAAAAACATATCTCAATTTGAAAGCATAACTAAGTATCTGCTAGATATCTGAAATTCATTAGATGGAATGAAACATAAGCTGGTTTTGTTTTGTCTGTCAGAGAAACAGTACAAGCCTGTGTAACATGCTGGTCCTAACTGTGCACTTTTAATACAGAAGTAAATTATTAATACTAACAGGGAATGAGCTGCACACAGTTCAGGTCACCTTAGACAAGCATGATAAATCCAAACTGGGAAAAGTATTAAAGGAGTGAAAAACCTATCTTGTGAGAAGTGACTTTTTGAAGAGTTTGATCCAGTTAGCTCAGCAAAACAAAAGCTGAGAGGGAATATGACTGATCTTCATAAATCTATCTGTGCAACAAAAAGAACAAAGATGGCATAAACAAAATTTGTAGAAGCCATGACTGAATTTTGGCTGAAATCAAGAAGCCTTCCAGCTGATATAGGAGTGAGTTTTCTATATTACTATTTCAAGCAATCACTTTTATAAATTATCACCTTAAAACTGCTGTCTTTGATAACAGGGATGTTCCACTTCTACATTCTTAAAACAAGAATCCAAAAGTTCTCTCCAACCAATAGCAAAAAGACAAACCTCTCAGTCTGACTTGATTTCTGGCCCTTAATAAGCACTCTATTTTTAAAGAGTCAACTAAAATTAGATTAGAGAATTCTATGCTGAATATAGCATGTAATGCAGACAGAATGGGAACAGCAAAACCAAAACCATCCAAAGAGCAGAGAAAAATGCAGGAGTACACAACCCATAATCAGAAAATGAAATGGAGACAATCAGTTTGGTAACAAATATCCCATTTTAACAACTAAGACAAGACAGAGAGCACAGACTCAACTGTGTATGTACCCTAAAAGTAGAGATAGAAGAACTTCAATCTTCAATCACTTTCTAGTAAATAAATGAATTTCAAGTTTTGCCTGCTCACTCTGCCAATCAGTTGTTGCTTGTTTCCCAAATAACTAATAAACAAACAGCATCGCCCACTAACAAACAACTTTACAAGTTTAGATACCACAATAGGATTATCCCCCTCTATCTTTTATGACAGCTCCAGAGAGATGAAAAGTGTACTGAATGACAGCTGAAAATCCACCAATCTCTGTGCTAGGTTGGCACATTGCAAGGGTAGATGTTCATGAGGAGATTCATAATTTCATGCCTCTGTGCTAATTCACACACTACTATCCTCAAAAAAAAAGCACAAACAGGTAAAACAGTTTTAATTAGAATCTGTTTCCTAACACCATTACACCCCAACTTTATCACTGTTTCTGTTTCAACCTCATTTATGCTGGTTTCTCACTGAAGCATTTACACCACTCTTCAGCAAGCACAACCTAATCCTTTATGTAACTGTGGCAGTATTTTTAAATAAACTGCAACCTGATCTAGTTATCCATTTTTCCACGCTTGCCAGGAGTAAGCAGGATACCTGCAGGCATCACTCTGCATATGGGAAAGCCACCTCATACAGTGCAAATCTCAGCTGCCTTTCCATAAGTTTCAGTGCAAGTGGAGATGCAAATTGCAATGACAATCCTATACTCTCTTTTTATTAAGGTATCATGAAGTAAATGAAAATTAAAGAATACCATGACCAGTTTCCAGTTTCTTTGCCAAAATACAACAGCAAATCAACACCCCTGGCAGCCAGAAATCAGTTTCTCCAGTTGAAACCCCCTTGGACTCTGCTGTCCCCAGTTTATACAGGATGATGTATGCTCTTACAGATGGAGCTATATTGGCTACAGGGAGTTACAAGTCCTGTGTTAGTTATAGGGTGTTACAAGTCCTGCTCCATTCAGCAGCTCCCCAATCAAAGCCCACAAATACAGGCCAATCAACAGAGGACTGACTCTCCATTTTAAACTGTTGTTTAAATAAAGCACATTACTCAAACCTACAGCATTGTCACAGCTGTTTCTTTGATCTCACCAGATCTCCAAACTCAGTAAGAACCTCTGCAGTAATGTGTACTTACTGAAGTACTAGCCACCTCAGAGTTTCAATTATACTTTTGCCTTTTTGACAGAATGAGTCTTTTCAAGAAACTAATAAAAATGTCCAAATTTTTTAAAAAAACCCAAATATTTTAAAGTACTTGCATGATTTTATTCTCAAATGCCTTGCTTAGTTTGGGTAGATATTGCAAAATACAGAACCTCTAACCATAAGCAAAAATCATAATTTGTCTTTTCAACTCAGGAGGCCAAAAGTGCACTAGGCTCAGAATCCAAGAAACATTACTGATCCACAAGCTGTAGGGTTTTAAATAACTGTTGCTCAAAATAGAACTTCCCAACCCATCACCTAAGCAATGTTACACAACTGATAGGTCCAGACAGAATAGGTGGCAGCAGCTCATTTCTCCTTTGCTGTTAACAGTTCCTTCCTAATTACCTCAATTCTATAAATACTGTAGTCCAGCAGCATTGCTGTTGAAACACAGATTTCTGGGGTACAACATCACATGACAAGGTCACATTACAAGAGCACTCTCAAAGCAAACTGAAGGTGGAGAAAGGAACTAAAGAAAGAAGTGAAAATCTCTCGCAGTTGTGTTGTACCAGTTTGATTTTGGTTTCATATGCTCAAACAAATAAGGTACATCTGCTTTTGCAAGCTTTGATTAAGTTATTATTTTCAGAGGGAAACAGACTCATATCACTGCAGAGCAAACCAAAGCTGCAGCCCATGAAAACAGACAACTTTTGAAGCAGAAGTGTGATTGTCCTAGGTGAGGTAAAAAGTCTCAGTATGTACAAAAGAAGGAATTGCAGATTTGGAAAAAAGCAGAGCCATCTCTTGGCTATGTACTTTATTTCTCCCTTCAGCCCCTTCACTTCCACATCAGCTCCTTTGCAAGAAATAGCCATCAAACATACCAAATATTTATTAAATTTTTATCCAAAAGCAAATGCAAGAGTAAACAAATGCAACTACAAATGCTCTGCTCATCTACACTCTTAGGTCATGCAAGCCAACCCTGCAACTGCCATATTTAGCTTTTTAAAGCCAAAGAGACTTACTTGGAAACTTTAACCCAAAAAGTTTGGGAATCACTACCCAAGCAGTAGACCTGGCACTTATAAATTAAATTTCTCTCATTAGCCAAAATTTTTAGTGTTCAGCAGTTTCACAGAAGCACTGACAGATCACTAGAGATGTTTAGGAGTGACTGACAATCCAGACTTGTCTATGAAAGAAAAACTTCCTACTCTTGTCTTAAACATGAATGTCACAAGTACTGGTGGAGTAGCAGTGTGGAGACAACAAATGCTTTTCCAGGTTTGAAACTATCAACAAGAAGTTTACCATTTGAGCTTTTCCAGAAGAAATCCAAACTGCATTATGGAACTGACAATTCTTCACTGTTTAGAGGACTGGAAATATAAGAAGCTTTATACACAACAGGATATATCACATGGAAGACACTTAGCCTGTTCATGAAGTACCACTGTAAAAATGATCATTGCCAAGTTGGAAAAGAGAAATTTTTATTACCACTGACTCATCTAAGGATGCTGATTAGGTAGATGTTGTTGTTACACTCACATCAGCACCTTCCAGGGACTTCTTCAGCACAGCTACAACTTCATCCTGGAAGGCGACTTCATCCACGTTTTTGGGGCGACTAAATAAAAAGACATAAAATAAAATTTGTTAGATAACAAGATTTCATAAGAACGCTGAAATTGAAAAAAAGCAACATTTCCCCTTCTGATTACATCAGGTACTGAAGAAGAATTACAGTGAACTTTGTAGTTGAAATCAGAATCACAACAGGAAGTCTGATGCCTCTGGTCTGTATTACTGAAGTGATCTAATTCCTCAGGAAGCTGCTTGTCCTTTTCTGTTGTAAACACCTGTCTGAGATGTTTTTAAAAGCAGAAGTGCAACATTTTACCACTTTGCAATAAAGGCTTCTCAAAAAACCAAACCATTAAATGCATTCATGCACGAAAACACAGCTTGACATGAAATAACACTGCTTGATATGACCAAGATTTTCTGCTCAGTACCAGCCACAAAAGGCACTTACAGTACCTCACAGCCCTGGAGTTACCCCATAACAAGTTAAGCTGTTCTCCCTGGTGGGGATGCCTACACCTGCGACCCTCTTTTGCTATGCACCAACTACCTCTCTATACCCCCCACAGCCAGCTTCCCCCCTCATGCCCAGCACCCCCACTGCCCCAGAGCATCCCTTACTATTTCTCCACCCAGGGGATGGGTTTGGTCCTCTTGCCCTCCCCGCTGCTCCCGGCCGCGCTCTTTTCCTTGGCAGCGACGGGCTTGGTGCTGATGGAGGCCGGGCCCTTGAGGAAGGCCTGCATGGCTGTGCCGGGCTGTGCCGGGCTGTGCCGGGACCTCTCACGGCCCCCTCAGCCCCAGACGCCCCTCAGGCCCCGCCGGCCCTTCCCGCCAACTCGCCCGCGCACGGGGGCGGCGCCGCTTCCGCCCGCCGACAACCAATCACAGAGCGCGGAGCTGCCGTGGAGGGGGCGGGCCTGACGACACGCCGCGCGCGCTCCGTTATGTAGGGGGGAGGGGGTGAGGGGGGGTGTGGCGCGCGCCGAGGGCGCGAAGCGGGCGGTGCCTCGGGCGCGCGCCGCCTCACAAATGTGCCTCCCCGAACGTGAAATAAAGAACAAAAAGATCCCCCCCAAAAGTACCAGCGCTGCACGAGAGCAGGCGGAGGAGGCACCTCGCTATGCAGTAGGTCCTGCTGCGGTCCTGAGGCAGGGTCTGATCCCTTCCCCTGACGCCTGAGGTGTTTCTGGAAGTGCCCCCGAGTGAAGGGAAATGAAACCCAGGAGAGCCCGAGGCTGGGCAGGGCCTGTCCGGGCACAGATATTTGCGCCTTTTTGGACGTCGGTGCTCAAACCTGCTCCGGCCCTCGCTGCTGCCGTGCGAGCAGCTCCCCCAGGTGTGCAGGCTCAGGGTTATTGGTGCTGGAGTGAAGCGAAAGTGAATCCTTTGTGTTTTCCCATTATTTCTAATGACATCTATCACGGCTAAGTCAGGGAAAAAGTAAATTCGGGAGTGTGATTGATGTGACAGATCCCTTTAAAGGACAAAAAAACATCCTGGTAGATGTGGCAGTCGTGATGAACGCCCACATTTCCATGTGCTGGGTGGCTGTAGCTTATCCTTCCAATTACACACCGGCTTTGTGGGTAAAAAAATGGAAGTATTTCTGCTACCAGCAGCTGGGTATTGTGTGTCTGCAGATGTTCTGCTTTACTATTTTCCCTTGGCTGCTCCTGGGCGTGAGACACAGACAGAGTGGCCTGGGAAGCTGCACTAGTGATGGCCCAGAATAGACCCTGTGGAAGTGAAAAGAGACTGGAAATGGTCTCTATGGCAACAGAAGAACAGCCTTTGAAAAAGGAGATGTAGGAAAAAATGTAGGCTGAAAATGCATAACTCTGTCAGTGAGTCAAACCTGTAATTCTTGTCTGGGCAATTTTAAATAAGTTGTTTCCTCTCATCTGGCATTTCTCTATTGAAACATGAAATCCAGATTGTAGTCTTAGCAAGAAATGCCCACACATATAATTACTGAAGTTGTTTTGTTCTAGATGAAAATGCAATGATTTTTTTCCCCATTGTGATTATATTTGCTACTTCCAAGTCATGGTAACAAATGATTTCTAAAATCAGTTTCTTTCTGCAACTGTATAAAGCTTTGCTGTCTTTTTGAAGCTTTGTTCTATTTGGTGGTCTCTATTCAATCCACTTTCCTTAATGGGGCCACCTCCAATGTACTTTGCATTTCAGCATTTTGTCAACTCTGGATGAGTCTGAGGTTCAGTTCAGCAGTGGAATTTCCCTTCTGCTACATTAACTGAACTTCATAACACAACTTTTGGCTTCATTACCTTAACAAAAATTTTAAATTCCAGAAAGGAATAGTGAAGCCCAAACTTCTCTCTCTCGCTCCCTGTTTTCGGGGTTTTTTTTTCTCTCTCTCTCCCTCATATATGTAAGGATTGAAAATTATGCTTCCTCTATTCTGTTGAATTGCATTCACTCACCATCTTAACGTACAACAGATCAAACTCAGTTACCATGTTGTCTCATTTGCTTCTGTCTAGCATTTTTCATGGGAAAGACTGTGTTTTACACCAGCCTCGTCAGTGCTCCTCGAGCTAACCTAAGTGGGGACCCTTGCCAGTGGCTGTGGTTTAACCCCAGTTTAGCCAGTAACTAAATCCATGCAGTCCTCACATACTTCTCCTGTCCTTCTGATGGGATGGGGAGGAGAATCAGAAAAAAAGGTAAAACTTGTGGGTTGAGATAAGAACAGTTTAATAATTGAAACAAAGTGAAATATAATAATAATACTGAAGATAACAAGAAAAATAGCAATAATAATTGTAATGTAAAGGAGAGAGAAATAAAACCCCGGACAAGTGATTCACACAAAGCTGACTGGTGCCCAGCCCATCCCTGAGCAGTGATCAGCCCCTCCTGGCCAACTCCCCCTATCTATACACTGGACAGGACATTCTATGACATAGAATATCACTTTGGCCAGTTCAGGTCAGCTGTCCCAGCCATGCTCCCTCCCAGTTTTCTGTGCCCCTCCTCACTAGCAGAACATGGGACACTGTAAAGTCATTGACTCAGGGTAAGCACTACTTGGCTACAACCAAAGCATCGGGTTCATATCAGCATTGTTCTCACAATGAATCCAAAACACAGCATTGTACCAGCTTCTAAGAAGAAAACCAAGTCTATCCCTGCTGAAACCAGGACACCAGTCTTGTGTGAGCCATTTGCAGATGTGCAGCCACAGAATGAGGGTTCAAGAGCTCATCTGACAGAAAACCAATGTGTCAGGGGCTAGTGACAGTAGCAGGGCAGGAGAATTGATTAGGGGGAGGACATTTCTCTTTTTAAGTTACTCTGCCTGCTGCCCTGGAGACCTCCCCATGCCTCCATCAATCGAGACCTCCAGTCAGTTGACATGAAAGCTTCTTAGGAGATCAGCTCAGGGATTTTTATGATGCTGAAAGTGGACAAGCGACTTCCTTAAAATAAACTACATGGAGTTCATAAAAGTAAGCTGGGCCTAAAAATTACAAAATCGCTGCTTTCCAACAGCTTTGTCTAAAATCTAGGCTTTGTTTTGAAAGAGGAAAGAGTTGAAAGAAATGAATGCAATAAAAATAGGCATATAGATTTTTGTAAAAATTTAACAGCGAACATTTATCTCCTAACTCTTAGCATTGGAAGACTTCTGCCAGAATTATGTAAGCAACACAGAGCAGACTGGCACTGGCAGTTTTCACTGTCCAAGCTGCATAAACAAGAGAAGGTTCAAAGCAACATAGCAAGAATGTTGAAAGTATCAATGGGCTTTTTTGTTGTTTTTTTTTCCTTAGATATAATAACTGGGACAAATTTTGTCTCAGCTCAGGTAACTGTGGGATATGACCACTGTATAAAAAGTCATGGCTAAGGTGGGTACTGCAAATAGGAAAGTATCCATTCCTTCTCAAGACACAGGAATCGGGGGCCTGGAACTGAACTATCAAGCTTCAGATTTTAAACCAAAAGAAGTAGCTTTTTTTTCACACAATGCATATTTAAATTGCAAGTCTTGTTACTATCAAACTTTGTGGCCATCAAAATTATAAGTAGATTAAAAAAATAACTAGACATTTTCCTGAAGAAATAGAGTATTAAATATTATCAGTCATATGCAGACTTAAGCTCAGAAAGTCCCTGAACCAGAGATCACTGCAATCTGACAGGGAAATACTGGAGAGGGATAATCTCTTTAAGTGGCCTGTTTCATGTGCTCTTTCCTGAGGGTATATTAATGGTTCTGCTCACAGATGGGCCACTGCCCCAGCCTGTGCCAGGACAGTTGTTCTGTAGCACAGAAAGTGACTGATTTATGTAAATGATGGTGACAAAAACGTTTATGACTGGGAAGGAAGAGAGGGAGAGGAGCAGAGAATTTTGCTAAAACTAATGTCATGTCTTCAGTGGCCTCTTTTTCTTCAGAATGGATTGTACAAGGAGCTGTGCTCCTTTTCAAGTAGCTGAAACATCATCTGAGGCAAAGCAGGTCAGGCTTTGCAGAGCTTAGGTGAGAGTCTAAGTGTGAGGGTAGAGCCTCAGGCATTGCCAGGGGAGCTGTGTGTGGAGAAAAGTTGTTCCTGCAAGTGTTGGCAGAGAAGCCCAGATTTGTCACAGGAGCTGACCGAGAGGCCAGCAGAAAGCCCAGAACAGCAGAGAAGCACCAGCACTGTGACTCTTTTAAAAGCAAAAGCACTTTTGGCTGAAGTGCTCCAAATAGAATAAAAGTAAGAAAACTTTAAATGTGGAGTGCTATTTTCCTTTACTATGTGACTGGTGTTCCAGAAAGGAAGCAGCACTCTCTGTGCCTTCTTTGTGTGTGAATCAAAGAGGTATCTGACTCACTTAACAGTTTCTTCTACTAATGGAGATGTGCTGCAAATCTGAGGTACTGCTATAGCCAGTCAGAAGTAGTGGCACTGTAATTACCTTTCCCAATTGTGCCCAAAGTGTTCTAGTTCTTCCAGCAAGTAACAGAGCTGCAGCCTTTGATACAGGGATCAGCCAGTCTAGAGACAAAAGTTAAAGGGGGAAGGTGTATGATACCAAAGTAATACCAAAGTTTTCAAAGGAAGAAACCTGGTAAAGGGATTCTAAACTTCTCTGGTTTTCCATCAGCCTGCCTATTTTTCTGCTATGGAAAAGTCTTCAGATACACTCTGTTCACCAGAAGATTGTAATCTTGTTCTGGAAGGAGGTCTTCATGAAAATCTAGAAGATGGGTGAGTTTGTAAAGGTTATGTAGGACTGGGAAAATGGAAATAATCAAGATGGTGAAGAAGATAGGCTAATTTCAGAGATGGATCTCATTTCGTTTCTCAACAGCCCTTCAGGCTCAGTTGGCTAAGTGTTTTTTAGTGACAGAAGGAAGATGTATAGCTATATAAGATGAAAAAGAAGAAAATATATGCATTTTTTTTCCTCTGTGAGAGTTTCTCCTTATACTGGTCAGGCCATAGAGTCTTATAGACATGTTTTGTTAGCAGTGTGCAATTTACTGCTTATTAAAATTGGCCTCAGATGTTTGATTCAGGATCTAATAAAGAGCTGGTGATTTGTCAGGCTGTCACTCTGTGGAAAAATCAAATTCTTTTGCCTGTTGGCCATCATCTTAGCAATGGAACCATGGCGTTTGCACAGCCTGTGATTCTGCTTTCAGTGAGATCCCTGCCTGGAATGTAAATCATCGTCCTCTGTACCTCTAACACATGTTTGTCAGCAAGGGCTTTTATCCTTCAGAGGGGAAGTCAATATTTGCTGTAAAAGTACCTCAATTTTACAAAAAAATTTCCTAGCACTGGAAATTGTTACCATCCCATCAATGGACTAAGTTACTTCAGCATCTTTCAACCATTCCTCAAGTGAAGATACAAGGCTTTCATTTCTCTGTGTCTCCAAGAGATCCCTATAGTCTAGCCTTTTATTTTTTCCCTTTCTCAACTTGGACCACCCATACTTTTGCAATATTTTTGACTCGGATCAGTCTCCTATGGCTCTTCTATTTGGGAATTTGTAATGGCAATATGTACAATGAACAGTAGCCTTTTTCTATTGCAGGCACCACTCAATCTTGGCTGTGTAAAGAAATGATCCTGTAACTGGTAAAACTAATGGAGTTTGCTATCCTATGGCTGTGTCCTGCTATCCAAACCTTCCCACCAAAATTCCCCCCTTTTGTTTATTATCACTCATATCATAAGGGAGGGACAGCTTGGACTCAACTTGGACTGAATCCCATTTAGCCTTGGACTGATCCCATGTAACCCACCCTGCAGTTTAAGCTGGGCAGGGACCAGCCAGGATTAATTAGTGAGTCCCTACTGCATCCTTCCTCCTTTCAGACTTTGTGCACCTGGCTGAGTTTCAGTGAACCTGTGAGAATTCCTCTCTCCTGAACTGGATTGCAATTGACCAACAGGTTCAAAAGCTATTGAAGGTGTGCTGGAAAGCTGGAAAGCAGATTAACATAGCAAGAACAAATAATAAGAGAAAAGGGATCTTAAAATAGCAAATATCCACAAGTCTGCAGTTACTGATGCTGAATAACAATGTTGGTATAAGAGCATATGGTCTTAAAATAGCTGAGAATTAATCTAGCTAGAAATAAGACAAAGCCTCTTAGTTATCCTTGATGTTCTTCAACAGCCTTGCTGTAGGAGTAGTGAGAGCAAATCATCTACTCTGCTTTTCAGTGTATTTCATTTATGAATGGGCTTGTACAGTGTCTGTGCCTGCAGAAAAAAAAAAAAAGTAAAAATCTTTTAAGTGTCTGGAAACATGATGACTTTTCTAGTGCCATGTTCCTACCTGCTATCTGTGACCCTTCAAGAAAAAAAATAAAGCATTCCAGACCCATTCCAAATCCCTAAAAAAATACATATAGCTAGATGTCAGTCTGCTTGCCACATACTTTTTTCACCCCAGTGATGTCACCTCTTCCCTGGTTGGGGGAATCCTTTTAACATTAGTCAAGGTCTACAGTTTGATCTTTACTGCCCAGATAGGCAGTAAAATTTGATCTCAGGAAAAAGTGGTTTTTGCTTTAATGCCAATATGTTTGCAGGTGGGTGGCTCTGAAGTCATCCTTTTCATGTTTTCAGACAGATTTGCTGTTAAACTGACTGAACAGAAGTATGCAAGGAAACCTCTTGGCACAGTTGATCAGTCACCCAAAAATGAGGACAACAGCACAGGTATTCAGACTGGCTTGTAGGTCAGCCAGCTGATTATAGGATTTTCCCTTCAGAGAGGTAAACCTTTTTCCAACACCAGGACAGCCACACTCACTGTGCTGTAAGACCCGACGAGCCCACAGGGGTATTTTACAGCTCCAGCTTTGGGCATACATGTTCTCAGGTTCTTTGGTGTGCTTGGAAAGGTGGATTTAAGCAAAACTCTGTGGATGGGTAGGGATCTGGATTTAGGGCTGAATTAATTCTGTGAGAATAGAGCAGATCTTGCAGGCAGCTGCAACCTTCTCTGTTTTATTTCTTCCATTTTAGATGTGCAATAAATTTTCCGTGTTTCCAGAATTACCTTGTGTGGAGCTTCCAAGGATGAGGTGCACAGAGGGATGGAGTGGATATCTACAAGTCCCTCACTTGTCCTGCCCTTTCTCGCTTCCTCGCCTGCCTTACTGTCCCTCTTCTCGGCTCGCAGCTGGGATCTGTAGCCGGCAGGGTTGATGGAGCTTTCCCGTTGTTCGGCAGCCCGTTGCCTCATGGCAGCCAGGCATCCGGGAAGGCTCAGCTGTCGCAGGCGCCCAGGGGCAGCTGCTCCGCACAGACCTGCTGCGGCCACTAAAGTGTACCTGTGCCTGTCTGCCCGCGGGCACCGCTGAGCTCCGTGGCCGCGATAGCAGGGGAGCCCTGCCCAGCACCCACGGCTGATTAATTCACCCTGCTTGTACACGTGCAGCTGGAGAGCATCCTGTGGGCTCAGCCAGGATCCCGGGGATCCTGTCCGTGCAGGTGGAGCAACAAAGCCTCTGGCCACACCACGTAAAACGTCCAGTGCCCCCCTCCCCCTCCACGGAAGCAGTGGCCTCGAAGGCAGGGGCTTCTAACAGGGGTGGGAGGAGGGGTCTGGGGACATTGCGGGGTTCCACTCATCGAAAGCCTGCAAGGCACTCGGGCCCCAGAGGCCGAGGGGGAGCATCGGAGGCTGTGAGCGTGTTGTTCTCCACTCGCAGGCACGCTGGTGAAGGGAGCGTCGCAGAGCAGCTGCGGCTGTGAGAGCACTACTGCCAGCTCCACTCCTCCCGATGCCATTCCTACCTCCAGGATTTTTCCCTGACTCGCAGCATCACCCTCCAAAAGTCTCCCTGGAGGAAGGTATCTGCTTGCTGGTTTGTCTCTTTATCCTTTGCCTCATCCGCGGGAGAAGGGAGGAAAAAAGCCATAAGCAATCAACTCATCTGCTTTTCCCCCCTTTTATATTTCCCCCCTCCTGCTCCCTTCCTTCTGTCAAGGGGGGTAAAATCCCCGTCTGGAAGGAGCTTTTCAAGGTCCACGTATGGATGGCAGCAAATTGGAAGAGGTGAGCAGCCGAGAGAAGATGTGAGAGCTGGAAGGGCCGTGCCGTGGGAGTGGTTCTTGCTTTGTGTGCAAGTGAGGCAGTGAGTGTGCAGCCTCCCACTCCGGGTGCATCTTTTTTTGGATGCTGTGTAGTTCCCTGTGTGAAATGCTTTTTTGGCTAAAAGAAGAAGAGATGTCACATCAGGAGCTCACCCAGCGACTGACTACCGTTATCACCCATGTGGGTAAGGCATCTTTATTTTTCTTCTTACTACATTTGTGTGGATTCGGGGGCCCTGTTCGCCCGGAGGTGCTGCTGCCTTTGTGTGACAATATCACACCTGTGCGTGAAATAGGAGCCATCAGCAGACTGCGAATCCATGGCTTTTGGCAATTACACAGCCTTTTATTGATGGTTTGTTTTTCAAGCATGTTTTCTCTGAAAAGCAGGAGCAGTAAAAGCAGCGTGTCCTACCTGTGAAGTGATCTGTGTAAAATACCCGAGCACAGTTCTTGCAGGGAGGAGATGGAGAAGAGGGGCTGTGGGAGGATGCTGGAGCTACAGCGGCGCTAATGTGCTGTGCATTTGCTTGTGATACTGGAATAGCAGCTCACTCTCAGAGAATCTTCTCATGGCCTTTCCTGTTTCAGGATTTCTGGAAGGTGCTAGGACAGGGACAGGATCTCAAAAGCTTTTCTCTCCGTCAGGTTTGATTTTACTGTTTCCAACATTCAAATGCCAGTACATACAGGTGAGGCCCTATGCTTTGCACTGACATCCTTATGCATCTGAGCTGCATACCCACCTGCTGGCATTGGGGACTGCACAACCAGGAACTAGGAGCCTGAAACAGCAAGACAGTAGGAGATGCTGGTGGTTAAAATATCAGACGAGAAAAGCTTTTGTGACCCTTTTTTGTTACCTACAGTTGAGTTAAAGCAGATTGCAGCTGTGTTGCATCACATAAAGAGAACATTTTTCATTGAATTGCATAGGAGCAAATTTTATAGCTGTCAGTGTTTGCAATGGATTGTGTCCTGTTGAATGCCAAAGATGTTGTTCCTGAAATGCCTTTGTCGCTGGCTTTGTTCAATCTGTATATGAAACAGAATGTGACCAAAATTTGGCTTTTAGAGAATATATAAGTAAGGTTATAGGAGAGCATTATTCTTTGGTGTGATATGAGCTATGGCTGCTGAACTAAGTTTAATAGAGCACATGCAATCAGTATCTTGCCTAAAGAAATAGCACAAAAGCAGATTCAAAGTCAATAAAATATTTAAGATCAGGCCCCATCTCTCCAAAATTTTTCCAGGATAACCTCAGCAGGAGCTTGGTATGGGAGAGAGTATGATTGTCAGGAGAGCTTGCAGCAGCAGGCTCTTTGACCCAGTAATGCCAACATGAATTGCTTTGCAATTGTGCAAATTCAGATTGACACGAAGTCACATGAATTCAGATTTTTTTAATGAAGATTTGGAATTCAATAGGAGTCATATTTCTTTATTTTTATTTTTATTTTTTTAAGAGTATTTCAGAAGAGCCAGAAAGATTTGTATGTCTTCTGGTTTTCATGTTAAACTCAATGCAGATCCCCATCATCCATATTGAGGACTCTCCTTGATATCAGAAGGGATTTGTAAGAGGTAACTTAGCATTATGTTACCTCCTGTGTTAAATACTATTGTCTAATAGGAAGTCATTCTGGACCCTGGAAATGGTGATGAACCTTTCCCCTGTTCTCTGCTAAATTCAAGAGAGGTTTCTGGGTCATGAGGCTGATGCTAGAGAGTCTTACTGGTTTCCTGGAGGTCAACCAGCAGGCCAGTCCTCGGGAGAGGAGCAAAGGTGAGATTGTGGTGTTTATTTCATTCCACACCGAGGCAAGAGTCTAGCTGATCAGCTTCCATCAGGAAAGGATATTCCCACCATTTCCCCAGCCATTTGAAACCTACAAATCAGACCCTACTTGTGGAGTCTGCCTGCCTTTTTGTAGGCAGAGTTCATTTTCTATTGAATCACATAAGTGGTAAAAACAGTTGTGCAAAAATGGAAGAAAGTAACATTTAAACATTTGTTATTGGCTGAAGGAAGAACATTTCTTCCAAACCCATGATGATGATGCACCATGTTTATGAATCACATGTTGTAACATGGGTGCCTTAGCTGAATCAGCAGTAGCTTATTGGAAGAATAATTCCTGGGAAGCTGCAGGGAAGCTTCTCTTGTGTGGTCATTGGGAATCTTTACAGCTCAAACAAGTGAAAGGGCTCTCAGCCTTAGCAAACTGAGGGGATCTCTGGCTGTTTATTGTGTTTACTATTTTTACAACTCTCACTCTCATATTGCCATGTGGACTGGTGGGATTCAAGCTCTCTAGAATGTAGCCAGCTCTTGGTTGGGAGCACAGCTCCCAGCTCACACAAGAGCAGGAGAGAAGAAATTTATTCACAAAATTTGCCAAATACCAAACAAGAACTTTATGGGAATGTTAAAAAGAAAGACCTTTACGCTTTCAATAAAACCTTTATGGGATCATTTTGGTTGGTGTGCAGTAATGACACACCATTTTATTTTTAATGTGTCAATAAGAGTGTCACATTGTTAACTGCCTGGGACTCATCTGTACTGGGCAAAAGCTTTCATCCCTCATTAGCTGACTCATGTTGTGTTACACTGTTCATGTGCTAGCAAAAAAAAAAAGCTTCTTAACCTGCTACAGGCTTCATGCATACAGTACCTGCCTCACCTGGGTCAAAATCTAAGCTCTCAAGGTATTTTCCTGCTCCACAATAGCTCTCTTAACTTGGTACTTTTCTAGTACCAGCCTGCACAGTAGCACATCTTCAAACTGTGTGAAACACCAGAGGAACAAATTAGATCTCTTAATAGCTCTGTGCTCCTTCAGCCTCCTTGGGATTATTCCTGAGCGTCCTGGTGTGGGTGAGGTAAAGGGGCCACCCCAGGTGCCTAGGACAGGAGTAGTTTGTGAATGCTAGCAGGCTTTCTGCTTACTATCTGAGATTTAACAGCAACACTACCCAATCTTGTTACCAAAACTGCGTCAAGAGTATTTTTTTCATTTACCCTACTTTCATTGAACTTGTTTGTTGGGAGGTGTTGGGGAAACACTCATCAATTTGGGAAAAAGTGTGTCCTTTGGGTAGGTGGGCACATGACAGCTCTTCTGTGGTGAGGAGGGAAGAGCTTTGCAGGGTGCCTTGGCAGGATTGTTTGCAGGATTGTTTGCCTGTGGGAGCACATACAGCCCTTCCACCCTGCAAAACCCACAGGAATACACTTTTGTGCTCTCACTACCCACCCACACTTGGCAGTTGGCCCCCAGAAGTCTGATGCCAGTTTTGCTATGTGTGGGCAACGTTCTGGGCACAGCTGAGCACAAAAGCACCTCCACCCAGTGCCCCATTTTCCACAGATTTTTTTTCTTAAAATGATTTTATGATAGGATGGAGCTGCCAGAACCAATGTGAGCTGTCTCAAAAGGCCAACAGCTTGGCTCCTCTTGCCAGTAGAGAATTCTACAGCACGTGGGAGAGGGGTTTTGTTAGAGGCTCCCCATAATTCTCAATGAAGTTGTCCTTCAAGTGTTAACTGGACCCCGATGAGCTGACTGTCAGTGTCCCTGGTAGGAGAGGCACTGATGTGAATTTGCAGAAAGTACTACATTGCACAAATGTTACACACAAGAAATAACTCCATACATTCGTGTCAACTTTCATCTGATTTTACACACTTGTATTTCCCCAGCCTCTCATTTTATGAAAAAAACCCAAACAAAAGGGAATTTAAGCAACTTGATGGAAATCAAAAGGAAAGTCAGTGAACAAACTTACTTTAGGATTGACATCTCTGGGCTTTAAATTCTTTTCTGTTAACCATGGTATGTCAATTCCTATCACTCTTGGCTTAAACACTGGAGTTGAGGAGCGGTGTAAAATACCTGTGTGTGTGAAGAGAAGCTGTGTTATAATTTAAGGCAGAAAGTAAAAGACAATACTGCATCTACCTGACTGTGTGAGAGGAAATTAGGTCAACAGAATGGAATAACCCGAGCTGGCACTCGTCCTAGGCCAGTGGCTAAGCATCACAAGTCACAGAATCTGCTTTATGCTACAAAGCCACAAATAATCTAATATGTCAATATGTCACAGCTGGACAGACAATTGCAGTGTTTCTGATATGTGTCTGTGGACATCAAGGACACAAAAAGAGGATATTTTAAGAAATTAACTTTTGAGGTACTCTATTAAATAGGCCCTTTGCTACTCCTATGCAAAGGCTTAAATCAAATTCCTCTGCAACATAAAATTCTTGCCTTTGTTTTAGAGCATTCATGCATTTCAGGAACTCTTTTTGAACCACGTCTGTGTCTCTGTCCTACTTAGGGATTTCTGGTGCTCAGCAAGGGGAAACTGGTCTTTCCATTGACCACAGCACCCCAGGTTTCCTTACCCAAAAATAATATACAGGCATGGGAGGGGCCTCTATCACTACATTCCCAATTAAATATGACAGTAAAGAACTGCAGAAATGGGTTTGCTAAATTTGCTTGGGATCTCATGCTTATGAGAAATCGTAGGTTGAAGTTTCCCCATTAACCTAATTCTACAGAAGAACTGAGCTTTAATCATATTATCTGCATCTTTATCTCTGTACCCCAGTAAAGCTTTTGAACTGTTGGCCAATTTTTAGCAAACTTGGTGAAGTGACAAAGGTCAAAAATATTGAATTCATGCCAAGTATAAAAGTAGTATCTGAAGAAAAAGATGAAAATAGTGAAGACAAGGGAAATAAGCTCATTCTATTAGACCTCAGAGATTCCATGTGGGAGGGTAGAATGTGGGAAAGGAGAGATAATAGCAATTTATCTCTTTTAGTTTCAGAGCTTAAAAAAAGCTACTTGTTTACTTTTTTGTTCCTAAATTGTGGTTATTAATTTTACCACATTCTATATGGCCTATTCTGTGCAGCTGTTTCACTGGAAACTGTTTAGTAAGGAACTGTTTAAAAGTGTTTTGCTAATGCTGCAAATTTTGTATCTATAAAAAGTGGAAACTAAGCTCTCACAGAAATCCATGAAAAATGTGCAGATGTGCCTGGAGCACTTTCCAAGATGTAGAATATTGCAAGTCCCACAGACTTGTTTAGAGCCCATATTCTAACCTGGTTTGCAGAGACATTATCAGAAATAAAGATTATAAGAAACTGCTATTATTTGGGATCCAGACACTAGTTTGTCTCGAGGCAGAATATTTATGTGCTAGTTTGGCCTCATGTTCAGGTAGACAGAAGTGACTAAAGAGCTTCCCAGAAACAGCAGCATGCATTAAGGCTGCTTCAGTTCCAGGAGAGAACAGCTCAGAAATGTTCCTCTTCTACATTCCATCTTTTACTTTAGGTGAATACCTTTTCATATGGGATGTGATCCTGGCATCCTTGACACAATTTAAGAAAAACATTGCAATATCCAAGTGTGATACTATTACTAATTTCTTTCAGAGCAGTGTGCCCTAAGGAGAGTCAGGCAGAGCCCCAAAGAATTGAAAGGCTGCTTACAGCCCTGTTTTCTCATTTATTGAAACCCTCCCTCAAACTGGCTGTTACACCCTAAGCTTTCATTCTCGTGCCAGTAAGAGACCAGGATGTTGGGGAGAAAAGGGAATAAGAGTAGCTATCCACCATCTGCTTGCTGCAAGGTTTTGACACTTTCTACTTACGCATGTTGTGATGGCAACTGTTGGAGACAGGGAACTAGGCTGGATGGAACTGAGGTGTGATCCAATCTGTCAATCTCTAAGTCACTCTCTCTTTCAAAAGCCTCTTCATTGCTACTGTTAAATCTATTGCTGCAGCAGTCTCCCTCTGTCCTTTATTTTCTAATCTACCTGACTTGTAGGTGTTTGTTTGTTGGCAGGGAGTGTTTAACACTCAAGGAAATTAGTGAAGGAAAGTCAGGCGGCAGGATGCAAGTTTAGCTGTTGTAGTGGTGATGTCTGTGGTGTCCCTCCCACAGCTGTGCTTGCCAGATACCAGGTCATGTACATCCTTAGAAGCTCCACTGGCTTCTGCAGTTCATTTTTAGTGCCTGGAAAATAGTTGGGACTTAAATGAGTTATTCCAGGATACATGCTTCAGCCGAAAAGAAATCTGTCTGTTTGCTGTTTGGGTCAGCTCTCCTTATGATTTTCCTGATGCCTCCTATGTTTCAGGCCTCTATTTCAGACAAAGTTAGCCCTCTATTGGCAGCTTTAGTGGAGCAGAAAGCAGAAACTTGAGTTCCAGAGCAGGCTCTTGCTAACACTATATGGTAGTCTTTTGTTGGGTCCTGTTTGTTTTTTTTTTGGTTTTTTTGGTCTGGTTTTTTTGTGGGGTTTTTGGCACATTTTTATTTTTTGAGGGTAGGGAGACAGTTGGCTATCAAATAACAATTTTTCTTAAAAAGAATGAGGTAGCTTAGGTCAAAAGCAAGGGGAAAATGACAGCAGCATTCAATGAGCTAGTCAGACTGTGGCACTTCCCAGTCTGCTCTTAAACACTCCAGGGCAAGCCCTGGGTTACCTGGAAGTGGGAGGAATCTCTGGGGTGAAGCAAGTGCAGGAGGTTTCCTCCTGTGTGAGGTCTCTGAGTCAGGCACAATGACAGATGCTGATGCTGGCAGAAGTCATTGCTTGCTAGCAGGGCAGGCTGTAGTGACCATTCTGCATTGCTAAGGCCCTAGCATAAAAAGCAAACAGGACCAAAAGGAGGCAGAGAGGAGCCCCTGTCTGTTCCCGTCTCTGTGGCAGAGGGGAGCTCAGATGGCCACACTGGAAATTAAACTAAGCTGACATCTATCACATTGTCTGGCAGCTCGTTAAATACAAGGGCCTTTTTCCACCTCTTGCCTCATCTTTTATTTAATTCCCTTTTCTCGCCTTCCATATGGTGCCTGAATCCAAGAGTTTCCCTGAGCGGACATCTCCCTGAGGGGAACAGGATCAGGATTTGGGGAGGTACTTGTAGCACCAGGTCATCTCAATGAGTAGAAAAAAGGCTAATCAATACCACTGCTGTCACTGTTTTCCCTCTTCTGTACCACATTGGAGGCCTCTTTTACTCCCAAGACTGGACTTAGCGTTTGATCTAGGATGAACTTTTCTGAATGGGCCCCGGGTGGCCGCTAAAATAATTTTGACATCACAGTATCTGGTACATGATACTAGTCCTGTCTGTTTTCTCCTGTTCTTCAGAGCTGGGCTTGTGTTCAAGTGTTTGGGAGAAGAGAAACCATACATCTTTTGTGTTAAGGCTGTGCCTTAGCCCGCTGGCCAGGCTGCTTGTACCTCCCTTTAGAGCTCAGCACAGTAACATCTGGATTGCCCCAGGTGATCAGTGGGTCAATGGCTGGGAGTAATATAAGTTCTCTGCAAAGCTGCCTGATCCTGCTCACATGAGAAAATGCTGGAGAATGATGTGAAAGAGATAACGTGGCACATGGATCACTGCTAATCAGTGACTCACACTAACCAGTGCAGCAGACGCCGCCAGAACTGAAACCAAGAAGCAGAAGGGACACTGGAAGAAGAAACAGCCAACTCTTACATGCATAGATGGAAAAACATCAGTTGTAAATACCTTAAGTGATCTGTAAGTCATGGCATGGAAGGAGGTACTGCTTAGGGAGCAGGAACACTGTAAAAAGCTCTTGAGTTTAGTGGAGCAAAGGACAGCAGGCTCCACTTTGGCGTGGGGACAGATGTGTAGGGAACAATTGGGTTGAGATCACTGTATCATCAAGCTCCACTGTTGTGTAAGCACAACACAGATAGCATCTGTGAGTCCAAAATCATAACTGCCTCTGAGGAATGAGTGAACTCATGTACTGGAGGAGGGCCATGTCCAGCATGTGAACTCAGGCTGGTAAGTCTGAAGCAACAGCAAATACATTACATTTATATGCACCTACCTCTTGTTATTTGCAGTGTGGCATTGCAGAAGGCTGGTGACTTTTCAGCAGAGACCTGCAAATAATTTTGTGTTAATGAATTATTCTGAATAAAATTCTCCATTCATCGTGTTTTCTATCAGAATATTCCCTGCAGTGTAGTATGCAATGAAGTCCTGAACTGAAACAGACAATCATAAATTTCTGTGGACCCTAGGATTTAGTTTATGAAGCTGCTGTGTTCTATCTCCATCTTTTCTAGCCATTGCAAGGACCTGACACTAAGTGTAATATCCCCCAAAAAATGGCCAGAGGAAAGACAGACTACCAGGAACAATAATCCATGCTGTCATGAAATGATTGTCTATTTTGTTTGCCAGAACAACACACATGCACCCCCACCCACACTCCAGCTCAAAACCATCTTTGCACCTCCTGTACATTGTATTTTTTGTGTTCTTGAAAATGCATTGTTCCAAAATCACTGCTGTCATAACCTTTAAGTGCTGAATCTTTTGGGCAATCAGGAGCTAAACAAGCACAGCCAAAGCACAGTGTGTGTGTGCCTTCATGGAGACTGCTGCTCATTTCAATTTCATTACTCTGCCTGTCTCAAAGGTGGATTGTGCACATGGTTTGCCTCCAGTATAAGGTACTACCATCCCATAGTAGCTCTCCTGCTCTGAGCACACAGGGGCTTGTTTGGCCCTTCAAGGCAGCCAGCCCAGCCCTCTCTTGTATCTGCAGAGCTTCCCTGCTTCCAGAGGTACATGAATGCCACACAGATTAAGTTCTCTGGGGACTCGGTTGCACTAAGTGCAGGACTATTACAGTGAATGCAGAGCTGACTCTATGGAAGTTTAAACAGAGACACAAAGGTCCTTTTTGGAATGTTAGTCCAATGTTACTTTGATTTTAAAAGTCACTGATTCCTCACCTGGATTACTCAAGCATGGGAGTAAAGGTTAAATTTCTGCAGAAGCCAAAATCCTTTGAAACATTGCAAAGAAGTGATGGGAAATGATCTGTCATCAATATTACAACAAAGTGGCTCTGATGCAGAAATTGCAAAGAGCTCTTTATTTCTGTGTGAATATGGGGAGCTGCTGGTACTCAGCACTCCATGGGGCCAGATATTTTTGTCTGAGTGCACTCAGCTGTAGCTGACCCAGCTGCAGCCCCTGCTGCAAATAGGTAAAAGAGGCAACACAGAGTTAGCACCTACTGTCAGCATTGTCCTGGGTTCATGTGAGGATCCTGAGTTAGTTTGTCAGAGCTCAAGGAAAGCCAGGCTGAGAGGATCTGGATTCAGATTCCCCACATACGTGAGTGCAACCTGTAATCTCTGTGCTTCCAGTTACCTCCATCTGTGCCTCAAAGATCTTGGATGGAAACCAGCAGCTCTTATCCTGAGACTGTTTATGTATCACCTAATGTGTGAGCACCCCAATAGTACTACAGTGAGGCTGTCGTAGTATCAATCCATATATTAACACCAGAAGTTACAGAATTCATATGAGAAGGCTGGATCTGCCACTTCCACACTGCAGACTGTTGCCCAGGGCAACGAGATATGAGGGGCTGCACACCATTTAGCTCTTGATTCCTCTGCGTGACCGGGAGCTGTGTGATTTCCAGTTTCCCTTGGGCAATGAATTGTCTACAGCTGGCCCCAAATACAAGAGCAGTTATCTGCAGTTCCGAGACATAAATACAAGACAAACAATGCTTATGTACAGCATTGTGAGCTGCCTGGCAACAGCTGCTGATAGGATCTGACTCTCCTCTTACATGCCTTGAGCTCCAGAGATTTTGTAGGAGTTATTCACATTTTAACTGGAAAGCCACTTCAGGTTCAATGTGAAGAGATGAAGAAAATCTAAAACCAGAGAGGGTGTCTTTCAGTATTTCAGTAGAGTGACTTTTGCCTTTAAATTCCAAGAATTCCAATTGAATTCCAAGACATATAAAAATTTTAGTTATACAGAGATAGGCAATTAGCCTACAGTTACTGGCATCTCCAGTTATTATCACTGCAATATCTCCAGTTTAATCATAACTTTCCAAGGATATGCACATGCTGACAAACAGGTATCAAGGAAAGAACTGCAGCAAACACACACAGCTCTAGTAGCAATGATAAATAGAAATTAGATTATTCGGATGTGAGAAGTTTGAATATGCTGCCTGTTAGTCATATATGTTACAACTTTAACACTTCAAATGCATTTTTATCTGGTATAGATTTCATATTCTCACTGAACTGCTGTGGCTAGAATTACTATCAGGAGAGTTTGCTTCTTGTTATCAATCAATAATCCTTCACCTAACAAAGCGTGACTATAAATATTTTCCCCCTGTGAGTCTGAAGTTCACTCTTATCCATTACACTGTGGTTTAGAGGTCTCCGAAGCCAAGGCTTAATTTTTGATGGGATCAATATTGGTGTTTGCAGCATAAAAGCCTAAGCTGATGACATACATAGGAGCCATGCTATTGATCTTGCAATATCCAGAGAAAAGGTTATTTCAAACTGAAATAGCTGTGGCCTTAGCATGACCCTGAGCTGTAAGCAGATGCATAACTGATCAGAGAGCTCCCAGCAATTACATGCCAGTTGTTGGTGCAGGAAGGTTCCTGGGAAAACCTGATTAATCCTTGTTATGGTGATCGGCTTATTCTGTGAAAACAGACTTCCTATTTTTTAAATGAGAGATTCTAAACTGTTCTCACAATTTCATCTGTCTCAGATATTTGTACTGTTATCTGTGTCTAGTATCTCTTCCTCTTCCACATTGACGAAACCAGGAGAGGCTTCTCAGCTGGCTTTGAAATCACAGTTCAGTTTGAGGTAAACTTTTTAGTAATTTTTGTTGATAGCTTATGAAAATCCATCTTCCTGGTTTTGTTTTCAGCTAGGGGAGAATGCAGTTTCAGCAATGTGCAATTGTCATTTTGGATCATGTTGAATTACACTCTGGCTATGCAGCAGAGCCTTGTGCATCATTTTATCTTGAATAGCAGCAGAGAGCTGGCAGCAAGTGCCCTGTGAGGAGCAGAACTGGTTGGACAGAGCAAAAAGGAGCTTGTCAGTCTTGTTTTATGCCCATTCTACCCCGGTATCTGCAACAGCAACTCTGTGTAGGCCACACACTGCCTGCCCCACACCTGCAGAGCTGAGATGTCACCACTGTGTGAGGTTTTCCCTGTCCAGCAATGGGAAGGAGAAATGAAATACAGTCATCCCCTGAATCCTCTTTCCAGCAGGACAGCAGAGCAAGGCTGCTGCCTGGGGAAGGGGTGTGTGTGTGCTGGTCTCAGGAAGAAGCTGTGCCAGAGCAGCCTCCTTCGTCGCAGGGGAAAGGGCAGCAGAGGGCACAGCAGCACTGCAGTTTCCATTGCAGTTTCCACTGCCCCAGACTCTCAAGGATAGGACCCCCCATCTCGGGTCAGCTGAAAGGCAGGATTTTACAGAGTTGGGCAGAGGAGCCTCTCTCCTCCCTTTTCCGAGAGATGTGATGGCATTGCCGGGTTTGGTACCCAGGAGCTGCTCTCCGTTGCTGGAGAGATCCAGGCGCTCCCAGCGCAGCCTGTTTGCGGAGGAGCCGCGGGAGGACGCGGGACGGGGACCCGCTCCCGGCCCAAGAGGGACCCACTCCCTGCCCAACGAGACCCGCTCCCTGCCCAACGGGACCCGCTCCCGACCCAAGAGGGACCCGCTCCCGGCCCAAAGGGACCCGCTCCCGGCCCAAGAGGGACCCGCTCCCTGCCCAACGGGACCCGCTCCCGACCCAAGAGGGACCCACTCCCTGCCCAATGGGACCCGCTCCCGGCCCAAAGGGACCCGCTCCCTGACCAACGGGAGCTCCTCCCTGCCCAACGGGACCCGCTCCCTGCCCAACGGGACCCGCTCCCTGACCAAGAGGGACCCACTCCCTGCCCAACGGGACCCGCTCCCTGACCAAGAGGGACCCCCTACCGGCCCAAGAGGGACACGCTCCCGACCTAAGAGGGACCCGCTCTCGGCCCAAACCCCTCAAAACGGGCGAATCTCCCCGCTCCTGCCGGAACAGCATCAGCAGGCAAACTACCGACATCCCGAATTCGGAGAGAACCGAGGTCACCAGAGAGAAACAGCGAGATGGGGGCTGGACCTTTGAAAATGTGGAACCCAAGTTCTCTATTTAAGCTTTTCATACAAACTGGGTTGTACTATAGGAGGACATCACTTGACTACATGTGTGCTATTCTTGATCTTTTTAGGAACAATAGTATAAGTTTCACATAAAATCCATTTTCTTATTTTGTAGTAAACACATCTGTTTATTTTAATCTGTAGAAAATGTAAGGAAGCCTAATCTTATAACAGCTTCTCTTTCAGCAAATATGAGAATCTGTTGTGATTTTGATAACTTGATTAAACACTACAGAAGTTATTAAAAGTCTTAAACATCTGCCAGCAAATGTAAAACTTAGGAATATACCTAACAGAAAAGTAAGACTGGCATTAGTATGTTCATTCTCATCCCCCAGAGAGCTTCCTATAATACTTGAACAAAGATGGAGACATTCGAATGATATATCAAGTCTAAATAAATCTAACAAGCCTAAACTGCTGGTTAGGAATAGCAGAGAAACCAGCTGAAAACAGCATCACCTACAGCATAAGGGGAAGGGAGTGAGGACCCTCCTAAATGCAGTAGCTGGAGCATTGGGTAGAGGATGTGTTGGTGGAAGCCTCAGGTGAGAGTGCTCTGGCAGTTCAGGCTGACTGGTGTACTCAGGACCCTGACTCCACGCTGCTGCCAAATGCAAAACATTTTCTCAATAGAGCTCACATGCTCTAAAACAACTGGCCTGTCCACTGCCAGTGCTGATATTTGGGATCACTGAGCCTGATTTTAAAACTCCTTCTTTTGTTTTTATTTTACCCAATTAGTTCATTCTTAGCAGCTTCAGTTCAGCAGTCTTCACTATGAGACCTGCTGACCCTGAATGTGTGCATAGTAGTAATTAGACTGATACAAATAATGCTGCAAAATCTTAATGAGCAGAACTCTATTTTAAATTCAATGTTGGAAAGATCTATAAATGGTATAAAGTAACACTGAGAAATGCTCTATGTGCCATGCTTAAGGCCACAACTGAGAAAGGGATATTTCTTAGTATGTTAATAGATATTTCTTTACTTCCTAGCTTTACTGCAGTAATTGCAATTGATCTTAGACACACTGTATGAATACCTTGGGATTCAGTTCCCAGATGAAGAATTTTTTCCTTATGCTTCATTATTTGTATTGCGATTTTAAAGTTCACTGGTGGGTTCTTACAATGCTTCTGAAACAATTAAAAATATTGTATTTTTTTGTTTGTTTTACAATTGACTGCTATTCTTAAAGCAAGTATATTTAAACAAGAGACAAGAAAATATTGTGTAGAATTATCTGCATTTATGCTACAAAGGAGCAGCAAAGAAGTGGTTAAAGAGTGGATAAAACTATTGTTAAGCTGAATCAAAGGGCTCTCAAGTGAGTGGGAGATGTGTGGATATATGCTTTTAGCATATTTCTCTCAATTTTCAGGCAAAACTTTAGGTGAAATTATTCCTTCTCCCACAAGCTTTCTTCAAAGAGTTCTCAGATGCATACTTAAATATATCTAAGCAAAAATATTCTTCTTAAACTGTATCCTTTTATTGGCAATTAGAAAGGAAATAGTCTATTTCATGGGAATAGCAATTTTTCTGTCATGCCAGAGTGCTCAGCTGAGAATCACTGGAGGAGTACAAAGCATTATTTAATACTCCATGCCATGCAGTGAACTTACGCCTACTGGGACTAAGGTCCATAAACGGATGTGGGATTTAGATACATTTTATTGAGTTAATCTTTGCTGGTCAGCAGAAAACATTTGTAATGGGGTTTCCTGGCAGACAAAAGAGCAATTTTTTATCTCATCAGAACGTTGCTCCACTTAGCTTTAGGCAATTTAAGTCCATGGTGCTGTTGAAGTCAAAGCACTGTCCTTATTTCATGTGGGTTGGAGGTCTAACCTTGTGCAGAAAGTGCTCAGCACCTCCCAGCACGTGAATGCTGCACGTGGGACACTTGGAGTTGACAGGGAAGGTCTTTGTGCCTTAGTGTAATGTTGCAGAGGGACCTTTGTGCTGCTTCCTGTAGGAAAAGTTCACTCAGGTGCAGGCTCTATACTCTTTCTGCACCTGAAGCTGACTTACAGATGTCTTTTTTTACTGTGTGGGCATACTTGCCTGCTAATATAGATCTGTGAATAATTTTAGTTTTAGTATGAAAGGAAATGAGGCTTTCATGCTCATGCTTTTTCTATCCCAGCTGGCCCTTTTCCATGTAATTTTAGCAGCTCTTGCCTGGTTTTGACAAAGGATTGAAACTCTTGGTTTCCTGTAAATTTATCCTATTTATATATTCGAGATTGGCTATGGTGACAAAACCTAATAATTGTGCTGGCTGAGGAGGAGAGGGAGAGGACTGGGGGTGTGGTTGTGTGTGGTAATGTCTTGTCTTGCTGTGCCTGTATGTGGTGCAGTGCTGCAGCTGGGGAGAGGTGGAGGAAGTGCACACATGGTGCACACTGGTGCTAGCAGGTTATCCATACCTTTATTTTCCTGCTTCACACCAGGCTTTGCTGTGACTTGGGAAATCACCCTGCAGGTTGTGTCTTCCAAGAACCTTAAATCTGTTACAGCTGGTGGCTTAGAGACAAAGCTGGGGTGGGTAAACTGGGCTGGGAATGGTGCAGGGGTTCAGGCTGTGGATGGACATGAGGAAGGAACAGCTCTGTAGTAGGACAAATTGAACATGAGGAAGGAACAGCTCTGCACTGAGCAGGACAAATTCCTGTTACCTGAGTGTAGGTGTATGCCAGCATCCAGCTGCCCTGTGTGGTTGCACTTGGGGATGCACACAAAGGAGAGTGTTCCAGCCTCTCATTTGCTGGTGCTCAGCACAAACACCTGTGTGGGCAGGTCCTTCAGAATAGACCTCTGGTTTCTGACAGCAGTCCTGGCCTGGGGAAAAGAAAAGGAAGTGTACTTCATAATTGCCAGAGCAGAGGGAAAATTCCTCTTTGACTGATTTTATCCTCAGTTCCCTAGATGAACACAAGCCCTGCCCTGGGGATGTTAAAGGAGTGTGTTTGATGTGTATCTGCCAGCTGAGAGCCCAGGCAGGCAAAGCAGTGTCTAGGAAAGTCTCTACAACAGCTTCTTTTTCCTTGTGGACTGCACAGAATGACTGAGTGAACCTCAGTGCACAGACAGGCAAACAGGGAAAAATCAATAGTCCCTAAGGCCCAATCTCCTACCCCTTGTGGTAACTGATGCTGAGTGCTTGAGAGAAGGCAAGAAAACATTGGAAAGGCCTTTACTGTACTTTGTAATGTGAGAAGCTCTTTCTTCCTGTTCAGCTAACATTTGGCATGTATCCAAAAGCCTGGAGTATCAACAGCCCTTGTGATGCTCACAGATGCTATTTTTATCCCTGTGTCTTTCTGGTTCTCCTTTATGTGTTTCAAGTTATGAATTGCAAGCAAAAATAAAAAAAGCTGTTTGCATCAGGGAATGTGCACAGCTGCTCCTCAGGGAAAGAAGCTGTCCTGGTGGTCTTGGTTGCGTGGATCCAACAGCTGTTCTGCACTGGGAGAGCTCCAGAGGTTCCTTGCAGGGAGAAAAAGGTGAAGGAGGAAAGAAAGAGGAATAGTGCAGTGAATCCAGTGCAGTGCTCTGGATGACAGCAAGGATCAGGGTTACCATGCCCTGGAGGTGACTCAGTGTGTCAGAGTACAGGGAGGAGAAAATATATTCCCTTGTTAATGTCCAGAGTCTGTCCTTTCCAGCTCCCATGGAGCTGCTGGAGGGCCATGACACAAAGATTGCCCATGCACTGGTGCTGCACTGGTGATACCGTTTAGGAGTTGGAGAATGAGGATTTGGCATGCCTGGTTTTATAGATCACAACCTTCTCTGCGTTACCCAGTGTCTCTCTCATGTATTTCTTTTGCATTTACTTGTCACTCAGTTTATTCCCGTGACTTTAAGCCAAGAGCCATTTATGTTTTGGGTAGATTGCTCAGAAAGGCTCTTGGTCTCACTTAGGTCTGTAAGCATTTTCATGATCAAGACTGGAATAACTTTGCATCCAAGCCTAAATCCTGGATCTATCTACTCTTTACCCTTGTGCCAGCTACACTTTGGCAGCTCTGGGATCTGTTTGTTTATCTTGCCAAGCAGAGTCCTAGTAGGACAGAATTGCCTTCTGTTCTTGGTGATCTGCTCTTAGTTGCAGAGATCAAGAGAGCCAGGTAAAATAAACCCTGCAGGTGCAGTAGGAATTCATGCCCACTGCTTGGCCTGTGAAGATTCTGCTCATCTCCTGATCTCCTGAGAATCTTATCTAATCCAGCAGTGATGTCATTGGCTTGGGGGTTTCTTTTTGTCTAACAAATAAATAAAATAATTTTTATTTATTTGTTTTGCATTTTTTCTTTTTTTCTTTTTTATTTTTAATGATGGTAATGGTCCTTGAATAACCTGGATGTCTTCACAGCTTTGAGATGACAACAAAAGTTCTTTGGCTAAAAGTTCTTTGTCCTTTGATCTTCACTGCTCACTCCTGCTTTTGGCAGTTTGTGTGGGAGTTCATGTGCGTCAGCAGTGGCAGAATTGTTGTTTCCCTCTGCTGAAGGTGACCAAAAATGTTTTGCTTGTCCGCTAAGAAATCACTTTAAGCAGCTCAGTGTAATGAGATTCTGAAGCCATATGGCACTGGAATTAGTGCCTTCTAGTGCAGGAACTGCATGTTGCAATTGCAACAGTGCTGTACGCTACAAGGAATTTCAGGAACAGAGATATTTTCTTCTCTGCTTGTTCCTTTAACTCCTTGGGGTTTAAAACAATGCCTGGGATGTAGCCCTTTATTAAAAAAGGAGAGAGAGGAATTCCTGGTCTGCCTTTTATTAGTTGGAAGAAAATAAATGAAAGTTAATAAAAAAATACTAGTTTCTATTTTCTAGCTGAACACTGGAATGGATGTTACCATTGCACCAAGAGCACTCTGAAAAGAAACCTTTGTGTCAAACTACTGAAATGCCTTGTGGCTTATCAGATTCATGATCTGAGAGATGGGAAGGCAGAAGGAAGGTTATTGAGGTATATGCAGAATGAAAATATGTTTCAGCATAGCTATCAAATATTAGTTCAAACATCAGATAAAACATCATGCAATAGGAAAATGTGAAGCTGGGGTTTCAGGAAAGAAATATAAATGATTTTCTTAACATCTGTGTGTATCAGTCTTTATAATGGCTTTGGATTTAGATTACTTATTTCTTGGATTTGTGGAATACTGCATATAAAGTTTGGGGGGAGCTGCTGATCTTCATGAATAAAAAAGACCTTTTGCTGTTGGGTTTTATGTTTTATCGTTTCTAAAATGTTGGTGGATAAGAGAGGTGATTTTTTCAGTCTCTTCTACACTAAACTTTCTTAATGGTTCTTACAAGGCTCTGATGGAAAAGCAATGCCTGTTTCCCCTCAATTGCTTTAATGACTGTGTGGGGTAAGTTGCAAACAGCAAGTGTTTTACAGTGTTTTCTACCTGCCTCATTTACACATGCAGCAGAAGCAGACTTCTCTTCCTCCTTCCTCTGACACATAAATGCTGTTCCAAAACTCAAATTTTGATTCTTCACAAGAAATTATGGGCCTTGGGCTCAGCATCATTGAGATCCAATGTGTTTGTTGCATTTTTTGTGCTTAACAGTGATACCAACCATCAGAGCACTGCTTTTTGAGGCAGAAGCATCTTGTTTCATGAGAAGAGATATGGGGCTTAAATGGATTTAACTGAGGTGACTTTAAATTTGTTTCAATCCTCTGGCCACACAGTCATGGCAGCAAGCACTTTCCAGCAAGCATCAGTTCCAAGGTGAACTGGTATTTCTAATGAAACTAGGAACTAGTGCAGTTCTGCAGGCTGTTCTGGGTAATGGCATCTGAGGGTATCTGGGTCATAGGTTGTGGGGTGGGGCTTTTTCTTTCTTTCTTTTTGTTGCGTGGGTTTTAAAATTTTTTTAGTTTCTGATGACACTTTCTTACATTTATTTACTTGCTTATTCATCGACAGACCAACCTGGATTATGTTGCTAGGCAATGCTGGCAATTTATGACCAGAAAATATCCTCCTCCTTAGATTTTCCAAATATTTTGCTATGGTTGTTTGGAGCAGCAGGAAAGTAATGCCCTTCAATTCTGTGTTATTATGGAGAAGACCCAGGGAAGCATGCCTACCATTTTCTGTACCTGTTCCCTGCACTACAGCCTTCTGCATGCAAAGAGCAGTAACTTGCTTTCAAACAGACTGCTGCCTTTCAGCTAATGGAGGAAATCCGTGAATTCTCCATCATCCACACTGTGCATGTGTTTGGTAACAGGTTACATAAAAGAATTCCTGCAAGGCAGCCCTCACTGCAGCTCCTATGCAGATATAGCCAGACCACTACAGAAGAGGTCATTTGTGTGATGGGAAACAGGGCAAGTCTCAGTGCTCCCATGTCAGGTTTTCCATATGTGTCAGGAGAAGCTAGCCCAGCTTGTGAATGGGACTGCAATGAAACTTGAGCAAACAGAGCAAACAGATCCTTGCGTCCATCCATTCCAGTCTTTGCATCACAGCACTTCAGTCCCTGAGGTGACCCTTATGTGCCTTGTTGCTAAATGTGTAGCAGCTGCAGGCAGCTTATTTTTGTGTCTGGAGCTGGGTGATGGCAGTGGTACCCCAGGCAGCAGAGGTTTGTATTTAGCATTGTAATGGATCAGGCTTTCCTAGGGAAAGACTGGGAAATTATTTTAGATAATTTCCCTGTTGTGTGTTGTGTGGCTACCTGTGTTTCCAAAGCTCACACCTAGGGCAGATTTCTTCTTGCATCCACTTCCAGCACCAAGTCTTCCCCTTGGAATGCAGCATGTCACTGATCCTCCTGTTCCTAAGCCACATGGATACTGGTGGGCAACAGAGTACATGAGAAAGAGTGGCAAACAGAAATGTATTTCCACAAACACTGGATTGTTCATCTCTGTGAGCAGGGTTCTAGTGCAATTATTCTGTGTATGTCAGACATGAATATATTGTCAGAAAAATTTATTTGCCAAGGTATATCATGTTTGTCTGTGTAAGGAAGGACACCCTCAGCCCTTGTAATGAAAGAAAAGAGGGAGGAAATGTTTAAAGATAAAACTGCAGGGTTGTGTTTCTAGTTTTCTTATCCCATTGTGAAAGTTTTCTACAAAGTATTTTTGTACCACTGGTTTCCCTATCTGTAAAATATTGCTGTCCCCTAGGGATTTCTCTATGGAAGCTCTAATAAATATTTTACAACTGCTAATGAATCAGGTTATTCAACTGCTCAGTACATCAATGTTCTCACTTTGTAGGCAGGGTTTTGGTGAAGGCAAAGAGCAGGAGAGTGAGCAATTTCATGCCACATAGCAAATTTGGAGGTTAGAGTAGTAAAATCTTTTACCTTTAAGAGTGGAAATGTCCCTTATAGCTTCATTTCATCAAAAGAAGAGGTTCTGAGACTCAGTTCTCAAGTCTGGTAGTTGTTTGACTACATGGCCAGTTTGTGTTCTGGGTTAGGAAGCTTAAACATCTCTCCCTGTGTGACTGAGGCAGCAGAGCTGGCAGGGGAGAAGCTGCAAGTTCGTGGAATGGGAAGGAAGTAGGGGTGGGTGAGTTCACTTCTGTGTATTTCAGCTTACAGACATTCAATGCAGTCCAGCCAGTTATTGGGCATTTTAGTAATGGCACCATAGGAGGCTTTTTTCTCCTAAACATCTCTGTCCCCTCTAGGTCATTCACTAATTTGGATTAATCAGCCTTCTTCTTTCTCACTGCACATGTAGGGATCAGCTGTGATCTGAGCAGGCCAGGAGCTGAACAACACTGGATGTTCTGGCACTAGGTAAGGTGCCAACAGGTGTTAGTGACTGAGGCAGAGGAAGGCAAAGGTTCTCAATCTGTGTGTAAGATCCTTGCAGGAAACTTGTTTTGTGCTCAGGTCACTGCAATTGAGCTCTGGGGCCAGCTCAGCCCTGATTGCCTGGGTTCTCATTGTATTCTTTGCACTGTCACCAGTGCTGGCCTTGTGCCTGTTATGCATCTCCTGTGCAGTCCCCTGCTGGTCCTAGGGAAAGCTCCTTTTTAATTCACCGTATCAGGACTGAGTGCTCTCTGCACTCACTTCCCCAATAACTAGTTTCTTCATAAAGCTGTCTAACCAGTGATTTGTGTTATAGTAATTGTTAAATGGGAAAAAAAGTCAGCTAAATATCCAGCCCCTTCAGAGGGGATTTCTAAATGTATGCTTTAAATATCGGATTTTGGTGTGTAACTAATGGATCCAACTTCTTTGTTTAAAAAAAATTAGTTGGGGAGTTAGCAGAACATGTCTGTCAGCAATATTTCCCTTGTCCTCCATTTGCTACTCTGTTCATTTCGATTATCAGATCTTATGAGCAGGGACTGTGCACAGCAGCAGAGGGCTTTTCTGTACAGTTGCAGCCTCCCAGTGCCACTGCCAGACGTGTGAGTAATTGGCTGAGCAGCTCTGCAGAGCAGTCTCCTTGCACCGTCCAAGCTGAAATGCAGAAGTAAAAAAATTCATTCTCAGAGATGAAGAATCATAAAATCATGAGCCTGAAAGGGACTAAAAATCATGAAGAAAAACCTTTTCTCATAGAAAAAGTCTTTGTGAACATATCTGGCATGCTCATTAAGAGTAATTCTGTGATCTTGCAATGTGCTTCTGGGATCTTCTCTCTTCATTGTTGCTTATAAGACAGCTTTAAATTAATGATAAGGAAGCCATTCTGGGCATGGGCTGTGCTGAGGTTCACAGCTTTCATTCTGAATGAGAGATTAAAGTAAACTGATATTGAAAGCAAGGAGGGAGAGACAAACACAGTCAGTAAGCCTGTAAAAGTCTTAGCCAATTGCAATGGTGAACATCCTGCTGGCGAGGGTGACCTTGAATGAACTAAGTGGGATAAAGTCACCAGGCTGGACTGACGGCTGAAGAATCAGGCTGGATTCCAGCAAACAGAGAGCAGATCCCTGACAGGAGTCTCCTGAGCTGTGGCAATGGCTTCTCGGTGTCGGAAATGTGGACAACAGGTACCCAGGAATCTGCCTTTCACTGCTGTCCGAATAACAGAAGGAGAAATGAAATCTTATCATGATTTTATAGGAGGATGCATTAGACTGGAGCGCATGGCAAAGAAAGGTATGTGCAGCATCTTTAAAGAAAATAGCATCTTCTTGTAGTGGTAATTGCATTGCATCTCCAGGCAGTTTGCAAAAAGAGATTATATTCTTAATGCTTTCTCTGAGCAGTCAGTGATAATTAAAGGCAACTGGCTGGATTTGGATATTAACTCAGATGTGACTGCAGCATTTGACTTGGCTGTATATTTCTGGGATATTTGCAGTGATTTGCCCTAAAGGAGGTTAAAATGAATGTTAGACTGATTCTGAATAAATATTTATTTTATTTGGGTGTTAGACACTGAGTTTTCTGTATATATCAGAGTAGGGATCTGTTGTGCACGGAAAATACTTTTTTAAAATAAATGTAAAGAGCTGGAGCAGTTGGTATCATGACCCAGCTGAGCCTGTCACCCTGTGCTTCTAAATTACTATGTGGAAGGTCAATATCTTCCTCTCTGTAAAGATTCTGGTTTCACTGTATTCAGAAAGTTTCACAACGGAGCTTTTTGTGCTCTATATGAGTCAGCCCAGGTACAAGGCAGTATTCCACTCTCAGGGGGTTGCTAGTATAAGGTACTGGTGCCTAACAATTTGTGCTAACTGCATGTTAACTCTGAAGTGGAGTGATGTAGTTGAAATCTAGGCTGATGACTCTCTATTCACATATCAAGATTGCTGAATCATATAACCCTTTTTCTCTGTGTCATTGAGAGGAAAATTTTTCAAAGAGCCCCCTTTCCTTTGCCCTGTTCACTTGAATAAATACTTAGTAAACCTCAAATCCAGAAATTTATAACACGTTCACTAGTGCATGATGAAGATTCCCAAAAGCATGCAATATGATTGTACTTAGAAGTTAAATTGTTTATTATAATTTAATTAGCTCTTCAGCAAAGAGAGTTGCATTCGATCTGGTAAATCGAGAATATTCTGTAGAAAAAGAGGTGGACCAGAAGCAGGGTATCAGCTGCAGCCACTGCTCATAAACTGGGGTTTGCAGATGCTTTCTTTAATAGTGCTCTAATGCACAATGTCAGGGTTTGAAAACTGCAAAGCCAGTCCATTGTACCTCTGCTTCTGTGGATGATCCATCCATGCTGATCTTTGGGCTCAGTGCCTACCTATGCATTGTAGTATTTGGCTGACCTTTCAGTCACACTGATGTTTCCAGTTGCACTCTTTGTACTGAGGCATTCCGAGTTCAGTGCAGCAGGGCAGAAATGTCTGGTATCCAATAAAAGACAGTGGAATTCATTGAAGTTCCTTCCTGAATGTTTGATCAGGTTGCTTATGGTTTGGTGGGCCTGTGGACCTGCTAGAGGCAGAGCTCAGGCATCGGCTGTTCTTTTTCTTCCTGTAGTAGAGAGGGGAAGAGACTTGGTAAGGGCTTTGCCATGGTTACTGTTCCCAGGGAAACACCCTCTCTGCCTCCCGTGTTGAGAGACTACCTGGCATAGTATTATGGGCAGAAATCCCTTGGAAAATCATTTTTTGCTAGAGAACAGAGAGTGTGTCAGATCAGCCTGAGCCTCTTGTCATTTTGTGAGGCAGAAAACATCTTTGCCACTTTAGTATTAAATTCTGCCAGTGAAGCTGCTGGAGGGGCAGAAGTTCAGTTATTGCTGAGGACAAGCTGCCTTCAGCTGCAGGAATTGGAGCTGTGTGAGTTGTGAGAATGCTCCGGGGCAGCTCTGTGTGTGGTGACAGTGTTAGAAGGGGGCTAAGGAGCTGGCAAGGTGGCACGGGAGTCCTAAACAACACTTGCCTGGGTTCTTTTCTCCTGCTATGAACTGACTTTGACCTTGTGTTCATTGTGGGGTTCTTTTGGCCTGTGTTTTCTTCTCTGTAAAGTAGGAGTGGGAATTACCTGCCTCCATAAAAAGTGGATCCTGATGACATAGTTGTGGCTACTTCATATTACTACTGTGATTACTAGACGAGTTTCCCTTAGTTGTCTGTGCTGCATAAACACAGAGGCAGAAAGATTATCTCTCCCAGAGGACTTGGATTCTGTCCGCCCTACCTAGTCCTACAAGCAAAAACTCATTGACTGCCTTTTTCTCAGGCTGACTTTCTCTGAATATAATGGCAATGCAGGATCCCTGTGGCATGTTCTGACTTACCATCACTTTAGGGGGGGTATCCTTTCTGCAGTTTAAAGATCTATCTAGAATGTTGCTAAGGTCCAGTTGGCTGATGTTTACTCAGTACTTCAAGCACTCCAAAATATGGAGCAATTTTCCCCTTGTCCATGCCCAAGACACACATACAGACCATGCCTGTGGAGCCCTTTGAATATTCTGTGGCAATTTTATCTTTGTGTATTAGATATCATAATGAGAAGATATGGAAAGCATGCAGGTAACTACAGCAGAAATAGAGGCCACATGGTTGCAGTGGCCTGAGGTTACGTGCCTTTTATCAGCAGTACCCCACAGCAAGCACTGTTGTGCCAAGCCATTCCAGTTCCTGGATCACGCAAATTTCAAGTCTTTCTTTCAATCAATGTGATTTGTTCTGATGAGTAATTGGAGGTGTGGTTGTAGGCTTCTGTTCAGGTAAAGGGATACAAATAGTGAATGCTCACAAGAAGAGTGCTGCTGTAAGGGGCCAGCTGAAGAGCAGTTTCCTTATGGCCACATGATGCCTCCTGCTCAGAGCTCCACAGCCCTGGCTCCCTGCAACACTTTATATGAGCTGCCTACAGGTGCTGATGGGCCCTCTGGGGTCTGGTGTACAAATGGTGCTATTTCAAATACCACTATGTGACCTTGAGACTCTGGGAGCTGCAGCTCCAAGATGCTGGTTATAGCACAGCTGTGAGAACCAAAGGGAGGGAGCCCCCAGAGAGCCAGGCAGAGATGTGGCAGGGACTCCAGTCCAGGGCTGATCATTGTTGGAGTCCCCTCAGTTCCTCACAAAGCAGATACTGAAGCTGAAAGCAAAGGACAGCCTCTTGCCATGAAATACATCATTCTTGGACAGTGGCTCACGTGTCTTTTCAGCACAGACCTGACTATTTATGTCACCCAGCTGCTGGTGAATGCTTGAGGACACCTCTTGCCAAACTGGCCCCTTTGTCCCCAGATGCTCCTAATTAGGTTGTCTTGTCGTGGTGCTCAAGTCCTCCAATGGGATCATACTCCTACAGGGGTTTTACATGGATGAATGGTCCTGTGCTGGCTATGACTATGTCTCTGCATGCTGTGGAGCTTGGGGCTGCAAGCAGATTATGTATCTTTAAGGGAATAAATGTGGGTTTTTCATCTATGCTCAAGACTGGTGGCTGCTTAAATCAGGGTAGTGAATCTGCAGACCCTAAGGAGTATGCAGTTTATTACTGAGGCTTTTCAGGATTTTGCTGTTACTGCAAAACCAGGCAAGAGGCTCCTTGCCAGTAGGATGGGGACCTGTCTGTTGTGCTAGCAGTGTTTCTGCTTTTGTCCTCTGTAGGACAGAGGAATGCTGCAGTTTTGTCTGTCCAGCAATCATGGGAGCTTGTTCTCAGTCCTACTGCTGCGTCTCTCTTACTGCTAGAGTTGAAAACCAATTCTTCAGATCCATCTGTTCAGGGAGTAAAAGGGACTGAAGTACTGAAGCAGTTAAGGAATTATGGTGCTATCTCTGGAAGGAAATCCCATTTGAAATAAATTTGGTCTGAAATTTGTTAGACTTTTTGGAGCTTCTCCACCTTTATCAATAAAATAAATGAGAAATACTTTCTTTTTTCAAATGACTGACCTTTATACAAAGGTGCTGGTTATTGGAGAAGGTGGCTACTTCATGTGAAGACCAAAATCTGAAGTATAAGTGGAAGGTATTTCTAAATCCCTTGAGACTCAGTCACAGTGCCTCCTTGTGCATTGCTCAAAATTGTTCTGGTTCTATCTGCATTCAGTATTTCTTCTTCTCTTTAATAAAAAATGCTACCTAGGGGACCTGGGATAACTTCTCAGCTGGCTCTCATTGCATATAAAATAGCTGAAATAAAATACTCTGTTTTCCACAGAGGTTTTTGTGAGAAAAGGTGATTATCTTAGATGCTTGTGTTTCTTTTCACCTGTTCCCATTCATATGCAGCATGCTCTGCTGTGGTTGAGAAATACTAAAACCCTGTTTACCTAATCAGAAAAGTCCAGACTATTATGAGAGAAATAGGGAAGGCACAGCTTGATTTTAATTTAAAAGAATTCTGAGAGAGATGTAGTGCTGCAAAGATCAAGAGAACAAATTCTCAGAGGGCAAGTTATAGCAGAGGCCTTGTGGGTATTTATGTTTTTCCCTTTCTCTCATGATACCAGAACAAGAAACAACTCAGTGAAATGGAAAAGCATTAAACATGGATAGACAGATTGCTATAATTGGCAATGTTTTGTTAACTTGTGAGACTTATTACCACAATATAATAGTGCAATTTGCTTTTTTTTTAATTACCTAAATTGTAGTGTAAACTGTCTGGGGAGAAGATTTCAGGGGAGAATGGTGCTGAGTATGCTGGGAGGTTGGAGAGCGTCTGTGCAGAGCTCTCACCCTGGTTATGCCCACAGAGCTTATTCTTCAAATTCAGCCACTTCTGCTGCTTCAAGCCTCACTTAAACACCCAGTTCTGCTGTGCTAATATATTGGGTTTTTTATACAAATTGTACTGCTGCTTTATTAGCTGAATCTTGCTGTGGATTAGCCTAACCAGTGAGTTTTCTAAGACATGGACTTTCCTTCTTCACCACCTGCACATTATCTACTGGAAATACTCAGGATCAGGTATAAAGGAATGATAAATAAATGCTTGATTGGAGCAGCCCAGCTCTATATGAATATTTGGACTATGCCAAGTGTCTTGTTGCACAAATTTCTGATCCTATTAGTTAATTCCATTTTTCAAGGGGAAAAAAGCTCCTTCAGGCTGTACAATAGACAAGAATTATTGACCAAGCATTTTTTTTCACCTTTTTCTGAGCTGGAATATCCCAGCATCTTTGTTTTGCACAGTCAATGACTTATTTATATTCAGAACCTGTACCTATGAGTCATTAAACTGGGGATTGCTCAGTTTAGGCTACTTGTCTAAACTCCTGAGTCACTACCTTGAGACAGTGTGGTTCTGGGAGCACCTCTGAGGAGGTCTACAGGAGTGAAGACCTGATTTTTAAATTGGAATACTGTTAATTAGTAAGGTTATCATTTGCTAGCATTGGGAAAAGTTCAGGTGAAATGGAAAGGGGTAAAGGGATACTGTGTTTCATTTTCCCTTGACTTTACCACTAGACTCAAGAAGTGACATCCCTCAGAGAATGAGTGAAATTGGAGGCAACTTAAATTTTCAAGTCAAAACCTCAATAAAAATCAATGGGCTGTAAGTCAAAGTGGGAGCAGTGAAACACAAGCCAGTTTCTTTGTGTTAGGCCATCTCTAGCGGAAACAGTGGATTTGCAGTTGCCTGATGTCTTTAACATAAGATTAAAGAGCTTTCTAAAATGCTGGTTTAATCCAATTTCCATGAACATCTTGTGTGTTCAACAAGTCAAACACAATGAACCTAGTGGTCCTCTCTGGGCCTGCAGTGAAAGAATCTGAGAAGATGGTCTCTGAGTTAGAGGTCTCATGCTTGGGTATGAGACATTCCTTGTCATGCTTTTGGAGGCCCACACCCACAGGTATGAGCACATAGACGTGTCGAGACAGATGCTGACATGGTGCAAGCTATTTCAAGGAAATTGGGATGTATTGTAGTCACAGAGGATCATGTCCTTGAATATTATTTTTTTCTCAGTAAATTAAAATGTGTGGTACAGTTGCTTCCCAGTAACAAAAACTGAGATGTCAGTATTACCCTATTCTATGGGTTGTATGCTGGTGGGGACACCTAGGGTAGCCTGGGTAAAGAGTGACTTGTATCTAAAGCTACTGAGCTGCTGGGGGTTGTGGCAGTAAAGGGACAGTAAATTTTATGAGTTAACCTAATGTTAATGTTGCTTCCTAGTATTGCTTCAGACTGTGATAGGTATGATGTTACCTTCATCAAGCTACATGTGCACTCCCTTCCTGCACTGAAAACTTGTGTCCTGAAGTATTCACTGAACTAAATATGTGTGATTACTCCCCTGTTCAAAACCTGAGGTCATATTTCCTACCAAATTCATAGGTCTCGTGCAGTCTTCTCCTTTGTCTTCAAATCAGAGCACTATGTTCTGACATGTGGGTGTGCCTTCGGGATAGTACTATGAGACAGCTATTCACAGCAGCACTGCTGGTTTCCCTTGGCCCTGAATACTCTATTATTTAAAGTTATTTTAATGAAAGCCCTTTCCATGCCTTGGTCTGAGCAAGTGAATCTGTTTTGTTGCTTTTTGGGCTGTACCTTTATTGTTTGTGCCAAGCTGTGAATGCCTCCAGAGTGTCCCTTTGGAGGGGCCCGAGTGGAGAGCTGTCCAGGCGGGAGGAGGCAGCTGTACCTCGGGCAGGGTTAAAGCCTGGGCATGGTGCGAGGCAGAGGTCTCTGCTGTGGTTTGCCTTGAAGCTGTTACTAAGCAATTTGTGCAGACTCCTCCAGGAGAGCGTCAGCCCTTTGGTGCACTGTTGGTTGGATCCAGGATCGCTTCCAGAGAGTGCTGCCTCTCTCCATTCCTCCCCTCTGCCTGGGTGAACTCATTGCCACAGCGGGACTGCCGAGAAGCCAGGCTGCCTCACCAGGAAGGGCACGGGCTCGTGAGTGTCTCAAGGGGCTGAAGGGGAGGCATCACTCTTTGCAGGGTCTTTCTGTTGCTTTTCTGGTGAGCATCTGAGCTGAGCTGCTGGTGACTTGGATAAGGCTGCAGGAGGGTGGCTGGGATCTCTCTTGGGCAGAGAGGTCGGCTGTGAGCAATATTTGTCCCGGAGATACACTCATTGCTGCTGGCAGCCGTGGTGGCTGCTGTGGCTCTGTCTCCAATGACAGTAACCAGGGAAATATTTTTGAGCTAACTGGCCACTGTTCAGCAGTGAGCAAGCAACCAATCCTTCAGCTCCTGAGCTCAGAAATTATGTGAATAGGCTCTGAAATTATTTTGCTGGATGCAATAGTTCAGGGCAGAGCCAGTGGCGAGAATTTTTCTGAGATACAGTTTCTGCTATGAAACTGTCTGCTGGCAAGCTCTGGGAGAAAAGAATGAAGTCTGCTGTGCAGTCTGCTGTATCTCTTGATTAGCTCAGTGTCCAGGCATTGTAGTGAGCACATTTTAGCTTTGCCATTTGCCACATGTGGGTTTTGTTATTTATGATGGTTTTTAACATGACATTATGGAAATGTTCTTTTGTTCTATTCTCTGAGCAGGAATTTGTGTTCTAGCAATCCAGCATTGTTATGAAGGCCAGATTTTGGGAAAAAAATCTGGCAAAAATCAGAAACTATCAAAAAGTTTTTGCTACTGAGGTGCTAGGCAAGAGGCTGTCCCATGCTGCTATAAATCTGGATTTATTTCTTGAAGGCTGAGATTAGACTTTGCCTTTAATGCTTTTAATTAGGGATGTTTCAGTTTTGTGGATAGTAGGATGTAGCATCCCCCCACCAGGGGGTGGTCTGTGAAATCAAGCAATATCTTGCTGAGCAAATGATGTGGTATGGTGTGTTTCTTTAGATCTTTTCTGATTATGGATAATTCATAATGTAGAGTGAAGATTTGTTAATAATTTCTTATCTATCTCTTACAATTTACAGCAGTATTGTAAGAAGTATCTTCATAATAGGCTGGGATGTGAAGTCACCTGAACTGAACAGTGGAGAGAGCTTTGAGAATTTTATATTAGTTTGTAAATTTAGCTTTTATGGGGATTATTAATGGAGAATTCCTAGATGTGTGCATAAATGTATGGTGCATTCGGACAGTAAGTAGTCATTGAAATCCTTGAAGTGTATAAGTATAAATTTGTACACACCAATGTATTTTTGCAGAATGTACCAATAGAAATTCAAAATGACAGTTTACCTGTGCAGAAGAAAGATTTTAACTTTTTTTTGTTTTGATTTACTAATCAGTTTTAAGACTTCTTTAAAAACAAACAAAAAAAATTTCATCAAACAAGAACATCCAAAGACTGTTTTTGAAGAAGTGGTTAAATGGAAAAAGCAGCAAAATCTGTTTCTTCATCCAAGGAAGTGTATTCCAAAATATTTTGACATGGGCTTAGAAAGCTGACATAATGCCTAGAGGGTGCATTTCCATTTGAGAGGGCAAGATTTCAGTTTTTTATGTGAACAGCTCTACTTTCTTCCCCTTATAAGTCAACCACAGTAGACTCCTAATGTCTACTGTGCCTGCCTGTAAAAACAGCTTATTAAAGCCTGTAACCACTCCTGGAGCACAGGAAAACACAGCCTCTAAACAGGCCTTTTCCATCTCCAGGACATCTCCACTCTTGTAATTTTATGTTAAAATGAGCATCAAATTTAGTAAATGAGATTAATTGAAAAACCCAGTGATCCAAAGAATTTGAAGAGTCTTCCCTGAAAGTCTTAAAATCAGCAGAAATATGTGCCTGCAGAGCCAGGCTCAGGTAGAGCTGTACCTCTGTCATTAAGTTGCACAGGATGCCTTGGAAGTGCCAATCATGACTCAGTGTAATGGCAGGAGAAAACTTCAGAGCAGATCTGCTGCGTGATAGAAGATCACATCAGGGACCAGTTGAGCTTCTGCCCAGGCAGACACTGGGACTCACAGGTTTTTGAGATTTTCAGAGAAAAGTGCATTTCTAACCTTTCGTGGAGATTGTTTGGGGAAATTGGCAAGGCAATTCTTTCCACACCATGGCCTCAATCTGTTGCCTTCTTAAGGGATTGGAACATGTTGGCAGTGCAGCACTCAAGACAGAGTCTTGCACCTAACCTTGCTTCTCCAGATTTCCACTACCTTAGTGTACACAAAACTGGGTTGCTGATGCAACTAAAAATCCACCAGCTTAAACAGATACTTCCAAACATGAACAAGAGTTAAATATTTCAGAAGAATCTTCAGTCTTTGGAAGATGGCTACCAAACTTTGCTGTGAAACTTGGCTTTAATGAGAAGAGAAATTGCATTTAAACAAATACTCAGGAGGTTTTACAGTCATGCTTGGTGAAAAATTGATCTGAGAAAAAAGTCTTCATTTTGGCTTTTGCTCTAAGCTGACCTAGTCTGATTCTCTCCTGGAAGGGGTAGTCCTGGCTTTGCCACCCCTCACCCTTCCTATGCATTACCAGAACTTGTACTCTTCAAGCAGCTTTGCAGAGAACTAATCCAGATCAGAAACAATCACTAAGGAAATTATTACTTCACCTTATTTACAATAACTTTATTCCTGGCTTAGTTTTCAGTTGATTCAACATGGGTTGGCAAAAAAAAGAGGTGTCAGGAATGTGCAGAAAAATAAGAGAAAGGAAGGGATTTCCCTTCTGTTTATAGCTGGATTTTTAGTTCCTCTTTAGAACAATCTGTAGCACAGCAGCTTGTATCAGGAACTGACCTCGCTGTTTGTCTGCCTGGGCTGAGAGAATAAACAGACCTTTTCAGAAAGTAAACAAGGGGCATAAATGGCGAGAAAGAAAAATAAATAGAAATAAATTTTAAAAAAGAATCCAAACTAAGAGATTCTTTCTCTGATGTAATAACCTTAAAGTTCTTTTTGACCTTCAGAAAGTGAAATGTTTTGCTTAAGAACTTGAACTGGGAATTCTGGTGGGACAGAATATTCTCAAATCCTTTAGCCTGCTTAAACCTTATCACTGAAAGGTGCAAATTTGTTTCCTTCGTGTATTTAATTCTTGAAATCTAACTTATCTCTGCTAGACTTTGCTGTTGTTGGTGGCAAGCAAAGCAGACTTAGGACCTGGTAGAAGTTCTGAACTGCAACTTTCAAACTCTGGATTTGCCTTCTGGTACTTTTTAAGGAGCATAAGAACCTATAGCGTGAGATATCCTTTTATGTTCTTAAAATGAAATATCTGGCCAAGAAATATCTGGCCTCATGCTTAACCCTGTCTGACCCTTTTCCATCACATCAGCACTCTGATTTTTCTCCAAACAATTATGTTTGTTTTCCATCACATCAGCACTCTGATTTTTCTCCAAACAATCAATTATGAAAGCTCTGAGCATAACTTTTGACAGTTTGCACATAGTAGAAGTAGGCTGATATACTCTACTATTTTAGAAAATATTTTCTTTTACTCCCAGCTGTCTTCCTTCCCTGTGAATTATATATTAGGCTGTCATTAAGAAGAAATGAACTTCCCTCTGGAAATTTGTAACCCATTATGCCAAGAATAGTGACTTCAGATGGGGGATTGAAGCCATCCTCTCCTGCAGTCACAGAAGGCCGGGCAGTTGTAGCCTTCAGCCACTTAAAAACAAAGAAGCCCCAGTGTCCTGTTGTGGCTGGTGGCCTTTAGTTGTCCTTGGTGGAGCAACAGGCACTGCTGTGCCAATCTGCTCAGTGCAGTCCAGTCCCTCACTCCAGCAGGTCACCTTTCCAGCACTGTTGGAAACAATTAGCACGTAACCTAGTGTGTGTCTGTTCAGACAAGAGAGGAAAGAACAAGGGGATATTCTTTGTTGCTTTTAATCATCTGCTGTTGGTGTAGCTCCTCCAGACCTGCTGTGAGAACACATACAGCTGGGTGAGACAGAATAATCAAGTGTGTGTGTGTGCAAGCCCAAGCAGGTTCCATTTTTGAATGAGGAATTATGGGGCATAACTGGATGGCTTTCCCCTTGAGGATCAGATGGCACAGTTGCAGTGAGCCTCCCTAGAGAGCTGGGGAGGAGGAGAAGCTGTGCCAGACAGATGGCTATAGTAATTGCTTTTCTTTTTCTCCCCCTTGGTAGAAAACCTTGGGAAGCAAAACTGTAAGGCCTAATTCTTCTGCATTGAAACTGGCCTCTGCTAGGAATTGAATTTATAGCAGTTTAAGAGGAGAACCAAGAGTAGATTAACTGACTTGTTTCTTTTATTTTATTTCCTCTTTTATCACATCCTTATTCATATTTAAATTGTCCTGACAAATTCAATTAATTCAAGTAATGAAGAACTGTATGGTATGTGTAAATGTTCATCTTTGATGACCTGTGTTAGGGGATTGGCATTGTTTCATGTAACACCAAACAATTAAAATTTTATTTTTTAAATTTTAGAGGCTATGAATAACTACCTCTTTAAAAAAAAAAAAAAAAAAAAGTGAAGACCACAAGAGCAATCACACAGAAGGTGGGAAATGTCTGAGTCAAGTTTCCCAAAATAGATATGTTCCAGACACTTGGCTGAGGTATGTTTTGATAGGATCTAGAGTTGCATGCCTATACAGATTTTATCAGAGGACAGGGCTGCTCTGAAGTGACCAGGAGTTGTCCGATCTCCTCTGCAGATATTAGCAAGAGGTGCAATGAAACAAGATAGCTGTCAAGTTCCTGCAGCTTTTCAGCTCCCTGAAACCTCCTTGACCCCATGTAGTGCTAAAATGTGCCTATCATCAATAAGTTTTTCTGAAGTGTCTATGAACCTGTAGCTGTCAGCTCAGTACCAGCTCATGTCACCCTGAAGAAGGGGTTTCTCAGCTGGAATATCAGTCCCACAGAAAAATGGGATCTTGCTTCTGTCCAGGAGGGTGAACAGCACTTGCTGCTGCCTTTTGGCTTGCAGTAGAGACCAGAGAGGTTTCAGAGCTTCCTGGGATAAAGCTCGTGGAAGATATAAATGAATAGTGCTCATTGGTGCTAGGCAAATATCACAGCTTTGAAACAGACCCAGACTTGTGTCTTTTGGTTTGCTTATAGGATTTTTTTCAAGCTTTTCTTCTAGTCAAAGATTAAAAACTTCTTTCAGTAGCCCCAGGTAATCATGTTTCCAAGGACTGGGATTTTCACTGCAAGTTCTGTGCTGTGATGATGTTACAGATTCTTCCGTGTTAGGGAGTAACTAACTTTAAGCACTGTCCTAGAAGATACAAATGGGCAAATGGGACCTTGAGTACTGATGGCTACAGCTGCTGACATTTCACAGCCACATGATCTGATTTGCTGTTTGGGCTCATGAGGCACCTTCCCTTGTTTTCTCAGATTTTCTCAGTTTCCTGCTAGTTTCTTCTGCTGCAATTTCTTTTCCCAGCATGTCAGTGTGTGAACTGTACTGACATACTGAATGTGTGATTCCTAGTCACTGAATGTGTTTTCTACCACCTTTCTCATCATCTGAGCATCTCCTCCTGAGTGTGGGTTTTACAGCAAATCCCATGGGGTTCATCTTGCCCAGGCAGGGGATTTTATGAGAACTAACTGGCACTCTGCAGTTCTTGTTTCTCTTGATTAATCTTATCCTTACATCACAAAAATCTTTTGAAATAAAAAGGATATTTAGAAACCAGAAACCAAGCTATGTTTAGAGCAAGCTAATAAAGCTAAATAGGGGTTGGGTGGGTGGTAGAATTTCTGTTTTGCTCGAGATTGGTTTGATATTAATGATGTCTTCACATTGGCAAAGACCAAACACAAACTAAAGTACTGGCAGGTTTGTTACCCTGGAGGGCTGGGCAAGTCTCTGAGAGGTGAGAGATGGTGGCACCTTTTCTAGTTAACTTTCCATTTCTGTCGAGCTTCCTTGTGATTCTGCCATCCACTGTAGAAACCTTTTTTTCTATTTTTGCAGCTCATTGGCATAATCTCAGTCTTGGTAAAACCTGAGTGTATGTGACCACCTGTGGGACTGCACAGATGTCACAATAACTTTGCACCTTCTGGATGCTGAAATCAACAGTGTTTTCTTCAATGGATGATGCCCTGAGGTTTCTCAGTTCTGAGAATCCAAGCTTTGTTTAAATTATTAATTTGATTTTCCTTTCCTGTACTTCCATGTTGATAGTTTTTTGTTACAATCAGCTACAGTCACCAGTTTTTCTCTCTTGTGCCTTCATCTTGCTGCCAACACCTGTTTTGAAAAGGGCAAATCTGTTACTATTATAGTGATTCAGAAATACCTCCAGTGTGCTTTCTGAAGGACGGTAGAATCTTTGGACCAATAATCTGAGGACACTTCTCAGTACCTTTTGAGAATTGTGTTCTTAGATTACAGGGCTTTTTGCTGCTGGTTCCTTGGGTGTAGTACTTATCTGACTCCAAACAGCACTATCAACATGCTCTTCTTCAGCAGTTGGAGAGAAATCAGGCTTATAGTATTCTCTACTTTCTAAAAGATAACCTTGTATGTTCAAAAATATTTTAGTTTGCTTTCCTTTATTTCCTCTGCAGTTTCCTCCCCAGGTCCCAGTCTGGATATGCATGGAAAAAATTGCAGAGTAAAAGAGGAAAACTTAATGAGTTACTATTATTTTGTTTGCTTTGGGAATGTATAACAATCCCTGATGCCAAGCTCCTTAGTGATTCCTGGTTGCTTTGGCCACCTACAATGTCAAAAATCAGGGAGCTGATAGTGAGCCTCATAAACAGGATGGAAAAGAAGGTCCCACATAAAAAACATCACTCATTTGAGTTTGCATTTTCTCCTCTTAAGTTCAAAAAGGAGGATTTGCAGAATCATCCTCTCTCCCCCCCACCCCAGTTCTGTGGAATTATTGCCTTTTTTGTGCATCAGCCAAAATCTGTGCAACTTCTTTTCACGCTGTCTGTCACCCGTTGTGACACAAGCTCTTCAGCTGCTTAGTCTCAAGGCATTAGTGAAGTGTTTGAAAATGAAATAAAACTTTCCAAATGACATTCTGTCATTTAAAACCTAGAATCCTTAGTTCTGGAAGGGATCAGAGTGGATGTCTGAAAGCAAGACAGAGAAGGTATTTTGGGCAGTAGACTAGGATGCAGAAGAAAGAAGCTAATCTCTAACTTCTCTGACCTCTCTCTGTTTCTGGACTCTTGGTTTAAGACCAAGTGCACAAAAGTATTTCAGTGCCCATGTTGAATTCACATCAGTTAAGATTTTGGTGCTTAAATGGGGCAACTGCCTGCCCTGACTCAGGTCTGTGATCTATCTGTGCCCAGCCTCCTTCCTTCCACCTGTTGTCTGGGCACTTAGAGGTGATCTGTACAATATCAGGACTGGTTGTTGTTCTGTACAGTGGCTAAAGGAGTAGTTCCAATAGTTGTTTCTATAACACAAACCTTGATCCTGCCAGTTGAATTGCCAGATATTTCTCAGTAAATGTTGCTGCTTTAGACTGGTGTGAAGAGTGGGGAAAATAACTGGGTGCACCTGTCACAAAAAGAGATCAAATTAGCTCCATGTGAGACTATAATCGCTTTTCACTCCATAGATCACACACAGAAATAGAGGTCATTTTTGCCCCGTTATTTGCCAAGTTCCTATTTAACTTTTTACTGTTTACTTCAAAATAACAGGCTTTGTTTTCATGAGAAGAAAGTCTCAGAGCCCCTTATTTCCTCCTTTTGCTATGTATTTTGCTTGTAGCGGAAAAAGCATTGGGAAAGGAAACTGTTGTGGATTGGCTGGTTACACAAAGTCCTCCAGCAGAGATCGGGGAGTTCAGGGTAGAACAGGGCCATATACGTGGAATAGACTTCACTTCTTCAAGGACTGAAAAACTGCTGTAGTGGGAGGCCAAATGCAGTGACTTAATATGGAACCTGAAGGGGTCAGGAACAGGCTGTCAGCTTGAGCAAACCTGTGGCAAGTTCTGGCAAATCTACTGGAGCTGGTTTATGGAAAGCTCTGTCTGAAATCACAAGGCAACAGATGAAGTTAACAGGCTGAAGAAGAGACTCTGTAAGTACCATAATCTTTACCATGATAGTCATATAGTAGCTCAAGCAATAGTCTGCCTAGGCTCTTTTTCTTTGAGTGTCATCTTTTTTTTGCTGGGTTGTTAAAGGAGGAAAAAAATATTATTGAGGCTGTATGAACTCACTGAAGATTTCTGTTTTCCCTTGCACAGATGAAATCATGCAGCAGGAGATACGGCCGCTGGTAGCAGTGGATATAATAGAGCAGCTCCACAGGCAATTTGCAATCTTGTCAGGTAAGAAGTTGCTGGTAATGACACTCTGTGACTGTCTTGGAAACATATTGGAATGTGTCATGCTGACTGTCACCCTTCAGCTCTGTACAGTAGTTGCAATAGTATTTTCATATTGCTCCTGGGAAGTGCTGCTACAATCAGATATTCATGGTGTATGGAAGGGATAAATGCCAAGCTGCTGTACCTTTTTTTAAGCCAAGTTAATTTTCCATGTTCTCCACAATGGGCTGGGAGGAATATATTTAGAGGGCAAGAAATTAAACAAAACTTTTGCTACATATCTTTGCACAATGTCCGAGAATCTTGTTTGTGGGAATAAATTTTGGTCTATCAGGGATCTATTCATGACCTCCCCCTTCTTCCTCATTTGCCTTTGTTTCAGAAATGATTCATTGCTAAAGTGTAAGGTTCTAATCTTTAAAAGATATGATTATTATATATTCCTTTGTTTGCCCAAAGTTTGCAATCACACAAAGTGACGCAGTTCCTTCCCCAAAGAAAGAGCTGATACTGAAATATTTGGCAAATTATTTAATACATTATTTTGGATACTGTAGATGATAAATCTTATCCGGGTCCTAAAACAGTCTCTGCTGTTGACTGCATGGTCTCTGGCAACTCCTTTTGTCTCTATTTCTGCCTGTTCTGCAAAAAAGAAAATTCAGAATTTGCAACAGAAACAGTGAAATATCATGAATTTGCACCATTGTATCATGAAAATGCTGAGATTATAAAAAGGTTCTCTTGAAAAGCCTGTCCCTCTTGGTGGAGATGAATGCTGGATATAGAGTGCAGAGAGTGCACCAACCCAGCTCTGGAAATGGTCAGCTCAGCAGGCCCAATCTTTGCTGCGTCTCTGCATTTTAAAATACATTCCAAGTTGTTGAAGGAAATCCAAATCTAATCCAAATTTAATTCTAGAATTAGTCTAGTATTAAAACTTGATTTTGGAGGCTTCCAGGTAGGATCTTGTGGCAGTTTCCTCATCTCAGTAACTAAAGGGTTTGCATTAGACAGAGGGTATTGACTGAGTAGAGGTGGAACCAACTGCCTTCTCATCTGCAATAAAACATCTCAGGGTCCCACCTTCCTAGAATTCCTAATGAACACAACCCTTGCAGGACAAGGTCTGTAACTGCATTCAATTTCTCAAACCCTCTTCATCCCACTGTTGTGCTCAGTTCAGGGTGAGTAGGAATTGTTGAGAATTGAGGGCCTCATATGCAATTGCCTACCCAATAAAATGTGGAGGATTGCTATTTTTCAACCTCATTACCTTGCAACACCTGGGATCAGTGGCAAAAGCTGAATACAGCATGTAATGAGCAACTTATGGAAAGTGGTTTACTAAACAGGAAGAAAAAAACCATGTCCTATTCCAGCTAGAACATTAAACATGGAATAAAAATGTCAAGGGTAGACATAAAAAAAGAATTTTCATATTTCTATATGGACTCATAATTTCAGCAGTGCCTGTATTCTTACCTGCTATTTTAGCAAATTCAACTCTTCACATTTATCTAGTTCTTTTATTCTTGGAAGTGATGAGAAAGGTGTTTAAATAAGGCTGTTTAAATGTGAGCTGCTTAAAGACTTGAAAAATAACTCTTCATAGAAGGCAAGGCTGAGGGGCTTTGTTAGGAATCAGCAAATAACTCATTCATCAACACAGAAATACTGATAACAAATACCAAAGGAGAGTGAGAATGTGTCTTTCATGCCCCCATCTACATAAATAACAAATCACATTTTAAGAATTTTGAGGTTTATCTAAAATCTTCTCAGTACAGTCCAGAAATAGTATCCTACTATAAAACAGGGCAGTGTAGCTCACAGTTTCTAAGTTGATTTCAGTCTGAAGTTTATACCTAAATTTGGAAACCTGGATGCCTCCGCTCCAAAATCCCCATGGTAGCATGTGAAGAAGATAAGGAAGGCTTAGACACTGGTCCAGTGTCTTATTCTGTTGGTGACCACCGGTGAGCCACAGGTAAAACATAGCAGGAATCATCCTTACTCTCCCTCTATTGCCTCCTGCAAAGAGAACGTTAGGTGCAAGCCAGATATTACTATATTTTTCAAAAATGCATTTCTCTAAATAATGTAACTTTCTTTATCCTTCAGCAAAAGATTAGGGGTTTTTTTTTCATGCAATGAAAACAAAACTGGGCACTCTTCTGCCTCAATTCATTTATTAAAGTAATTCACACGTAAATGACCTCATTTGATTTAGATTTTTTTTCCAGATGGCTCTGTAGCTTTTCCTCAAAGCATGCTGTTTGCTGCTTTTCATTAGGTACGAGCAACCACAAGTATTTTGGTGCTTCAGTGCTTGCCTACGTGGTGGCTGAAAATTTGATACTTAGCCTATTTCCTGGTTTTCCATATTGAAATGTTGCAGCTCAGTAGCCACTGTCTGAAAAAAAACCAACAAACCTTCTGTTCTTTGGTGCCACCATCATGGGCAGTAAAAGGCAATTCTAACATTCTTGTAGACAATAAATTATAGACATAAATTATGTTATGTTTTATAGACATAAATTATGTTTCTCTGAACAGCTTCCTAACAGTGGTATACACTGGTTTATACTAGATGGGCTTGTTTCTTTCAGTCTGGAGGCTGCAGCCTGTCTCCTCTTCCATGCCTGTGCAGAGCCCAGAGGATGTAGCACTGAGTCTGGTTTGTGTTACTCCACAGCCTCTAACTTTGTCAAGCTCTCCTGTTCAGTCCTGTGGACCTCAAATGCATTTGTCCAGTGATAATGAAAGTCAGTGTTTGACTCTTGCAAACTTTGTCATAAATATTTCTTTGGTTAATACCACCTTTTTAGTAACGGCTGGCAGCTGAGGCAGTTGCAGTGAACTCAAAATGTTCCCTTGCAGTAAAGCAGAAAAAAGAGGAAAATGATTGAATCAAAGGCTCTTTGTTTTCTCTGGACATGACTCATTAGAAACACTTCTCTCCACTATTGCTGTGTGCAAACTTCTTAAGAGGATCTGACTGTCCTGTGGTCTCTGAGCAGATGGCAGAAATTACATAGCAAGTCCAATGAGTTTGGTGTTTGATTGTGCCAGGGTCTAGTTATAATGAATGTATTACCTACTAATAGCCTCTTGTTTGTCCTGGTCCTCCACCTACCAGACTAATCAAGACCTTACTCCATGCCAAGAACAGGGAAACTCTCCAAAGCCTTCCCTGGTCCACTGAGGTAATGGAAAAGGCTGCAGTGTAATGTGACAGTGTCCTAATCATGTAATTTTACTTTGGTCATCTCTTTTCCCATGTGCTGATTTAGCCCTGCTTAGCTTGTGAGATTTGGTAGGAGTACTGGTTCTTGTGGTTAAATTCTAGTTTTGATACCACCACTGCCTCTTTCCTTTCCCTGAAAACCAAACTCCCAATTATGGGACTACAGCTGTGACAACACAGGAGTGCTCAGCTAGGTTTGTGTGTTTCCTGTAGCTGTTAAGGGAACTAGATCACAAAGCTGAGTAGTACTGAAAACCTGGTTATTTTAACACACCAATTTTTACTCAGGAATAAAGAACCACTAGTAAAATACTTTTTCTGTCCTGCTGACAGACTTATAAACTGCTGTACCAATCTGCTGTTGGAACTGCTACCATTCCTTCCTCCCCATACACTTTTTATCTGCAGCTTCACAACCTGTTCTTATCTGTAATTACTCTGTCAAAGAGCCCAATCTGCCATTTGCAGCAATAATAGATCATGTTGCTAAATCACGACTTTATTAGACAAACTGTCATGAAGTGTATTAGCAGAGAGAATCATTTTCTTTGTGTTCTGCTCCTCTTAACAGACTTCAGTGGATGGGAGAGTATAACTGAAAATGGTAACTGACTCAAAAGCCAGTTTATTTAATTTGCAAAGCCTGGAGGGTGTTTGGCCATCTGCTTCCTGTTTAAACGGAGCCTTTTGGAAAACCTGGCCTGACCTTGCCAAAAGGACAGTTTGGATCTTTTATAAAAATTGAGACCTGGAAAGCATGATTTAATGAGAAATTCATCACTTGCAACCCTTAATCAACATGGAAAACCAAAACAAGCTTGGAAAAAGCAAGACCTGACCAAAGCAGTGAAACTTCAGCCAAGATATCATTAGACTTTTTGGCTGTCTCACTCAGGAGATGAACTGTAGTCAGGGCTGGGCTGTGATGACTCAGGGGGCTCTCTGCATGTGGGTAGGCCCAAGCAGTTAAACCTGCAGGTGTCAGCAGCATTTGAGAGAACACTTTCCAATACTAACTGATGAGTTAGTGTCTGTGGCAGACTGGGGAGGTGAGCTCTGGAAATTTGCAGGCTAACTTTTGGAACTTCTCCTGACTATAGCCCCTTTGTTGGGCTGGTGCTTTTCGTTTGTTTTAGTTTGATTTCCCAAGGGAGTCAGCATATTGGGTGATCTCTAGTTAGAAGAGCTGCTGGCTATAGAATAGGAATAGAATAGGACTTCACTGTAGCCCCTGATTGTCTCAACCGTGGATATTTTTTGTGCCTAGGTGAGAGGCATAGGTGGGCTAGAACTGAGGACTGGGAGATTTTCTCAGTTCCTCATTGTGTTCAGGGACTTGGCCTGCAGTTGTGATTGCTTTCTGCTTTTACATCAGTCATACCAACAGACAGCTTCAGCTGTGAGAGCTCTCAGAATTCAGCACTCACACCTCATTTGTCAATCACACCCTTCACACTGCAAAGCAAAATTAAGTTTTCTCAGCTGCCATAACCTTTTCTCCCCCAAATATATTCCTTCCCCAAATACTTCAGCTGTTTTGTTTCCACAACTGAGTTCTGGCCCCATCTTCACTGCAGCAGTTATCCAGGCTGCATTGACTGCTGGAAAGTCTGTCTAATAGAAGCAGCTATGAATGCTGCTCTGTGTCCTGGGACTTTGGGGATTGGCACACATAAGAGTGAGTGAAGGTTCCATTACCATGGGTACCTTGTACAACCCTGATACAGCTTGTGTGCTGTCTCTTCTAAATTTCTTAACCTTCCACATTCACTCTGACTTCTGACCTGTCACCCAGGTTCTTCCTTTCCCTTTGCCCTTCAGCCACAAGTGAAGAGAAAAAACTGAGCAAATTAAGGACTGTGCCCAGGAAGAGGAAGAATGAGGTGCTGTCATTCTGCAAACCAGGCAGAAGGTCAAGTAATATTTTCCTTGGAAGTCCTGCCTTTCACCAGGCAGTTCAGCCTTCTACTCTTCTAAATGCTGATGTTGTTTGCATCAGTTGTACTCCAGCTTGTTGAGCTCAGGTCGGCATAGGAGACAAAAATCTGGTTGGTTTTCTCTGCAGGCAGAATTCTGTGGCTACTCATGATGGAGCAGCCTGGGGTGTGAGTGAGGAGCAGTGACCCAGCCTCGGGAGGCTGCATGTGGGATAGCCTGGCAGCCCTAAGGCAGAGTCAGGGGGGAGGAGCTGAACTAACTCTTGTTAGTTCAGCTGTGGGACTGCCTGAGCCTTCCCTGCTGCCGGCTGAACTTCCAGCTGTCGTGGCTGCTGCTTGCAATGGCCACTGCCACCAGCAGCTGATTCCCTGGCTGGGGACCAGGATTTGGAGCTGCCAGGAGGTGCTGGGGATGGCTGTGTTGCTTGGAGAGTGCTGCAGGGTGGCATCTAACGCTGCCTGGAAGAGCTGCAAGTTGGAGAGACAGAGGCCAGTGCATTGCATGGAGACGCTGCCAGGCACGGCCACGCTCCTGATGCCTATTTTTCAGTGTGTCTTTGTTTTTGCTTCTGACTGCACTAAACTCAAGGTACTGCCTCCTTCTCCCTTGGAGCTCCTCAGCTCAGCTCATGCCTCAAGAGCTCCTTGCCCAGCTGCACTGCTGAATACCACAAAGTGCTCCTGGCAGCTGTAAGGTGACCCCTCTCACCTCTCTGCTGTGCTCATTGGCTCACTCTCCAGCATTTCTCTCTCTTGGCTCACTCTCTTCGGCACTTCGTGCCCTCACTTTCTAGATAGTGTCTTTTTCTTTTTTCTTATTTTTTTTCTTTTTTTCTCTTGAGGACTAATTTTTGATTCTGGTATTCTGTGGAGCTGCTGAAGCTTCCTCTGTCCCTGCCTGCCTTACCTATGATGGGCTGTAAACTCTTTTACTTGGCAACTGGACTCTTCTCACAAGTGATGCCCAGGAGTGTAGGGATTATTCACAGTCCCAGCAAGCACAAGGATGGTGTACAGAGAGTTCTTGGGGCCAAATTCCATGTACTCATTCCTCATTGCTATGGAACTGACTGAAGACTGTCCCTATTGGCTTTTAGTTTGTGCTCTCTGCCCTTTCAAGACATTGAGTAGTATCTAGCTGAAGTATTTCAAGGACTGGAAGAAATCTTCCCTAGAAAGAAAGGTTGATGGCCAAGGAATAAAAGGGCTGCAGCTTGTCAATTCACATTCTGCTGAAATTTGCATACTGCAGCAATTCTTGGATTAGTGTCAGGGAAAAAAATGGCATTAACATTTAGATGTATGGAATTGCTCTCTCATACAGAGGAGAGAGTTTTCCAGACACCTTTGGTGTTTAAGGAGCTTCCCTTATATCCCTTATCCAAATGTATATGGATAATTTTTCTCTGTAACTCTATTACTGCTTGAAGTTCAGATATGGGCAGGAAAAACCCATTTGTAACATATTTATGGTATTGCTTGTCACTCAACACTTCAGACATGTCTGCTCTCTTCTCATCATAGTACTTAATTGCTGAATACCAAACTCCCTCAAACTTGCCCCTAATTTCCTGATGTGGCAGGAACTGAAGGTTTCCTTGTTTATTTCCCTGTCTGAAATACAGCTCTGCTGACCATTTGAGGGTTCTGGTGTGGTTGCAGCAGGAAGTGTTGCCTTCTCATTGGAGAATGAGATAGAGATCAGGATCTGTTAAGGGCCTGTGGCTTAGTCAGAGGCAGGAGCTGCTGACGCTTAGTTGAATGTTCAGTCTGAGGCTGCTCCTAAGTGTCCTACATTTGTTGCCAGTGGTGAAAGGAAGAAGTCAGTGTTTAGTCTGTTTACATTCATTCTTTGGATGGCTTTTTATAGGAGAAGATCCTGTGACAAAAAACCACCCACATACATAGAGTGCATCATCAGCCTGCCTCATCCAGCTCAGGAAAGAGCCAGGGGAAGAGGAGTACATGTGCGAAGGGAGAGGCAAGAGATGAAATAAAAGGGACACAAAGAGATCCTGGTCAGCAGGAGCATTAGAAGGACCATTTGAAACTTGTAGTTTAAACAAATCTTGAGTATAACTGCAGATAAACTATCAGGTGTTGAAGGAGGTGATCCAGGGGAATCTCTGTCTTATCCTCCAGTGGAAAATATTGCTGCTTTAAAACAAAATATTCCAAGTTACTACATCTCCCTCATTTAAAGTATATTCACATATTTAAAATACATAAATTGGAAAGTTTGATGCGCAGAAATCCTGTGATTTCAAGATACCAGGTATGAAATACCTTGTCATGCACTGAGCTCTACACAAAGAGATAGCAGACAAATTTGGTATTAAATTTTCCTGGCTGTTGCTGTTTGTGTCCAGGAGATGTCACTGAGAATCTGTAACAAACCAGCCTAACTGGGGACCTGCTGGTTGGAGTTCCTGGTCTAGAGTGCAGCAGCCTGGGGAAAGCCTGACTGAATTTGCATGACAGCATATTCTACATCACTGCTGACTGCAGACAGTGCAGCTGGAGGTCCAGCTGCCATGCATCAGCACTTGGCATCACCCCAAGGGCAGTGGGGAGGTCAGTGTGGAGGCCGTGGCTCTGCTCAGCATTTGAAATCCAGTTCAGTGCGGTGTGAATGATGGCTTTTGTGCTTTCTCTCGTAGCTGAGAAGCTTTTGAGTCTCTGTAGGCCTGTTTTCACCCTAAAAAGGTGAGTTTAGTGAATGATCTAACACAATGGAGTCATTTTCAGATGTAATCAAAGCAACAACCAACCTTCAGCAAGGAAAAGAGGGGCTAAAGGTAGTGTGCTGATACCATGTCACCATATATCAAGAAGAAAAAGGGTTTCCTTGTTCAAAATTTCTATTTTCTAGAGTTCTAAATTTTACCTCGTGCAAACATTATATTCTGCAGCATTCCAGCTCTCCATGGCTAGATAGCACAGAAGGGATTTTAAGGCTGTGAAGATAGGACAGAGGCAGGATCAGGACTAGCAAGGGACTGTCCACTCTACAAAGAAATAGCCAGGAATTGCTGGAGCACCTCCTTGCAGTGACCATCAACACAGGAGCAGGAGAAACTGGTTTGTGGCATCAGCTGTGGCTATCAACAGGGAAAGGCAATAGTGGATGGGATCAGCCTGGAAACAGGGATCATTTATGGGGATTTAGAAGGTGCTTTCAAGGAATGGGAATGCTTTTCCTTTTTTTTTTTTTTCCCCCCCACTCCCATGCTCCTGGGATAATTTATTGGATATTTTCCTGTTGAAGCTAATTTACTGCCTCACAGCTTCCTCTTTACTAAAGAGAAGCCCAGAACATGGCTGTCCCTTGGGCAAGAGTCCTCTGTGTGTCATAAATGACTCAGAAAACTTTGTCTACAGCAGAACTACACTCACTATTGGGTTGTTAGAGAATTCCTGAGTCTGGTGTAAAAAATAGGTTTACATAAAGATTGCAGAGAAAGGAGAAAGGAAATCCAGGGAAAAGCAAATCCTTAATACCCTGTTTAAGGAGAACTAAGCAATAAGGTACCTGTAACAAAAGCTTTGTTTCTTTATGTGCATCATGTTTCTTTATGTGCTGCTGCCTCCCCAGTCTGTTTCTCAGCTTTAAGCCCAAACTGGTGAGAAAACCCCTCCTAACTTCTGTGTGGTTGGACTGATGCCCAGATTTATCAGTGGAACCAAGTAAACAGGGTTTGTGCTGTGGACTACAGCAGCTCTTGGAGCTAAGCAGCTGTATCAGGAGAGCTGTAAAGGCTGCTTGGCTCCAAGGGCTTGGCTCTGTGCTTCCTGTAGCTCTACCTGAATCTGGATCAGGGAACCTCTCAGAAAGGGACTCTTCTTAACCTTATTGCTTATGAGTTTGGCAGTTCCCTGTCCTGTTTAATAGAAGTTTGATGCAAATAAGCATGATAAGCAAAATTCCTCCATGCACTTTGAGCATTCTTAAGGAAAGACCTAAGCCTGGATTGGTCCCAGGCCTGTATTGTGGGCTATATGTGTGTATTCAAAGCTTGTATGCTCTGTTACTTCATTTCATTTGATGTCTAGAAGGAATTGGAGACTGCTGTACCTATACATAGGGAAATATTGTAATATTATTACTAGAAATTATTTGGAAATGGGAAACAAAGAATGAAAAAAAGCACTTAATCAAAATTGTGTGAAGATTAATGAAAAAGCTGAGAATTTCAAAGGCTAGAATCTCATCTGGAGTAAACAGAGGTAATGAAACTACAGTGAGTTATATCAGATGGGAGCTGATGATGATTATTGGATGTGTGTGCTTCACAAGGAGAAATATGCCAGTGTTTCCCACTTGAATACTGACTAGTCTGTCCAAAGGTGTGAAATCACTTTCTAAACTTTATTACTTGTCTTTTGCAGGAGGAAGAGGGAAGGATGGGGCACCCATTATAACCTTTCCAGAATTTGCAGGATTTAGTGAGATACCTGATGATGATTTTCTGAATGTGGTCACTTATCTAACCAGCATTCCCAGGTGAGGCTAAGCACAAATTTCTGTTGATTTCCTGAAGAGTTTTGCTTCCCCAGTGGCTTGCTGATTTTAGTGGTTCTACCAGGACATACCAGTGCCTCTGCCTTTCTCCAGTCATTATGAAACTTCCCTATCTACTGGAATTGTGTCATTTGCATGGAAAAGAAAACTTCATGCAGGGCAAGTTGAACTGAATTGAAGCAGGAATAGATCTGAAGAGCAGGGGCAAAGATGGCAGATCAAAGGGAGCTAAGAGGGGTTGCTTGTGAAGAGTCTCAGGAGCACTGGATGTATTAGGGGAAGGGCTGCTTCAGGAAGGAGCCATACTTACATATGTCCCATGACTGCTTATTCTCCAAGTGCATCTTTCTATCCAGCTTTCCCTTTGCTGAAAAAGCAAGTGAGGTGCCTCACTGACAGGATTTTGGCAAGCACCATGTGCTTTCTGGTACTTCATTTCTTTGGAGGTTGCTCCACAACCAAGATAATTTCCTTGCTTTTTGCCTGCAGCTTTATAAGGATAGTGAAACAAACTGACTTCCCCTGCTCTGAGGAAATGTACTAAGGCATGCCTGCTGAATTACTTTTTATTTATCTAAGAGAGTTTAATATTTTTTCAGTCCCCTGATCTTGTCTCTAAACCATGGCTCTCTGTGCTAGTGAGAAGCACAGCAACAGTTTGTTATTTCCTGTGGTCTTCTGTAAAAAGGTGCTATGGGGATCACAGCGGAAAATGTGCCTCCTTCACGTTTGAGTGAGAAGTTTTACAGCTCTGCCTACGTGTATTCCCCATATTTGCCAAAGTTGTTGCCAAAGAGTTGCCAAAGCAAGCTGAGAGAAACCACATACTGTGAATTTAACAGCTTCATTGTTTCACTCTGCTCTGTGGAACTTTTGTTCTGCCAGGGAAAACTCTGTTTCAAGTATTTTTTTACTCGCTTCAGGACTGGGAGGGTGACCAGCTTCAGGGTATATACAATAGCAACAGCCACTGAGGAAACCACAAAACTAGTTTTTCGGTCCTTTGTACTTGGTATGCAGGGAGATGATTCCCAGTGATTTTGTCACATGTTGGGGAACCAGCTTGTTGCATTGTAAATATGATAGACAGAAATGCTTTGAGCTTCTTCAGCCTGTGTGAAGCCCAAAAGCACAGATGTGTTCAAGAGAAATTAGCCAAATTCATGAAGGATTGCTCCATCAGTGGCAGCCAATGGACACAATGGCTCAAATGCAAACTTGGGCTGAAGAAATTAATTTATTCCTTAATGCTGGCACTTGGGAGAACATACCAAGAGAAGTATTGTCCTTCTCATTTTCCTGCTGCCTTTGTCTCAGTAGCCACTGTCTACCAACACTGCAGTCAGGGTGTTGAGCTAGATGGACCTTTGCATTGATTCAGTTTCAGTTCTATTTTTTTTCTTCCCCTGAGGAATCTCAGAGCCATGTGCAAAGAATGAAGAATTGAGTTTCAAAACTTTGTAAGTCAGGAGAGCTGTGATATACCTATTTTACAGATGCTGAGATACGTGTGAGTAATATCTCCTCTGCAGACAGGCTCACCAAAACTTGTGTTGAGTAAGTGACTGTTCAGTTTGCTCTAAATGACCTGTTCAAGGTCAGTGACAAGCTGGGGCTTTAAGGTACATTTTCTGCATAACAGCACATTGGCCAGAATTCCTTTCTCTTTAATTTGACATGGATTAAGTACTTTGATAAACAGGTGTCCTTCTCTCATTACAAAAGAGGTCATGTAATACAACATCTCAAGTTGGTATTCAAGGGCTAACCTGAATGTAGACCTGAGGATGGAATAGTTCTGCTGGTTGCAGATATTTCACTCAGTGAAAGGGAACCTTTCTCCTAGACATCTGTAGACCTAGGCAAATGCCCCAGAATTTATTTTGGAGGTAAGCATGATGTTTATGTGCTTTTCAGGATTGTCCTCATCTTCAAATCCTTCTTTTCAGAGAACTGAAGAAACCCCAATGCATTTTCATAATGAGGGTAGAGATATTATAGTAATAACACTGAGAAAACATTGATAGAATGTGTGTGTGTGTTTGTTTTTAAGCAAACTTTCTCAGGATGCACACTCAAATGCATCCTTTCTCAGGATGTACACTCAGCTGTGCATCCACTTGTGCTGATGCTGCCATCTCAGCCAGGCCTCTTCCCGTGGCTGTTTGCCTGCATCCATCCCTTGGTGCCAAATGACATTCAGACCTTGACATGGCCTTTCAGCATGCTGGTTGAAACAGGATCACTTGCTGACACTCTCTGTTTTCCTGGTTAGATTTAGGACTTCAGTCAGTCCTATCTAGCTAAAAAGAAAAAAAATCCACAAACACCCCCCCCACCACACACACCCCAACAACAACAACAACAAACAAACAACTCCACAAACAAGCAAAACAATAAAAAACCTCCACATCAAAAAGCAAACATACAAGTACCATTGGCTTATCTCAGTGACAACAACTGATGTTTTGCTGAACATCATTTGAATGTGAAGGCCCCTGGTTGAGACTTTTGTGTTTAGTTTCTCACCCTCAGTGTAACAATCTGCAACACACACAATATCTTTGTTGCCTTTATTTGAACATTATCAAGGAATTTTATTCCGTGGAATATTTGTTGAGCTACTGAAGGATATGTATGTGTTTGTGTATAAGACTACTGAAAGGTATGTATACATTTGTGTATTTAAAAAGGTAGTACAGATTAATTGTATTCCCTGTGCTTGACAGGCACTGCTGCAGACACATTTTCTGTCCTCTGCAGAGAGCTGCATGTTGCACTACTAAAGAAGAAAGGTCATGTATTGTCATTGAATTCTCCAATCCTCAGAGGAATGCTGTAAAAATACTGGATTGGAAAAATTCAGTTTTCCTGTTAGCAGCATGAACTACTAGGAGCATTCACATGGCATCCCAGTTTTGCACAGTACTTTGGCTTTCAGTTTTTGATGCTGCAGAGCTGCAGCAAGAGCTCAGAGTTGTTGCTATGTTGATGGTTTTCAGTAGATTATTGACATGAGTTTGGATAAAATGACCCATGGAAACAGTGTTCCTGGGTTGATCCTTGTATGAACAGCAGAATAGGGATCAAGGAGATACTTTAAATTTTTTTTTTTTCTTATTCTGTGATTAGGTGTTTGATTGCAGTATGTCCTCTGATTATGACATTTATACTCTTCCTGCCTGCCTCTGGTTTGTCCTGAGATGACTGAGCCATCCTGCTCTTGTGAAGTTTCTGGACACTCAATGTGTACTTTTTAGCTTCTCCAGCGCTGAGTGCTCTTAGAAACCTTGCACTCCTGAGTAGGATTTTTGAGAGGGAAAGAGAGGATGGGGATTTATGAGGTCTACATGGATGGAATGGAGCACCAAATCACTGTCTCTTAGATCCTCCTTGAAAAGCACTGAGAAGGTACAAGAGCTGTTATTTGAGCCAGTACATTGAAAAGGATAGTTTTGAATGACTTGCAACCCCAGAACAAGTTTGTGATTGGCAAAACAGAACTCTTCAATTTCTGCTTTCCCTACCAGAATTCTTGGGGCTTTGTGTACACAAGTCAGGGGATACTGATGCCATGGAGCTCAGTGCCCCTGTCAGGTGTCAGCATACTTGGAGAAGGAAGACTGTAGGGCGGTGTCTAATAGCTTAAATTATTTTGCAGGAAAAAAAAAAAAAAGAGATCTGGAGGTTTTATCTTCAAAAGAGCACAGTGTAATTTATGATCCTGAACTATTCATGCCACCTAGACTGGCAGCAGAGTAGCCCAGCAGCTGAGAGATTTAGCAGATAAAATATTCATGTTTTGTGTAAGCTGCTAGCCTTATGCTGGAAGGAGAAATTTTGCTGGCTTTCCTTTTCATGTGCATTTCTGCCAAATATTCATTCTTTCCACTGTACGTTGTGTTTTCATAATGGGCTCCGAGCGTGCTGTGACGGAGGCTGTGTTTTGCTGCAGTTCTCTGCCTTGGAACAGGAGTGTCTCCCTGTAACCCAGCACACCTATTTCATCTGTTTTGCAGTCTGGAGGCTGCCAGCATCGGATTCATCATCATCATAGACAGGCGACGGGACAAATGGAGTGCAGTCAAGGCATCCCTGACACGAATAGCAGTAAGTGCTTGCTTTTGTTATTTATCTTCTAGAAATTAAAATTGTCTGCTGAGCCTTCAGCACATGATGCAGCCTCCTGTGCTCATTTTAAGCTCCCATTTTCTGGCTGTGGATGCAGACTCTCCCCGGCCCTGCAGCTTGTAAGTGTTAAATAAGAGAGGGAGGAAGCTGCAGAGACAAATTACATAGTCTTGCTTACTGCTGAATTAGGACAAATTTCTTATTTTCTGGGTCAATTGCAATATAAATTTTGGTAATTTGAAGTTGGTTCCTAGAGGACTATGAGGTACCCCTTCCGTGCCCTGAGGAGGGATGATGTGGCCTGCTTATGAAAGAAATAGATCCCAAGGGATTTGTGCTTGCACAGCAATAATTGATCTCTGTCAGAAACTCTTAATAGTTTATTATATCTCGTTTGCAAAAGTCAGAGCTGGACACTGATTTTCAGTGCTAAGAAAAGCAGCTGATTTTATACATCTCATACTAGGAGCATTTACTATGTGAGGACCAAGCACGTACACAGAGGTGTAGGATAGCAGGATGACAAAGGTGACTTTAAGTTCTTTCAATGTATTTAAACAGAAATATTTTTCATTCTCAGGCTTTTTTGCTGCTCTCTTCAAGAAATTGTTCTTTTTTTATGCTTGATGAGCTCAGAGGAGTGTGAGAGATGTAGGCTGGGTGTTGCAGGCATGGCCATGTCTGCTGAACGTTTTGAATGCCTGCCTGTTTAAAAATATGTGAAGTTAAAAAGATTCAAAACCTTTAGCAGAGTGAATAGGTAGGTCAGCCTGGGGAATCCGTCTGTGCTACCAGCTTCCCTCACCAGTCCAACGTGGGCAGCCAGCTTTGCCCTCTAGTGGCTGCTGCCTAAAAAACGGGAAAACCTCTGGCGTGGTGGTGTAAATAGGGCTTGGTGGGGTTCGAATCTGGGGGAGAAAGGCACTTTTCAGGAATTTTGGAATTCTGTGATAAATTTGTATCATGAAACAACATGTGTCTGGGCAGTAAAACCCATGGGTCAGTCTTCCTGTTGGGTTTGGAAATAGTGACAACAAGCACGTGCTGAATGGACCAGCTGATGCAACGAGCAGCTGGACTGAACAAGATCCAGTAAGCCCTACCTGCTTTGCCCTGGTGAGGAAACACTTGGCTGAAAACTCCCTTGTAAGGTAGAAATGTGCCTTCTAAGAATTCTGTATTTCCTGCAGGGAGCATTTCCAGGAAACCTGCAGCTGGTGTTTGTCCTGAGACCCTCCCGCTTTATCCAAAGGGCAATCGCTGACATTGGCATTAAACTCTATCGAGATGACTTTAAAATGAAGGTACCGGTAAGCATGCAGTTTTTTGTCCATGCATTTTGTTTATCTCCATTTCTGCACTTCTGGGCTGGCAGTAATTTCTCATAACCCAGGATTGTAAGTGGCATCTGGGGCCTTTCATCCGGGTCTGTGTGGGGATGCAAAGAGCTAATTAGGAGTGGATGGTTCATCGTATTTAATGGACATGTTCCCGTGTCCAGTCTAGCTTTAAAATGTGACTCAATTTTTAAGTACTGGCATTTTAACTCAATGGAGATGTTCCTCATGTAGGCAGAGGTAGATCCCACTCCAGTAACAAACACAAGTATTCAGGGCTACAGAGCAGCAAAAGCCTAGGGCTGAATTCTGCACTATTTAATGGGTTATCCATGGGAATGCTGACTGTCCCTGTAACACTAGTTATTCTGAATCTCTTTTATGACTCCCATGCCCTCAAGATTCAGAGTTTGTGTTTTACTTATTTTAATATGCACTTAGCATATGCTGTAAATTGATGAGACTGTGATATGAAGAAGGTTATCAATCCTGAAAAAGTTTGAGATTATTCTATGAGAGGTCCCACCAGAGGAGTTGTTTTTTAGCTGCATGTTTGCATGTGATGTCAAAAATTTTTAAGTTTTATAAATAAACTTGAATTATGATTATTGATGATATTCATCCTGGATCAGACTCATACTATGCTCCACAGTGACTTTACTGGAAGGATTTCAGATGACTATTTTGGATTTTGCTTTTGGGTTTATATTGTTTTGCCAAATACTTATGGTTCTCCAACAAATTCTAGCTCTGTCATTACTCGAGTTTGAAGTTCAGGTGTTTAAAACACTTTCTGCTTCCCCTGAAGTGAGAGACAGCAGCTGTTCATTACAGTGCATACAGAAAAGCAACCATGAACATACATTTGGTTACTGTGGCTAAATTGTAACATTTAATGTCATTGGATAAGAGTGGCTTTTTGCTAAAATGCAAAATTGATTAAAAAAATTGTTTGAATACAAACCGAAATATTTTATAGTGCTTTAAAAAATGGATGTAGCTATATTTAATATGCCCCAATGTGTTACTATAGCAACAGTTGTACCAGTGACTGCAGCCTGGAAAGGGACAGCTTCATCAAGGCATTTTCCACCAGTTCAGCATTTTTCCTATACTTTTAGCAGTTTATTTGATGTCAGAGTTGCATTTCAAAACTTGGAGGGGATCAAAGTTGGAAGGGAGGTTAATTCTAGGCAGGGGTCAAGCACTGCATTAAGTATGAAATGGTAACTTAGCTTTCTTACAGGCAGGAAAATCAAGATATCAGTTTAGTTTGGGGTCATCTTGGGTATTTTGAGCCATCCTAGGTTTGTCCACAGAGCTTAGAGAGCAACCTTACAAAAACTAAGAGCATGACATGCTTGCTGGATCTGCCTGCCTCCTGCCCAGATATCTGTAGACAGCCTGTCAGATTTATATACAGGCTGCCCACATATGTCTGATGCTATTCTAAGTTGCTTAGGGTTGTACTACAGGTGTTCTAAGTTCCTGGGATCTGTCATGCTCTCTGGAGGGGCTTTTCTCCTGTGTTGCAGCCCATCCTAAAAGTACCATCTGGGCATGTCCTTGTATACCCAGTTTCAGAGTGGGGAAGTTACTGAGAATGATGTCTTGTCCTCCTTGAAAACAGCATCCTAAATGCCAAGAGGAGAACAGAACCAGAGAGTTCTTGCTCCATTGGAGATATCCTTACTCAAGGAATTAGGAATCAGTACCTGTCTTCAATATCACGATGATCTTTTTGCAGGATTTTTGTTTGTGTTGTGTGTTTGGTCTTATGACAACATTCATGTCATAACTGGGCCGTGGATGGGTGGCATTTCCTATCACAACTGTGAATGAGTCAGGACCAAGACATGAGCATTCAAAAGGAGCTCCAAGAATATTGTGTGCATTTGTTAAGCAAACATTTGTTCAATTGTTTATTTGAGCTATCAGACTCCAAATATGTTCAGTAAGATATATTTTCTGAGTTAAATCAACACTGGAATGAGTAGAAACCAGAAGATCAAACAGGAACTGGAAATAAAGGCTGAAATAACCAACCAGACACAAAAAGGAAATGCAGGATTTATATCACATTGACATACAAATGTGGGTAATAAAACCTCATCAGGTAAATTTCTGTTGGGATAGTGATTTGGTTAGATCTCATTAACCAGGATCAAGATGTAGAAATATAGGAGACACAGCAGGGTTCATCTGAGATTAAAATCTTTGAGTTCAAAAGGAACACCCAGAGATGTACCTAAGGAACCTCCCATCATAGAAAGGTTAAATTAATGAATTAAAGCATCTTCAGAACATACATAAAAGGCTAAACAATCTGTCCATAGCAAACACTTCCTTGAACTTTGTAAGCTACAACTTCTTTTTGACAGTCTAACCCATCCAGAAGCAGCTCCATGTTCCACACTGATGCTTCTCTTCACTGCTGCTCCCTTGCACTCTCCAGCTGACCGACTGTGGCTGTCTTCTGTCTGGCAAGCAGCATGGGAGATGCTAATGCACTCTTAGATTGGTTTTTTTAGATGGATGCTGGATTGCTTATAGGCTTTCTCCTGCAGGAATGCCTGCATGGTGAAAACCCATGTCCTGTTGAGTAGCACCATAGCTGGCAATATTAATAGGTTTGTTTTGTGGCTCATGCTAAGCATACCAGGTTAAAGCAAAAATAAAATTCTTCCTGAAAGAAAACTGCATGACAGTGTTCCTCTGTGGTTTCAGTGAGGTTTGAAGTATCAGAAGATTTCCAACTTGTCAGCAACATTTCTGATGGGGAAGAGCTACAAAGCAGTTAGGACTTACTTTTTCAAATGTGATTTCCAATTCAGAATTAGTGCTTAGACTTTATGTTCCAGTGTGAGGCCTTTTCAAGATGATGCAGCTTTTTGAGGTTTCTGGCTTTGATCACAACAGAACAGTGTTTCATAACACATTCAGGGAACAGTTTTTCCTTTAACTTTGGCTGAGGTACTCACCTTTCTTTTCCACAGTCTCTTCACCAACAAGATCTCCTTGTTTCTGTGTTTGAAGACAGGGGTCAAGGAGAAGATGAACTGCTGGAAGTGAAAAAGAATAGAGTGAGGGCCTACTTGAGGATTTTCAGCCTGTATGGGTCCCTGAGGCCAGATGCATCCTCCACTATATTCTTGTATCCAAGTTAGGTTGATGTTTGGATGGATGCACAGCTACATGTGGTTTTAAAAACTAGTTTCATGATGTGTTAGGAGGATAATGCTAATGGGTCATACTCTGCCTGGAAGTGGGCAGGAAGTGGAGTGTTGTAGTGATATGTGCTGGGACCTGCCCTGTTTGATGTCTTCACCAGTGACATGGAAGAGGCAACAGGCTGCACTGTCATCAAGTGTGCAGATAACACTAAACCAGGAGGAGCAGATGGTATACTCCAAGACAGGGGCACTGGAACAGAAACTCAAGGAATGGGCTGATTAGTCTATTATTTTATATATATAAAAGCAAGAAAGCAAAGTCCTGCAACTGGGAAACAGTTTCCTTCCAGAAGTATTTTCTTCCCCAAGAAAGAACTCATTCTTCCCTTCAAGTTCTTCCAACAACACAACAGTTGTGCTGTTGACAACAGTTCACACCGTAGCCTGACTATCTGGGGAGCATCTCTGCAGAAGAGGAGCTGGGAACTTGATAGACAGCAAATTATACATAAGCCAGAGTGTGCCCTGGCAGCAAAGGAAGCCATCAGCATCCTGCATTAACAGGAGCATAGCTAACAGGTTGAGACAAGCACTCATCCCCCTTAATTTGGCTCTAATTAAATCACATTAATTAGAGTTGAGTTTTGGTTCCCGCAGTACTGTTGAGTTTTGGTTCCCCCAGTACAAGAAAAATATTAATCTGAAGTAATCTTGGAGAGCCAAGAAGGTCAGGACTTGGAGCATGTGTTCTGTAAGAAGATGCTGAAGGAACTGTGCTTGTCTGACATGGAGAAGGGAAGGCTTAGGAGGGTTCATATAAAATAGCAGCAGCTTTCCAGTCCCTCCAAGCAGGTTACTGGGCACTGCAGCCAGCTTGTGCATGATGCTAAGACAAGAAATAACTGACTTAAGGTGAAACAAAGGCAGCTCTGACTTGATGTAAGAAAAAACTTTCTCACCACAAAGACAGTCAGGCAGCAGACCAGACTGCCCAAACAGATTGTACAATCTCCAATCCTTGGGTATTTTTAAGTCTCAGGTGGATAAAGCCCTGAGCAACCTGGTTTGACCTCACAGCTGACACAGCTTTGAGAAAAAAGCTGGCCTAGAGAGCTGAGACTCCTGGCAACCTGAATTATTCTAGAAAGATTCTGTAACAAAGATCAGCTGAAAACTTGTTCAGGTTTCTTCTCAAGGCTTTTCTTAGAGAAGTCCTAGCCTAGAATATGAATCCTCTTGTCTCCATAAATCTGCACTCATCTCATTGTCCACAGTGTTTGCCAGTGTACTTACCATGCTCCATTGGAGCCTGCTGACATGCAGAGCCACTTAAGCTTTCTTTAAATAGGGATAAGTAACACATTTGACATATTACTGACATTTATTTATTTAAAATTCTTAATCATTTGTGCTCAACTTCTTACTCTTCTGTTGCTGAAATCATGGCATATCTTTTAGCTGTTGGAACAATAATAAATGTGTGCTATTTGTGTAACCACTTGTGTTGACAAATTTACAGTGGTTCCCAAAATGTAATGCTGCTTATCTGAAGCTGAATTCAAATCTTGTTTGGCTTTCTTCAAGCAAGTCTAGTGGTAAGGAGATTCTAAAGTAAAAAAATGGATCTAGGTTTATCTCTGCTTTCCAGTCCATTATGATTTTAAATGGAAAAATGCCAGTGAATTCAGTGAACATACAGTGCCAAAAAAATCAGAAAACTGAAAGAAAATCTTACTCTCAGTGGTTTCATTTCAGCACTTCCCTGGATCAAGTGGTTGGTGTTGAGGAAGCTGTTTTACTTGCCTGTACCTCCATTTCTCTGTAAATAAAAGCTATCTAGAGAATAAATTATTTTATCAACGTTTGAGTGAACATTATCAATAGCATAGTTTTGCTCTTGATGCACATGCAAAATGAGGCAGTCCAGCAAGGAGGAAGATGATGTCAAACCAAGGTTAGTTCAAGAATGTCCATGCATATATTAAGAAGGCAAAATCTAGGGAAAATAAACAGTGGCCATGGCATGAGAAAATGGAAAACGAGAACTGACAGCCCCTGGTGGAACTGCAGTGGTCACGTATGTTAAGGCAAACCCAGATCCTAGGAACAATGATTGAAAGGCTCATTATTTCTCTCAGCCCAGTGTGTTTGGGTTCATTTCAGATCATCATGTTAAATTCTGTCTCTGATCTGCATGGCTACATTGACAAGAGTCAGCTGACCCGGGAGCTGGGAGGAACCCTGGAGTACGGCCACAGCCAGTGGATCCATCACCGAACTGTGAGTGCTGCTGCTCTTCTAACTCACCTGCACCAGAGCTGTGACAAATGCAAAGCAACCATTAAACAGCAACTTTCAGTTCCATTACAGCCTATGGATTCTGCTAGGGACTCAGGGAAAGAGGAAATCCATGACTCAGAGAGAGAAAGGCAAATTCCCCAGAAGTTTGTCACAGAAGCAGTAATTGTATCTCACTGCGTACCTGGCCCAGGGCCCAACAGTGTCCTGGTATTTTTACTTAGCAAGGCCTGTGGGCACATGCTCTTGCCTTTTAAATAATTGATGGGATTCATAGGCCTTCAGCTGAAGTTGAAAATAGGCTGTAGCATTTTGATGACTTTACAAAGGTCAAGAGTAAGGTCAAAAGTCTCATTTTATTGAGTAATTATGTCCATGCTTTTATGAGATTAAAAATACTCAGGGCACTTTATTTTATTTTTCATTTTTATGCTATACAAGCATGCACTTCAGCTGGGTCTTATTTTGGGTAACTGAAGAACAGTTGTTACTAGGAAAGCAGAAAGACTCTTTTATTCTTTTGAGGGAACTTGTACAGGTTTGGTTGTTCCCTTTTTGGGCTGGTTAATACATTTCAGCGTCTGCTTCAAAACAATGTAAGCAATTCATTATGGTGCCCAGTTTAGATGACAGTTCACAAAAAACAGAATCCAAACTCTGGCACATTAGCAGAAAAAATATTGTCTTATTCTTTCTAAGCAAAAATGGGCTAAGCTGGGTTGTGATCCTGGAAAAGTAATTTCACAGAGTGTACACAATGATTGCATCTTTCTTTTTGGATCTGTTTGCAAGACTGGTATATTAGAGCCCACGTATAATGTGAGCCTCAATGTTTTGCAAAGTTCTGAGGAGCCCTGGGTTTGAGTCTGTTGTTGCTGATGGGCAGGTTACACCTAACTCATAAGAAGAGCTTTTCTGAGGTAATTTAAGTCAAATCACTTTTGTCACTTTCTTGATATAGTTTTTTTTTGTGCTTTGCTGTCCTTAAAAAATTAAATTTTAGTCTCCCTGAGATCCACCAAATATTTCAGGCTTCTAAATATGCAAATATAGAATCTGGATTTCATCTAACATTGATTTTCTACATTTATAACTGTGTTGACTATAATGAGGTTAGGGTTGAGATGAGTGAACACGCTTATGTCAAAAGTATCAAAAATATGAAACTGTCCTTGAAGGAAGGGGGAGTGTGAAGAAATGAATCATCTGTAAGAGCTTTCAAACAGCAAAAGGTTTGAAAATAAGAAGGGGGATAAAAAGAGTTACAAGAAAGGTTGTATTATTTATTGATGACAGGGGTTTGCATAAAGCAATAATACATAGTTTGGTAAAATATGCAAATAAAAATGAGCCAAGAGTTTAGGGGAGTAGGGCTATGTAATCCCCAGAAGTTTTGGTTAAATTTGTTGGAAAAATTTTTATCAAGCACAGAGACTTGAAAAAAACCCAACCCATAGATATAATTTAGGTACATGAAACAATGTATTGCTCATATACACAGGAGAGAGTGGGGGCAAGCATTCTATTGAGTGAAACACTTGACAAGTTCGTGGTGCAGTCAGCCAAGGAATATCTGCTGGATAAGAGGTTGTCATCAGGGAAGTGTCAGATTCCATGGCACCTTGAAACAATCTGACCTCCAGTCTTGCTGAGCTATGGTCTTCATGCCCTTTGCTGCTTCTCTCAGTGTTCTCATATCTTGTCCTGCCAGTGCTTTTCTTCTGTAAAAACTTTAAACTCTGGTTAAATGGCAGTGACACAGCAACCTCCTTGCATCATTCACTGTTTCTGCTCTCCTCTCTTGGCTGCCAGGAGCCTATGGACTTTTTTGCCCACAGAGTGCATTTTTGGCTTTCAGTAAATGGCTTTTGGTCATGGATGACCATGTCTGTGTTGCAGTCAGAAGTGTAACATTTCAGCAAACTCTAATCCAGTAGTTTCAGTGCTGAGAACAGCAAGATACAGCTGCTGAGCACTAAGATAGGGCATATGTGGGTCTGTACTGCTTGTGTTGAAAGCAGACATGAATTTATGGGGGAAAAGGGAAGAAGGCTGTGAACTCTGCTAGCATTGCTTCATGGGGGCATGTTTGATATCACAAATGTGGGCTAATTTCTCTCTACACCTTTTGAATGATGATCTACCTCCAGTTTGTTTTTCACTGAGCACACAGCATAATTTCATCTGTCAGAGTTGCAAACAATGAATTCCCATTATTGCTGGAGAAAGGAATGCAATGTGCAACAACTAAATAGTGTTTGATTTGGTGTAAGAGCATCCCTAGTGCTTGTTGACTGACTCAAACCTGTGGGGGTTTAGATCAAAAAGTACAAAGAATAAAGAGCTATACAGAACAACACGGTCACCTCCAAATTTGGGCATGATCATGAAAAAACACCCCATGCAGTTACTTGCTACTAGATATAAAGATTTTAATCACATGTCATAGGTCTGAACATTATATTCTGCTCTGAGAAGGTGAGAAGGTGGCATTGTTTTTTTTAGCCTTCCTCACTTCCCTGTTCTTCATTAAAACCACAGATTTCTGACAAGTTTTGTGTTGGTGTACCCAAGTGATAAAGAAACAGCAATGTTCTGATGAATTTATGCATTTAACTGTATTTGTAGTTACTTGTTCTTGTATTTGTGTACTAGCGTGGACAGATGGGAGGAAATTACTAGAATGCATCTAGTACAGAGAGGCAAGATGGAGATGCACATATTCAGAAGTCAGGAGAAGACAGATTTACTGCTGAGTGAACAATAACTGTATAAAGGCTTTGTCCTATATATTTTAGTGGTGTTCTCAACTTAAATAAAACTTTAATTAAAAATTTAAATGCAGCAGAATTTCCCAGCAAACATGGGCAGAGGATCTGAAGTTCCAGGCCTGCCTTTGAAGCTGATGTCCTCTGTGGTTTTATTATGTCTGCTGAGCTCTGGGAGTTCCCCGTTGGCTCATGGAGGTGACAATATGTGTGGACCTGTGAAAAGGTCATTTGTGACACATGGTTTAACTTGTAGCTTTTAGCACATCCACAGTGACAGCTTTACAGGCACATAATACTTGCAGCACACTGTGCCTGAAGCACAAAGTACTGTTAAAGGGCTAAGGGTAAATAAACAATCTGTGACTTTATGCTTTTGGTTTTCTAGGCTATTGAAAACTTTGCAATGACAGTAAAAACAACAGCACAGATGCTACAGACCTTTGGAACAGACTTAGCAGAGACTGAACTTCCCAACGATGTGCAGTGCACAGAGGAGCTCCTCTCCTCACACACCGACCACCACAGCAAGCTGAAGGTGATTGTTGCCCCGTGATGGCTCCAGCAGTGTAATGGAAGAGTTGTGATCTAACAAAATTTTCTGCCATCACTTGGCAGTCCGTTTTCTAGAAACCACTGAAGAGCACAGACACCAGGGTGGAAAAGGACATTTTACAGCTTCAAGAATGATAAAATGGGGAAGTGTCACTTGCACTGTGTGAGAGGGATTGATGGGATCACATCTGGAATAGCATTGACTCATGATGAAGAGTTCATCAGAAAGGATGGATTTACATTGGAGCAGAAACAGAGAATATCTATGAGGATAGTCAGAAATAGACAGAATGATCTAACTAGATGATGACTGTTGTTTTGTTTAAAAAAAGTTGGGGCTAGTTTAGCTTTGCAGAGTAAGGATCAGAAGTAAATATTACTGCTGTCAACAAATGCCTTTGGTTAAACACAAGATTAAAAATACTACTTAAGCTATATTAGCACAAGAACAATTTTTATGGAAGAAGCATGCAGTGATGTGGGGATTTGTCATCTGACAAGTTAATGTTTGAGCCTCATTATCTTTTTTATTGCCCTTCTTTCATGCTGGGAGGACACTTCTGTAAATGACTTCTTATAGCTGATGTACTGAGGCTCAGCATGGCACAATGTTGTTTGAGGAAATTCCATTTAGAAGTGCAGCGTCTCAGCCCAGTTTTTCAGCTCACGATATACAGCATACATTCAATTTGTGGTAGAATAATTTATTCTGCAAGTGGGCTGGTCAGATATGCAATTTGCTCAGAAATTACTCTACTCTTTTTCTCAGAAACAGATCTACTATTCAAAGTTAAAAGATTTAGGCCTCTGCATTTGCTAGAAAAACATATCACCTTTGGTAAGCTTTTATATTTTGTTTCAGGCATTTCGTACCTATGAAAGAATCCTCCTTTATCATTACTCTATTGTCATCTAGGAGATGTGAGTGTTAGAAGGACATGCAATTTGGGTTTTGGCTTGTTTTTTCTCCCTCAGGATGAGCTGAAGCTAGCAGTGAAGCAGGGGGCCACCTTACTGACGTGCATCCGGGAGCCAGTCACCCGAAGTGCCAACAGCAAACTCAGTCCAGATGAACTGGAAAATGTGGCCACAGTGGAAAGGTCAGTGGAGCTATATTACCTTGTGCAACTTGCTAATTTATTCCTAGAAGATGCAAATGTAAATTAAATATGCAGGTTATAAATTACCACTGGTTCACCTAGTCAGGATTTATTGGACAGGTAAGTCAGAGAAGGAAATGGCTTAGAGGAGGTTACTTGATTAAACTGTCAAGGCACGTTCAAACAAGTCCTGCATTTCTTGGTAATTTTTGGTCAGACCACTAACTACCTGGCTGAAGATTTAACATGGGACTTATTTTCTCCATAACATGTATGGTTTCCAAACTTCTGTGCCTGGTTAGAAAGTGGCACCTGAATCTCTGTGAGATGAGCAGGTGGTGTGCTTGTGGGTGTCTGTGGAAATACTGGGGGAGGAACAGATGAAGGTGATATCTGAAACATCCTGTGTGTCACAGCTGCAGACACACAGAGAGAGAATCCCCTTTTCCTTCCTACAATGCTAGTTATTACCATAAAGCTTTTAGTCACCATGTGGAAGCTTCTGCTGTGCCATGTGATGCAGTGCAAAGAGAAATGCCATGCTAGGGTTTCAGCATGTCTGCATTCACTGGGAACAAAGGTGCTAAAAGTAAAGCTGAGCTGATATTTTTCACTGAATACTTTAAAATCCTTTGAACAGTCATCCCAAAGGAATTTGTGAATTCATCTTGAATTCAACAACTAGCTTTGATTATAAAAAAGTTTTCAGACAGATTGAAAACAGAAATTTGTTTTTGAGAAGAATAGAAGGGAACTATTGGCATTTGCCCCAATAACTTGATGATTTTAGCACTCACTGATCCTTTATCTGCCCAAAGAATGCCCATCTATTGAAATACAAGGTATTCAGAGAACACTTCCTTTTTGTTTCTTAGAACACTTCCTTTTTGCTTTTTTTACTTGTTTAAAACTGTTCTACTTTGTAATTAATGGAGCATTGAGAAATTGTGAGGATGACTCACTAGCCTGGTGTCAGATATTTTACTGCAGATATGACACCTTGAGATTAATATATTGTAAATAAATGTTTCATCATTTACACAAAGTAAAACAATGTCCATGGGAGGCATTACGAGCTTCTAATCTATTGTTTTTAATGGACTGGGAAGAATGATTCAGCCCTTGCCTATTTCTGATGGGTGAAGAAAATTAACAAGTTGTAGAGTTCTGCTTTAATCATTCCATAAAATAATAATTGCATCATATTCAATCTGCATCAGTTGGGGATGAATTATCTTTGAAGCATTGGGTGGAAACTAGGGAGTGACTGCTGCCCTTGGCTGCCAGCACACGGAACAGCTCCAAGTCCCTCTTGCACATCAGGAGGCAGGACTGTAACTGCCACAGTAGATCCATGTAGTTGTCACTCATCTGTCACATTCCTGCCTGTCTTGCTGCAAATTTCATTCTGTTTTGCTTAAGGGAGAGTTGACACAGAGCCCTCTTACCTAAGTGTAGGGCTCCCCACCATCTCTCTGCTCTGCTTTCTGCCATCAATTACTGTAACTTAAAAGAAGTGAACTATAGGAAATAAGTACATTCTGTTCATTATAATTTCTTATCAGGTTGTTGGCTCAGTTGGATGAAACAGAAAAGGCTTTTGATCAATTTTGGACCAAGCATCATCTAAAACTAGAACAGTGCCTGCAGCTTCGACACTTTGAACACGATTTTAGAGAGGTATTTCTTTGTTCATGCTGTCTAGCTTCTCTGGTAAATAAGGACAAGTTCTACCCATACTAAGAGTATTCTGGCAGTCCAAAAAGGAGGTTGGGAGAGAAGACCTTAATTGTGAAATAGGAAATGAATATTCAAAAATTAAAATCTTGACAGCTTTCAGATGTCTTACAACGCTTGAATAAGGCACAGTGAGGAAAGTGCCAGACTGTGGCCAAAATGTGGAACACCAATAAGTAAATTTATCTTGATAAATAATTTTGCATTTAGGTGTGAAGTTATCAAACACAGATTCTTCTGTGATGGTAAGTTGCCAATCCTACCAGAGTCAAGGGAATACAGTTCAGAAAGCCCAGCTGTCAGCCCAGAAACTGGAGTAATACAGATTCTGGAGTAATATAAACTCTGGAGTTACAGGTTGTCAAAACTTTGTGGGCCTAATTAGTGAGAAGCAGGGAAACTCTTTGAAGGATAGTTGATTGTTGATTTATTCCTTGGATTTTCCATTTTGGAACAAACTGAAGACTAAACTTGGGATGCAGACTCTTCTCAGAGATGTAGGTGAATGTGTGTTGCAATTTTTATCAGTATCTTGTGATGGGGTTCTGTGTGGGTTTATTTTGTTTTGGTTTTATATTTTTGTTGTTGCTGTTTTTTAGGTAAAACTGACATTGGATAACCTCATGGAAACACAAGCAGGTTTTGCTGACATTGGAGACAGTGTAACTCGAGTTGAGAACCTCCTAAAGGAACAGAAACATCTGGAAGAGAAAGGACAGGTTTGCATCAATTTAGTATTCTAGCTGCTATAGACATGGTATTGTAGACACTTCTTTGTCACTGTCTTTTTTTTTTTTTTTTTGTCCAGATTTACTCTCTTCTCATAAGTCATTACTTTAAATTGCAAAACACAGATCCTAATTTCCAGAAGCGAGGGTTTTTCAGACCCAGTAGGACCATTTCATTACTTGGAAAGCCAGGGGAGAAAGTAGGGAAAAACCTTGTATAATCAATGTCCCCAGTATGGGAGAAAGAAGAAGTGGACTCCAAAACCTCAGCAGGCAACCTGTTGCAGTGTTTGATCATCCTCACAACAAAAAAGTGCTCATGAGTTTCAACGTACTCATTGACATTGAAGTTGGCCTTCAATGTAAATACAAAATAAGACATATCAGCTATATCAATATTCCAAACCTTTACCCTCAGGCTAGAGCAGGGGTTACAGAGATGGATTGTCCTTATTATGCATGTCCTTCTAACTTTGGCTTTTTCTCATTAATTTCCCAGGAACCTTTGGAGAAGGCCCAGTCTCTGGCTCTCCATGGAGAACAGCTCATCCAAAACAACCATTATGCAGTTGACTCCATTAGACCAAAGTGTGTTGAACTCAGGCGGATTTGTGATGACTTTACCAATGAGACCAAGAAAAAATATGATATTTTGGGAAAATCTCTTGAGCTGCATAAGCAGTTAGATAAGGTAAGTGAACCTTCTCAGATAACAGCTCTGGCAAAGTTCAACTTAAAATGAAGGCTTTTATATGCTCAGGTAATTATGATGAAGATAAAAAATTGTGTTTGGTTTTTCTGAATTTCATTCAGTAAATGTCAGTATAGATATTGGAGCTTTGCATTAGTTCAGCAAGTTCAGTTCTGCATATGCTGATGACCCCACCTGACTTTTGGGCAGGAACTGCTGCATGGTATGAGTAACATTGATCCCCTTTAATGACATGTTAGGGCAAAATCTGGTTTTCGTAGAGTAAAAGCAACACCTGACAACTTGGACTGTCAGTGATAAGTCCTTCTTCCACCACTTTTCTTTAAAGGCAAGCCAATGGTGCGAAGCTGGAATCTACCTCTTAGCTTCCCAAGCTGTGGACAAGTGCCAGTCACAAGAGGGAGCTGAAACTGCACTCGTGGAAATTGAGAAGTTCTTGGTAACCGCTAAGGAGCACCAGCTCTCCAACCCGAAGGAGTTCTATAATCAGTTTGACATGATCCTCACCCCTGAAATTAAGGTAAAACCCCTCAGATGTGCATGTGCTCACTTAGAAGTAAAAAAATTCCGATTGCTTTGTCCATGAGAGTGTACTGGGCTGTATATTTGAGTCTGCTAAAATATGCCTCTTGCCCTACTCCAAAAGGGCACAGAGGTCAGTATTTGTGGCAGTAAGTTTTACTCATAAGAGTAGTCATGCAACACATACTTCATTTTCTTCAGAGCAGTGCTAGAAGCACTGCTTGAGTCACCATGTCTTGGTCAGTGAAACTGTGATCTGGGCAGAATGCATGGACTGGACTGCAATGAACTGTCCATGTCCAGAAATGTCACTGTGTGATCTCCAGCTCTAGCCTGAGTCTGCTAATACAAGTCCTTTCTTCACTTGCTCAGTCCAGCCCTGACAGCCATTTGTTGTTTACCTTTTCTTTGTCAAGGCCAATGCCCAAAGAATTGTACAAAAACTCGAAGATGTACAAGAAATGTTTGACAAGAGGCAAGTAAGTCTGAAGAAGCTGGCAGCCAAACAGACCCGGCCAGTACAACCTGTTGCTCCACATCCTGAATCTTCCCCAAAGCGAGCATCACCAAAGATTACCAGACCAACAGCAGTAGGTAGGCCATGAGCAGCTGCTTTCAGACTCATACCAGTGTTTTATCCCACATGGTCATGTTTGATTTTTGTTATCAGAATGAACACTTGAATTCGATGTGCAGTGTCAGCCTTGTAGGTCCAGCTAGTAAAAATGTGAATATGAAATATTTCTCACTGCAAACATACAAACAAGGGTGGATCAAAAAACCCCACCAGGTTTGTCTTCCTAGGTCTAATCTACAGAGTACATTTCTATACTGTGTCTGTGTGTCTTGTATTGCTAATTCTCAAATACCAAAGCCAGGGTACTCAATGCAAGCCTGCAATGTAAGCATGAGAACCTCTTTTACATTGGAGATAGTGTAATGTGAATATTTGGTTTCCAAGTGTCATAATTCCTCAAGTTTCCATCAGATACTTGCAAAATTAAGTGCTCGTTAGTGAGAGACACAGACTCATTTGTGGAGTTTTTGCTTTTCCCTCTCTACCTAGATGTTAGTTCACTTGTCCTCTGCTAACCATAGAAGCTGAGCATTGCTTCTGTTTGGAAATTACTGATTTGGAAAGTTCCTGATTCGAGGTTAGCCTGTGCATTTAACCAAGATAGCTGTTTTTTGCAAAAGGAACATGAGTGAAGCTAATTTGAAACAGTGTATCCTGGAGACCAGCCACCCTGTGCTTGGTGGCCAGAAGGGGTTGTCCCTTTGGAACCTTTAGGGCTGTTCAAAAGAGAAACCTTTAGCAAAAAGCCTTTTAAAAACCCCTCTAATTCGCATGAAGAGCATTCAATAAACTGCATTCTCAACAGGAAGATGGCCAGTAGCCTGACCATTTTGCTTTCTAGGCATACCAGCAAAAAGTCAGACCAATGTCCCTGTTCTCCTTGGCTCCCCAACATTCATCCTTTCTTCTAAAGAAAAATCATCTTCTTCCCATTCCCATGCTGGTTTGACATCTGTACATTTTTTTCCCCCAAACCATGCTAGCTGTGTTTTTTATGGACAGCTCCTACCTCAAGTTTCTTTTGGTTTAAGGCAAGCTGAGAACAAAATGCCTGTGAAGAGGTCCTGCTCTCACATACACATTCTCCAGCACTGTGCTCCCCTCTTGCACTGGGGTGGGCCATTTGCTGGAGTTGTGATTTGCCTTGAAAACTGAATAAACAGACTGCAAAATCCTAGTAGTTCTTTTTCCATTGCATGAGTTAGAAAAATGCAGGGAGCTCTGGAGATCACACAGGCCAGTCATCTGCTCCAAGCAGCACTAATGTCAGAGTTCATCAGATTGCTCACTGCATAGCCACTAGTGCTGAAGCAAAGGAAGTTGCAGAAAATGGGGTTATGGGGTCAGTAGGTCAGAGCCAGTTAGTTCCTGTCAGTGGCAGCACAGTTTTAGGATGGCTTTCACCTACTGTGAAATTGCACTAAAAGCTAATCTTTCTGTTCTGTTTGTGCATGTAGTCTCTTGAGGTGTTTCTTGAATTTCTTTCTTGTCATTTTAGCACATTTGCAGATTTTTAATTAAATTGTTGATATAGATAGAACCTTATAGAACAGTCACTAGTTTATAACAGTGCTGTAAGTGTTGATTCTTGTTCATACAGCCCATCCCACATACTATCAGCTCTTTCACAGAAAGTCATGAGATGCTCCCTTGCTCTGTCTCTTGAATTGCAGTTCATGGTTATACAACCCAATACAGGATAACTGTGTGACAAGGCTTAGCCTTTAATGTCCTGTTGCAAAATAATAGGTAGGTGAAATTTATTTTAAAATGCTACTCTGGTTGTGAGGAGGTGTAAAGTGCAACCCAGCCCTGTCCAGACATTGATAAGCAGACTCTGCCATTTCATTCAGATTCTTGAGGGTGACTGACTGAGAGTACCTCTGTACAAAGAAATAGAAGTGCCTGAGTATCTACAGCTCATCCAGGGACTCACAGTCAGTGACTTAATCAGCCATGAATACTACATGTATATTCCCATACTTTTTATGAATAATTTTGGTGTTATCCAGTTGTCTGCTACAAAGAATGATACTTTGAAATTCCTGAGTGCCCTTTCCCTCAGAATGCCAAAGAACTTGGCAAGTACTGGTCAATATTTTAACCTCTTTTTTTCAGAAAGAAAACTGAAGCACAGATAAACCGAGGAATTCACCAAGGTGTTTCACGGTCTCTGAAACTCTGAAACATGTCTGAGAATAGAAACAGGGACACTGAGTCCTATTCCAAGGCTGAAAGTGAGGCTGTGAAATTCTGCTCTTCTTGAAGTTACCCCCTTTTGGACTTACCTCTATGTCCTTTCTTCACATTCATGGCATCATTGGGGACAATTTATTAAACAACATCTTGGAAACCTGAGAGAGGCTTAGAGCACCTTCTCGAAACAGGTTTTGTAACTCATTAGTAATTTGTTACCCAGATCATACCTGAATATTTCTAAAAGCTTGCAAAATAGAATATGACAACAGGAAAATACCATGTTCCTAGACTGTGTAAATACAAAGGCAAGAAAAGGCAATAAAATGAGGTAAACAGAAATAGAAGACCACAAAGAAAGGCTTTTGTCCCCAGGCAGCAGAGTAACAATACCATGGCAGCACTGGGGTGGTTGGTCTGTGAAAGGAAGTTACATTTGTTCCAGAATAGATTTTGTTTTGTTCTTCCTTGCTGACTATCCATTTTCCTAACAGAGAGCAGTAGGGAAAATTTAGTCCAATTCAGGGCGCTAATGGAAAAATCTTCACAGATATGAAGGCTCTGACATTAAATACTCTATTTTTGTAAACGTCAGACTCTCCATTTTACATGGACAAATATGTAGGCAGAGATGGATTTTCTGCACATAGACACAGCTGATACCATGTCTGAGGGAAAGGGCAGGTTTCTGTTGGAGAAATGACTGTCACAGTTTCATGTCCATGTCCTAATGGTTTCTGGTGACTCTCAGCAATCTTTTAGCTTAGTAAGATCCAGAAGGGCAGCTCAGAGTTGACTCTCCTTCAGTCAACACTTTTCTATGGGTCTGGAAACGGAAGAAAAATTTTTGAATAATCCCAATTTTGCTCGATGCTTCTGGTTTCACAAGTGAACTTTTGTATTTTGCAGGAACAGGCCTGTTCAAGACTGAAATTACTGAAAGTTCCTAGTTCTGGAGTTACTGTGATGTTGAAAAGTCTATGCCAGCTGTATTTGGTGCATATTTTAGCTGTGAGAATTTGATTAAATATTAATCACACATCAACCCTGAAAAGGCAGAAAACTCTGTTGATCTTTTTATAATAGGAGCCTTGAAAATATTTAAGTAGCATATATGACACCTTATTTTAAGGAGAACTCTGTTTTCTCCCAATGGAAGCTGCTTGAATACTGCTAATGGCTAAATTTGTCCCTATGTCTGTTGGGAGGACAGAAGTGGCACTTGATAGCAAAATTTTTTTGCTCTGATTCACTTCTGAGGGCATCATTTTCAATGATTTGACTACATACTTGTTGTCTGCATTTCTATGCAAAACTTTCTAGCATGGAGTGGATTGGAATAGGTCCACAGAATCAAACCACAAATTCTGTCAGGCCAAATGAAATGTACTACAGAACTGTAAAGGATAGCACAAGCTATTAGAAATTACTGCAGTTAGCATTTATCTATTTTAATTTGCTTGTAATTCTCTCAAACTCTTACTCTTTCAAATGAAACTTTCCAAAGGCTATTTCCATCAGCCTTACATGTTCTTGGAAAAATTCAGTAAAACATGATTTGGCCATCTCAGTGACCATGGTTAGGAAAAATGTCTTGTTTTAGTTACCTTTCTGGAAATAGTTGGAACATGGCAGCACAAAGTGCTATGAAATATTCACCTAGAGAATTCTTTGTGTGCAGCATAAATGTGAAATACAGGAGCAGAGATGTCAAAATTTCTGTGAGCTTGTTAAACAAATAACATGTTTAACAGCACATTGCACATACAAAATCCATGACTCATTATACAAGCATCTTAGAAGGCCAACTTGGAACACAAGATTCATAAAGGGGGAACACAGCTGGAGCCTTTTCAGTTCTTTAAATAATAAAATTTAAGCTGGTTCTATCTCAGTTAAATGTATACAACTGCTCATTGGATCCAGTCCAGCATTCCTCACAGTCACTAGTGCATAACACTCACTAACTAATAACATCTGGACAGAGGATAAAGGAAGAATTTCTTGCAGGATTCTGGGGGTGTCTGTAGGGAAAGTGAGGCTGTGGAGGGATTAGCTGACTCAGAAGAGATGGTGCATGTGACTTTCATGAATGATTTGAGAAACCACTAGTTTCTATGTTTCAGTATATTTCTATAAATGAAATTGAAAAAAGATACTTTCAGTTTTGTGTCTGGGGAACTGCTATTACACTTGGGCCAGTCTGAGGTAACCAAGTAGTGTCTCCTTGTAGAATATTCCACATCCAGGAACCTTGCTCTGTGCTTCTTGTATCAGCAGATTTTCAGAGGGCCTGACAGAAATTTTGCTAGAGTGAAGAAGTCTAAATTATATTGCCCAAGACTGACAAAGTCTTTCTGCCCTAAGCCATTAAATGACAAACCATAGCTGCTCTGGTGTTTCTTTAGTTGCCTAAACATTCTGTTTTGTAATCGCCTGCATTCAAAACAGCAATTAAGCCACTAATTATCTTCAAACTCACGTTCCTGTTGGACAGCATGAGCAGCAAGCCCCAATAAAGTTCAGGAGACTAGTTGTTTCCATGCTTGTTCTTGCCAAAGGAATTTGATTCGGCTGTAGGTGATTAGTGAGAATGCACAAACCCATACAGAAAACAGATGGGAAAACATGTGATGGTGGAATTCCTCCCAAACCTGAATGTAAAGTGTGGTATTTACTTAAGGGGGGCTTGGAATATCTTACAGGTGCTGAGTATCTATGGTAACCCTTGACTATGGCCTGTGTCTCTGGCTAGCTAATGAATGACACTTATTCTAGCAGGAGCTAATTTAGGGCCACTTACCCAGGTAAACTAATCCAGCTGTCTCTGAGCACTTGGGAGCTGCCCACAGTTCTGTCTATCCCTCAGTGGGGGATGCAGCCCCTCCTGTAAGAGATCAGCACCTCAGAGATGGTGTCTGTGTCCTCCCAGGCAGAAGCAGGGGGGAAGTGGGTGAAACCACAGCCTTTTCTTACAAGCAGCACAGCAAGTTTTCCTCACTGAATTTATTTCAGTCTTAGAGGGATGGAGAGCAAAGCAAAACACAGCATATGAATCTGTCATTTTCTGGCAACTTTAGGAACAGTACAGCACACTTTACCATTTGGTGTAGGCTAAATAATACAACAGTGATTCCATGTTTTCATGCAACTTGTTCATAAAGAACCAGTAAGCAGTACTAAAGCTCCATTGGAAAAGTGTAGTGGTGCTCCAGATGAATGAAAGTGACAGACCCAAACTCTGCTTTACAATGCCCTTTGACAATATTTGCTTTAAAAGCAGCATTGAGCAATTTAAAATACTAATTAATTCAAAATGAAATTGTCATTATGTATCATCCAGGGGAGTACTGTGAAACAAAAGGATGAAAACAACCTTGAAACCATGCAGACATTAGATCATTTCTAGTCTTCCTTTCTTCCTGTGCCTTTATTCTTTCAGTAGGCTGCTCAACATTATAATTTTCAGCTTCTTCAGCAAGACAATACTGTACTGACCTTGAAACAGCCAATTGTACTGAATTTTATAAGGGAGTCTCCCTTATATTTCCAGTTCCACAGTAATTGGTGCAATAATAATTGACAGGTATTTGGGCTGTTTCTTTCTGTACTGCTCCAGAAACTACTTAAATGCAGTGACATGTAGCAGTCTATGATTATGGGCCAGTCAATAACTGAAAAATTCTCCAAAGCATAACCAAAGCAGCTTGTTTCCTGTTTTCAGTTTGTTTCTGGGTCAAATTGGAAAGGGAAGTTCGCTATGTCAATATGAATCAATTCAGCTGAATTTGACTGCTTTCTTATCTTGTACCTGTCTTCTTTTCTGAAATATGTCACACTGAAGAAGCCAAGACTCAGATTGTGAACTGATCTGAGTAATTTGCTGCTGGATCAAGGAGCACCTGCAGTTTGGCTTCTTGTGAATGTGTCATCTTTCATTTACACTGCCCTATGCTCTTCCCTGGATCACCTGGAGCTGTCTGAGCTTGCAAGTTGTGATCCATACATCAAAGTTGTAACTGATCTCCACTTTTTCTGCTGATTGTTTTCAGCAAGGCTTTTTATACCATCCCTTCGACCTACAAAATTTTCTGGTTAATGGATTTTCTGGTTAAGCTGAACAACTTAGTATTGCTGACTATGCTCTTCTAAGTGAAAGTCCTCATGTTTTCAGAAGTTATTTCTGTTGCTTCCCTTTATTTCCATAACATAGTCATAAAAATAGTGAATTAGATTGTAGAGAAATCCAATGGCCTGAACTCAGATTTAGAGAGGGCAACTAGACACTGGCAGCATATCTAGGGTATTCAGGTGTGGGTAAGTTTATGAAACAATCTCCTGGTGGCCAAGTCTTAGATCTGTTTTCTTTATGAGGATTTTTCAAGGTATAAATAGGATACAGTTGGGAGAAGCTCCAGGAGATAGTAGTGCTTAGTGTAATAGGTTTGATGACAGCCTGTTTTGTCATGATCATGGTAGGTCAGACTTTATGGCGAAATAGAATCTCCAGGGTGCATCAATACAGAAAAGGGTGAATTTGCTGATGCTTATAGATACTTAGAGATTGATGGGAAAACACATAAAAGGACCCATTTGAAAACTTACAAATATGGTTTTGCCAACAGTAGCAGTCACGCTCCCTGCAGATTAAAAAGGTATGAAGAAGTTTGACAATCAGGATCAATAGCTTCCATATACTGCATCTTGCATCTTTTTGTTCCCTTGGTTCCAAAATGTCAGTACACCACTTTTTGGGTGAAATAACAATACCTTCAGAGAACAAATACTACTTCAGGGAAAGCTTGCTTGGGGATGGGAAAAGGTATTTCTTGAAAGTAGTGCTCCAAATCAAAACAAGTCCCCTGCTGTATATTCTGAAAGAGTGATAGAAGAGCCAAAAAAAGATATTTGCATTTCATCTCAGTCCTGGGAACCACAAGAATTCTCTACCAGTTGGTTATAGCTTCTGATGACTGGCAGATTTCACTGTCCATTGAGAAAACTTTCTAGTATGGAGTCACTGTGAGGAGGTAACAGGCATGAAATGGGCATTGCCAGGTCCTTACGTCATTCAGCATTGAATAAATCCAAGATGATTTAGGGAAGAGTTGGAGAGAGGCTGCTTTAATTAATTCTCTTCCCAGCTGTGTGATAAGGCTGTTGAAAAGACACAAGGTAGAAGAAATGTCAGGTTCCATTATTATTGTCTGTGAAACTGATATGTTGTCTTTAACTGAATATAATTTGGGGTGCTTTTATGTGCTTCTTTTTGCCTTTTTAAAAACTACTTTAAAAGAAGAACATAATGACAAGGGGATTGAAAACTTTGTTAAGGTATTGCTTTTAAAAAAGTATTCCGACCTCTCCTACATCAAACCTTTGATACTACATCCTCCTCATTCAAAGATGTCTGCATCTTTTTTACTGTATCCCTCAGCTCTCCCAAAGAAAAAGTTAATGACTATCAAGGCTCTCAACACTTCAAAACATTAAACTTGGTGAAACCTCTTAAACAAAATGTTGCCAGATGCATTTCAAAACACCAGGTTTTATTCTTAGAAAAAATGCTTGTTCAGTTAGAAAGTTTTGCCAGAATAAAAAAGAAAAGGACTTAACCTCAATTTTGTTCTTTGTTGCCTGACCCAGATTCTTTCAGCATTTCACCTGGCTTTCATACATGTTTTCACCCATGACACGAATGGCTGCCTATGCCAATTCAGCAGCAAAGAAAAGGGAGGCTGCTGTTGGCACTCTACTGGCATGTGCTGTGAACTCATTACCAATCTAAAACAAAGATAAACCTGTAACAGATATTCTTTTCTACTCAAGCCAAATGTATGATTCCCCTTCTCACAGTTCATTCTAACCCTTTGTTTTGGACAGCAGGCTCAGCACAGGTGGTTTTGTTGTTAAGGATGATGGTCCAGTAGCCTCAGACACCTCAGTGTCAGCTGGGGCTTTCAGAGCCTGCAAGGGCCACCAAACCTGACAGAACAGGGCATATTCTGAAATAATAACCTCAGATTTTGTCCTTACACACCTGTCATTGTGCCTTGCTGAACTCCTGTGATTACTCCTTTGAGAGTTGTTCATGTAATGAAACCTTACAGGGAACAATCCTTTAATCCAACATTAATCAGCAAACCATTACCAGAAACAAAATTTCCTGGGAGCCCACACAAGCAACACCATGCAAGTGACAATTACTGACGTTGGTACAGCTGGCTAACGTTAACCTGTTCTGTCCTAAAGATGGTTTTAGCACATGTTTTCTAATGCTACTTTGTTTTTTACTCTTCCAGCTACCAACAGGAGGTCTACAGAAATTTCCTGCCCTCCAAAGACTGTTTCTGAAGTAGAGTTATCAAAAAAGAAAAGCATTAAGAAGACAAAAGGTGGAATTAAGGTAGGATTACCTGTAATTTGGGGACATCCCATATTGTGAGAGAACTCAAAACCACATAAAATATAGATTTACATACCTATACTTGGAATTAAAAAAATTGGAGCATTTCTAAGTTAACTGTCTAATAAGGACAAGCTATTTTAACCCAACTTGTCTGTTATCTACACCCCTGAGTTGCTCATACATTAAATCTTTATTCCTCTAAAGCTGAAAGCAAAAATTAAATGCAGTCCATTTTCTGAAAAGGCCAGCACAGCCCACAACTTCAGCAATAAGCACAGAATAAAATACAGTTATCAGCAGGAACATACAAGTGGTCTCCCCTTTGCCTAAACTCACAGAAAGTGACTTTAGAATTAGTTTTACTCTCATCAGTAATGCAGATAATCAGTTGCATTCCTCCCACGTAGTTAGGTGTATGCAGCAATGTGGTATAGGCTTTATAAAACATCCATTCATTAATTTTTAAATCCACTTCCCAAGATTACACTGCAAATTATGTCCCCCTCCCTTTTCCTCCCATTGTTTTGACAATACTTCAGATGAGGACAGTTCATTACTGGATTGCATCATTATCATCAACTGGCTAAATAATTTAGCAATATAGAATGTAAGAATCAGCCCTTTAAAATGAAAGTGCTCAAGAACTTGGATTCTGCTGGGATTTAGATATTGGCTTGGATTAACAGCAAACTCAGCAGATGGGTTGTTTAACTGAATTTGAAGAGATTGGCTTTTGAGTAAGTGCAAGTAGTGCTTGATGCTCTTAAAGCTGCAGGCAAAAGGAAGAAAAGCCTGCTTAAAACTTGCCTGGGGAGCACTTGAAATGATCCAACTCTGCAAGACTGGACAAAGGAGTGAGTGCTCATCAAAACAAACACTGGAGCTGTGCAAAAGGTCTGTTTCAGCCTGGGCACAGGTACCTGTGCTCAGCACTGCCTCACCCCACACTGCTGCTGGGACAGACACTTCTCAGAGGCACAAGGAGTATTCCCAGATTTCTCCACAGGACATTCTACAAAGAACTCTGAAAATGTGAAGTCTTTGGGTTGGCTTCAGACAGGAAATGAAAATTTCTAAGTCTAAGGAACAGATTATTATGCCTGTAATTATCTACACAAGGAGATAATTCACCTTCTGCAGTTCAAGAATATAATGACTTTGCCTGGAGTGAGGAATGCCTCCATGCCAACACTGTGCAAGGATTGAGAATATAAATAGAAGATATTTCTGCACATCTAGAATTCAATTATTTGAACTTGTCTAGTGACTTTCTAGGTTAGGCAGGATCTGGTTTTTATTCCTTTGAAGAGTTAAAGTTGTCTAAATGAAAGTATCAGCAATTAAGTATTTTCAGTCTTAACATGTCCTTCTCATTCAGATTGAAGTGATGCACGAGGCCAGTCAAGGAGGATCTAGCAGAGTCCTGGTGACCAGTGAAAGTGATGAGAACTTGTCAACAAGGAGGAGGTAAGGCTGCACATATCAGCCACTATATATTTTCTTCTTCTTGCAATGCAAATTACTGCATTTATAGTACAGTCTCTACAACCTCTTTGAATTTCACTAAGATTAATAAATCATTAGCAATAATGAAGTCACTGAAATGCTTACAGCCATGCATTTATACTGAGTCTATCAGATGGAAAAGCAGGTAAGAGTTATCTTTTGTATGGGTTGGGGCTTTTTTACAGGTTTTTTTCTCTTAAAAGCATTAATTACAAGATGCGAGAGAAGAAGTCATTAGAATAAGTCTCACATGTATTTACAAAAAAACCTGGTGATAAAAGATCCTCTCATAGTGTTCAGAATATTCACATTTGACTATATACCTCTGAGGGGCTTCTGGGTTTCTTAACTGCAAGCTCAAGTTTCTGCAAAATCTTGAGAAAAAGATTATTAATGATGCATTCTAAACCACCAGACACTTAAATCACATACTTCAACAAAAAGTATCAAGCAAACCAAATTTTAGCTGAACTGCAGTTTCTAGGCCAAAGGGAACAATTAAGTAAAAAAACCCACAACAAAACCCACCCTGCAAGAAGCCAAATGCCACAATCCTGACTTCATTTCCTTTGTTCTGTTCTTCACCATCATTTAGATAATTCATGCTTTAGTTATGCCCCTGTCTCATACACTGGAGTTACCTGATGCAAATGACTCCATTTGTAAAAACCCCAACTTGATACATTATGTCAGACAAATTGGAGAGACATACAATTTGTAATTATCTGAATTTAATTATACCCTATAAAAATACCATGTCTGGTCCCCAGACCACCAGCTCCTTTTCCAAAGGTGCAAAGTATTATCTGAAATCTTGTGTAGACAGATACACATCTCCAGGGGCATGGCTGCCTGAAGAGAACACACAGATTACAACATCAACAACAGGTTCAGCTTCTGATACCTGGAAATTTTATCCAGCTTTAGACCTAGAAGCTTGGTAAACAAATTTGTGAGCTCTCTCTTTTCTTGGGAACACCGATTTTGCCTCTTGCACACACCGGGGGAAGGGGGAGAATGAGGGGCAGTTTGAAGTCTTCTTGTAAAAGGGAACTCAGAACAACACTTAAAAGTATCAGAACTGATCCTGTCAGTTACAAAGAAAGCAACAGGAGATATTTATCTTTTCTGTATTCTTTAGGTTTTTTTAAAAGAAATAAGTCTGTTTATTCAAAACAAATTTTACAAAACAACTGTTTTTCTGTGGTACAGAGCAGATTTTAAGAATAAATATTGAACACTTTGTATAAAAATTAGTAATATCAAAGGGAAACTGATGCAAACCAAACAAACAGGTAAAAAAAATTAGCATTAAATATGCTGTGCAACAATGTCAAACTCTTAATGAGAAGTGACCATTCAGGCTGATTCAGTTTTATTTGTAGAAGTAAAACCTATCAGCCCTGCATTGGAGCACTGAGACTATTGTTAAAAAAGATTCCTGATGGAAGTGTACAAATCTTAATTTGTGTTTAGAACCAGAAAATATGAAGTTTTCTATGTCTCTTCTATTTTTTGAAAGGAGTGCCTTCATGCTTTCCTTTTTATTCAACAAGCAACTTCTTTTCACTGCAGCAAAAGAAAATGCATACTACAAACATCAAGGCCCTTTTAAGATTAAGAAACAATCCAAACAAAGCTCAAACCAACTGTAAAACAAAGTATTTCAATGGTCAAAAGTGACTTCTAGATAATGGCAACTACATTTAAGCAGCATTTTAGATGTTAGCTGGTTAAAGCTACTTAAAGATTACTTTACTTTTGCATGTATGAGTGAAAACAAATCCCAACACATAGATATGCTGGAAAACTATAGTCTTACTAGTACATTTTGGTTGCATACTGCATATGAAGACCCTCTTTCCCTTCAGTGAACAGGGTGGCTTTTCTGGCAGTGCAGTTTTGCTGTGCAGCTTTGTTGATTTAAATGGCTCACAAGTCAGAAATCTGATGACCTAGTTTTCCTTCAATATAGAATAATACTTTCTCTATATGTGCATTTATTTTGTCTGTATGCAACAGGTTATATAGATCTACATCCCCAGTACTATTATCCATTTTTTTAGGCAAGAAAAGGAACTGGTTTTGTTCCTTCTGAAGTAGAGCTGTTATCACTCATTCTGACACTGATAAATTATTTAATTGTGGGCTCTTTATATACCCAACATTTAGGACCAGTTAGGAATCTTATTATCTTCCTTCTGCAAAACCAATTATAGAAAGTTGCATGTTTGACTTAGTTCCAGTAGCTACCTACCCTCCATCTGAACAGCTTAGAGAACAGTCAGCAAGCTCACTCCTGGCTTCTGTCTGCACTGACAGATGCCATTATCCATTCAAACCAGAAACCTGCAGCACAGCTTCAAGAGCAGTAGCACAACAGTTAATTAAACCAAGTTTGCTACTCACAGCTTCAAACTAGCAAGTCCTGTACAGCTGCCACAGGTTTGGCAATTAGCAACTAAGATATCTGTCCTGAGAGTCTGTGGAAGCACCATGACTGAGCTGTGCAAGGACTGCAGGCAGCCCACAGCTCTGGTTCTCTGCAGTGTCTTTATGGCACCACAGGACAACTCGTAAGGGCTGCAGTTTGCTCTGTTTTGGTTTACAAAGCACAGGCATTTTGTTCCTTTGCAAGTGATATTAACATTGAGATATATTCAAGGTACAGGGGTTTGTGGACACAAACAACCCTGAAATTTTAAAGACAATTTTGACTTCAGGAGAAATATTTTAGTAATTATGATTTGTGTACTGAGTTTATGTGAATCACCATCTCCCCATCTCTTCAAAGCAAAGTCAAAGTTTGTACAGAAAATACCCTCCCTCTCTGTTAGTACAAGCATGAAATTTTGCTTTTTTAAGTCTTTAACTAGCTCTAAGTAACATTCCCAGGGACTTTTGCTTCCTTTTCACCTCTAGAATATTGGAAAACAGAAGTATTATTAGAAGAAAACTAACTCAACTTATTTGCTTATTAACGATTGGACTTTTAAAATATACTGATTCAGTTTTTAGGAGACAGAAATATTGGCCCAACCAGTCACATGAATAATATTTGGTTTTTTATAGCTTCAGGTTCTAAAGGGGGTTCCTTTGTTACTTAAAACCACCAGGTCAGAGGGCATCCAAACACTGTTTCCCTATTTCAAAGATTTAGGGAGCTTTGAGGAAACAATTGTAGCAGGTCTTCACTTCTACCACTCACTATTTGTCAGCTCTGCAGGTCCAGACTGACTTTGTATGAAGCATTGAGAAATGGTGAATATTTGTAGAGTCTGCACTACCTTAAACTAGTGTGATAGTCTCATTCATCAAGTCAGAAGTTCCACTTTGCCCATGCTTTGAAAGGTCTACTCCATTCTGATATAACAGATATTTTTTTGCCACATGCCTTAGTTCACATAGCTTTTTAAAAAACCATCAAGACTTACTGACAAGTTCAAAGAAACAGGTATTTTCAACAAGCATTTCAAAGTCTAGAATTCAAGTCCATTATAGTTCAATTATAATCCAGAATTGCATACCTTGAAGAGTGTAAAAAACAGGCTACAATGTAAAAAGTTGAAGTACAACAGGAGAGCTATTCCAGTAAGTGTCTGAACAGAATCTGGGACCATCTTCTTCCTCTCCCTCTGCCCACCCCAAGTATTCACGTGTAAATTTTACCTCTTTCCATGTTTATATATATTTTGGATATACACCTAAAATGTTGTTGCTCTGTCTTGGCTCAGTGGATATTCAATGCAGATATTCAAGTATTAAGAAAACGCAGCTGAACAAGGATATGTGTCCACATAGTACAGTTTACAAAGAAGCACAATGTTGACTAGTCTGCAGTACATTCTACCCCAAATCCCTGAAGTAATCTTTTTAACTTTGGGATCTGTAGCCTGCTTCCAGAGCTGGCGAAGATCATCTACGTGTCCATGAGATGTCATCATCTTGTTATAAATGCAGGGATGATACGGAGCCTTTCCTTCCCCAGAAAAAAATACATGATATTGTGGTACAATTCCCATTTTATTGGCACAGAGACCCATGAAAACATCATCTATATAAAGACTTGTATTCAGAGTCAATGAAGCCTCATAAACTTTAGCTGCTACATCATTTGATATTACATATGCAGCTCCTGCTGTGTAGTCAGGGTAAGAGGGCCACTGGTACATTTCATATGAAACATAGTATTTGCTACTCTTGTCTCTTACGGGAGGGGATCCGCGATGGACACGACCAATCCAGAGATCTTGAGCACCCATTTGTGTGAGACTTTGGAGATAAGCAACAAGATTTGGCATATGGATAAATATGTCATCATCTGCAGACATAATGAACCTAGCATGAGGACAGTAGGCATTCACCCAGCTAAACTGCAAAAGCAATTTAAGAGTAAGATTGTGAAAGGTATCCAAGAAGTCTTGCTGAATCAAATCCTGGTATTTCTGGTCTTCGAGCTCAAGTTCTCTTTGCCGCTGTGTTTTCTGCAGATGGTCTGTTGGTCGCCCTAAAGCAAAGAGGGTTTTAATGTTGGCATTAAGCTGAGAACGAACGTACTTCTCATTACCCCAAGTTTGTCTAATTGCATCCCTTCGGTGGCGGTTTTCAGGAGAAGTCTTCACAAACAATAGGAGAAGGACATCCTGCTGCTGACATTTTTCTCTGTGGTTGATCAAGTACTGGTAGCTTGATACTCTGTTTGGGTTATCCCTGCTGATAGACAGGCTGTCATTCACAAAATGGTAGCTATTTATGAGGTATCTGTAGGAATAGGACTTCATATGGCTCACAATGTGATTATCAAACGGTACCCAAAAAATCATGAGACACAGTATGAAGCAAGTGGCACATATCTGCAAAAAATGGCATTTTCTGACTCTTCTGGGACTAACAAACATTCTGATGCAGTTTTTATAATCCTTATTCTTGTTCAGGATCAGTGTTTTTACAGTGCCTGTGCTTTAGATTAAGAGCACAGTGTCACCCTTCAAGATAAATGTCCCTGGTAAGGCATGATGTCTTTCATTCAGTATCCTTCTGAAGACAGCTTTGTTCACAGACTTCACAAGTCATCTTTCTCAAAAAACGTTTTTCTTTAATTGAAAGAACACAGGCAGTTTTGAAAGATGAGACTTGCAGATGAGTATTTTCCCTTTGGAGCATCTTGAAACAAACACTACAGTTCTAGTTGGAACTTCTTGTGTTTCTTTCCTTCATGAAGATTAACACCTGCCAATTCTAAAGGGGGAGAGGAGAAAAGTTTAAGTGAGCTGTTATTAACACATTTGGTTTTAGGTTTGGTGATGGAAATGAGTTGACTTCTCAGTCACTGCCCATCACCACCCACAGACACACATCCCTCCCACTCTCCAAAATAATAAAAAAAGAACCGACTGGCAGCAAGTCAGAGGCGGTCAGTGGCCCGAAGCAAGCTTGTGGAGGCCAGTGAGAGAGGAGACTGACACAGAAACTTCTTTCTTAGAAACCCCCACTGCCGTTAGCCGGCAGATGACAATCTTTTAAAATTCCTCTAAGCCCGGAGAACGCCGCACCCTACAAGCGGCTGGGTTAACAAATTGCCGTTAGGGCCGGCAGTCTGAACCCGGAGCCAGGCGGAGCCCTGCGACTGCTCCCGGGGCAGCGAGTGCCAGGCCAGCGCTCAGGGTTCTGCCCGGCAGCGCTCCGGGTCCCTGCCCTGCCGCCCCTTTGCCCGCACTGCTCCTTCCCCCCCAGCCCGGGGGATGCTGCGATGGCCTTTGTCCCTGGCCTCGTCCCGCACCTCGCTCGCCGCTTAGCC